>CAUEEP010000936.1:1725000-1915000 GCA_958450365.1 Mesorhabditis belari | reverse complement strand
GATTCTGAAAGATGATAAACGATAAATAGACTTATTTACTTCAAAAAATCCAAATTTTATTCACTTGAAATATTTCTTTATATTATTATTATAATTCTATTATTATATTTATGTTTCTTTTTATTCCAGACCATCATTCAGCTCTTACAGCTAGCCTCTCAAGCATCTCAAGCTTATCAAGCTTCTCAAGCTTCTCAAGCTTATCAAGCAGCTTCTCAAGCTTCTAAAGCAGCTTCTCAAGCAGCTTCTCAAGCTTAAGCTTCTCAAGCAACTTCTCAAGCTTCTCGAGCTTCTCAAACTTCTCAAGCTTCTCAAGCTTCCCAAGCTTCTCAAGCAGCTTCTCAAGCAGCTTCTCAAGCTTCTCAAGCATCTCAAGCTTCTCAAGCTTCCCAAGCTTCTCAAGCAGCTTCTCAAGCTTCTCAAGCATTGTCAGCTTGTCAACTTTCAATTTTCTCTCACTTTTCATATAATATTCTTATCGTTTTCAAATTTTCTAATTGTTTATGCTTTTCAATTTTATTTATATATATTTCTCAATTTTTCAGGTACAAAAGCTGGTGGTTGAACGATGTAAGAACAACAAGAAACGACAAGAACTAGCCTTCTTCTCTCCACATCCTCCCCACTCCAATCCGATCACTCTCAGAGATTTCCTACAAATCTTCAGGCTAAGCTTGTCAACAATTTCTAAACAATCCGATATTCAGCTGATAAATAGGAGTAGATTAGAGAAATCACTCAAATTAGGCAAAATTTCGAAAAATTTCGTCATTTCTAGATCAAAGAACATTGAGAATGTGAGATGAGAAAGAATCTTTATATAATTTGCAATAAATTAATTAAATTTAGTCACTAAGTTCTGAAGTTGATGGATTTTGAGTTAAATGAATGTAAAAGCACTCTTTCTAATGCACTTGATTCATTGCTTTTCCTACGATTTCACGTTTCCATTGCAGAACTTCAGACTCCATCAAGGAATTCAGTTGTTTACGTCAGAAAGAGTGCGTTTCTTTGAGCTCAAAGTACACTAAAGCTAGCCAATTCTACTGTAGCCAATTCTACACCAAAGCTAGCCATTCTACTGTAGCCAATTCTACACCAAAGCTAGCCATTCTACTGTAGCCAATTCTACACCAAAACTAGCCAATTCTACTCTTTCAAGTTTTAAATCTTTTCTTTAAATCTAAAAGATATTCAGCTAAGAAGAAAAGATATTCGATCTAGTTTTCGATAGAAAAAGGGGATCTAGTTTTCGATAAAGTAAAGCCGAAAATCGTGTCGATTAGCCGCAATTCTTGCTGCCAAATCGTTTGACTTTTAGGGGGAAAATCGGAAAGAACGAAAGGCAATTCTATAGGGGGAAACAAGTGCAGAACAGCTAAAGGGTTTCTTTCATTCTTTCATTCTTTCATTGCGCCTCTTCTCCACATACAAATACTATATCGGGGCCAATTTCCCCCCATCGCTCTCCATCAAAATCTATCCCAATTTCCCTCCCCACTTCTCATCCAAATTTTCACTAGTTCCCCCTTTTTCTTATCTCTTTTTATTTGGATATTTGAGAATCCGGCAGGCACTCGTAAATTTGATTAATTTCGTGAAAAATGAGCTCCCTGAAACTGGAAAAACTTTAGCGCTTTAGCCACTTATTTGATTATTTACTGGAAATTGTTTTCGTTGGATATTGAAATTTAGAGAAGATATTAATCTTCGTTTTATCTAGCTTTTTATAGCTTTATATATAGCTTTTTATATAGCTTTTTATATAGCTATTCAGTTCATATACAGCCTTAAAGTCTGGATTTAAGAGATCGAACTTAACTAGATAACTAGATAACCTAAATCACTTATCTAACTGATCTAACTGATCTAACTTATCTAAATTATCTAACTTATCTAACTGATCTAACTGATCTAACTGATCTAACTGATCTAACTCTAGCAAGATCTAGACTTGACCTATAGCTACGAGAGTGTGCTTCTCATAGGATCTACCGTAATCCCTATAGCTAGAGTTTGAATAAACCATAGACTAACTAGATGGAAGGATCTTTTCAAGATGACAAAAGCTGTCTATTTCAAAAATTGTCTTAGCATCTCATGAAAAGCTTGACATGTCTATTTAAGGCACACACACTCCCTCAAAACATCCCTCGGGTTCTACCGTAATCCCTATAACTAGTGGAGAAGAGGCTTGTAACTATAGGGATTACGGTAGATCCTATGAGAAACACACCCTAGTAATACAAGAGCAGGCTCATTCTATGATTCAAGAGCAGGCTTTAACAAGAGCAGGCTTTAACAAGAGCAGGCTTTAACAAGAGCAGACTCATTCTATGATTCACGATCTATCCCATCATTCCCACGATTTCCAATCACTTTCCAAAGCTCGAAAATAGCTTTATTCGATTCTAGTTTCATTCCCAACAATCACCTCACAAAACCACGATGATCTTTGAAGTTTTAATCGAATGAAATCGAATGAAATCAAATGAAAAACAAATTCTCCCCTTTTATCCCTTTTCTCAGAGATCATTCCGTACTTTCTTTTATTTTCTTTTCTTAAAAAGTTTCAATAATATTCATGTGTTCTGAGCGTGAAAAATCCCTGGAGACGTAAAACTTGCGCAATTTTACTTTGAAAATCCAACTTCTGAATGTCAGTTTTGTATAGAAAATAATCAAAAAGAATTATTAATATGAGTGGATTATCGAGAAAACGGAAATGTCGAGAATAAGGTTTCCGAGAGGATTTTTGGAAGTGTAACGAGAAGATTCGATTTGGAAAAGGCTAATGGGAAAGATTGAGAAAGAAAGGCTTATTCATGTTGTTTTAAGAAAAGATTGTTTTAGGGAAATGATGGGATTCCGTGTTTAGATTGATTCGTGTTTCGGAGTGTTCTTCTAGTTCCTGTTTTCTGTTCCAGAAGAAGAAGAACCAGTGAACTATTGATTTGACAAGCCTTGACAAGCCTTGACAAGCCTTGACAAGCTTTGACAAGCCTTGACAAGCCTTGATAAACCTTGACAAGCCTTGATAAGTCTTGATAACCCTTGACAAGCCTTGATAACCCTTGATAACCCTTGACAAGCCTTGATAATCCTTGATAACCCTTGACAAGCCTTGATAAGTCTTGATAACCCTTGACAAGCCTTAACATCCAAAATTTGACATCCAAATATGAAATAGCTTTGAAGCTTAAGCCTGAGCTTAGCTTAAGATCATCTTAATGCTAACTAAGTTCTAAAGGAGATTTCTGGTTTTAAAATGTTACCAAATAGAGTTTGATTAGAGCAACTTCTAAGGAAAATCAAATGGACTATTGATTTGACAAGCTTTGACAAGCCTTGACAAGCCTTGACAAGCCTTGACAAGCCTTGACAAAAGACTCAGCTCAAGTAAGAACTGATTGATTAATTCTGTTGTTTTATGGACAATTGATGTTAGTGATCGATTCCCTAACATATCTAGCCCAATTCTCCTTTTGTAAACGATTTCTGGTGACCCGAAATGGCACACTTTTCCCTCCCTTTTTCCCCAATTCGCTTTGATTGCATTGCGCACACCGGAAATGCCCATTGGCTACAAATATTCAATTGAGGAAACTTGATGACATTGAAAAAGAAAGAAAAGAATGATTGATCCATTAGCAGTCTTCTTCTCCTTCTCCTTCTCCTTCTTCTTCTTCTTCTCCTTCTTCTTCTTCATCTCTTTCTCATTTCTATTACTTCCGTCTTTTGTTCCCTAAAGTGCCAAGTGTTGCCAATGGGCGGATTCCCGTGTTTCCCCTGACCGAAAATTGAGCTCAATTGACAAGTCTGACATGAGTTTTAGGAGCGTTTTATGAGCTTAACTCTTATGTTTGCTGACACTAGGATTTTTGGGAAAAGTGCAGATTATTCGATGATCATTGCGCTGGTTTAGTCTATTCAAAAAGTTGTAGAAGAACAGGAGTCACAAGTAATCACAGTGTGGATGCTCAAATCGAGGTCTTGAGCCTGTAAACCAAGTCAGTCCAGAAGGTTTAAGTCTAGCTTCTCGTAGATTTGGTTTTGGTGAGTCAAGTTTGCAGTAAAGTCGGACTGGACCAGCAAGCTTGGTTTTCAAGTAAGAAGCAAGAATTACTCAAATCCTGTAAGATTCAAGCTATGGCTGGCTAACAAGCCTGGCTAACAAGCCTGGCTAACAAGCCTGGCTAACAAGCCTGGCTAACAAGCCTGGCTAACAAGCCTGGCTAACAAGCCTGGCTAACAAGCCTGGCTAACAAGCCTGGCTAACAAGCCTGGCTAACAAGCCTGGCTAACAAGCCTGGCTAACAAGCCTGGCTAACAATAAGCCAGGATAGTCAAGTCAAGCTTTAAACCAGTGCCAGGTCAGTAGACGGGAGTTGGGATCCTTTGGAGCTGGGAATACAAAACATAGCCGGCAAAACACCTCTCGACCGCGACCTCTCGCTTACCAGAACGCTCTACCAATGAGCCACATGGAAACATATCTCATTGCCGCCAGAGTAGAGCTTTATACCTTACTTAGGTCTTGTTCTAGTTTCAAGCTAGTCCGAACATAGGACTAGAAACTAAAGCCTTGAGCTAAAGCCTTGAGCTAAAGCCTTGAGCTAAAGCCTTAAGCTAAAGCCAGAGCAGAGAGTCCAGAAAAGTCCAGGGCAGTCAATCCAGGTCAAAGCCGAATCCTGTTCTATTTTGGGACAGAAATTTGCCTCTTCAACATTAGTAGAGATTCTTTATCGTTTTTTCAACTTTCTAACCTATCTTTCACCTAATAATTCCCGTGTCAATACACAAAGATACTTCTAGAATCGTGAAAATCGCATTAGACACGAAATCCCCACTCTCAATAATCAGATTTCTTGTCGAAGAAAGCGACAAATCGCATTTCCGGCTTTTAAATAAGTCGAAAATTTGTTTAGCGATGATTTAGCGAAATCATTGAGCGATTTTCGATGATTGGGGAATCAATGATGGGGAATCGATGATGGGCAATTCCATTTCATAGCCTACAGTCATACTTTTTTGACTCGAAATCTATCAATTGGTGTTAAATGATTGCCCCAAAATTGCTGCCAATTATGGGAGGGATAATGTGACACGAGAAACCTTGTTCCTCACTTCGTTGTTGGAAATGACTCGAGGGGTTTTTGAGCTGTTTTGTGATTTGAATTGGTGTCATTGTGAGAGACTCGATAATCGAATCCTTTTTTCGAGACAATTTAGTCATTTCTTTTTATGGCTTTCTTTTGTGCTTGTTTTTGATTTCTCTTTATTTTAATTTCTTCTTTTAAATCCTTTACAGTGCTCAATAGTGGCTTTATTCTATAATAGAATAACTGATCTTATCGTGGAACTCTTTGGAAAGAAATGCATGGAAAGAGATATCCTATATCGAGAGATTCTCATCCTCACGCTAGTAGTTATCGTAATCCTATATATTTTCTCTAATAGTAGTGCACTGCAGCCGAGTTGGAGGCGGTTTTACGGTTTCCAATTTTTCCCAGAAGCTCAACACTCAAATCCCTCACTAGATCTCATCATCAGCTACATTTTCCAACCCCATATCGATAGGTTCTCATAAGCGGTTCTCGAGATTTCGAGGAATTTAGACGAAGCTCTAAGTAGACTTAGACTGTTCCGTTCAACTAAAGCATTCAAAATTAGAATATCAATTGAAGATCTTTGAGCAGCTGTTGTAGATTAGATGCTTTTCCCTGATTATTTTCTAGTAGCGCACCAGTGCAGCCGAGTTGATGCCTATTTTACGGTTTCCAATTTTTCCCAGAAGCTCAACACTCAAATCTCCCACTAGATCTCATCATCAGCTACATTTTTCAACCCCATATCAATAGGTTCTGATAAGCGATTCTCGAGATTTCGAGGAATTTAGACGACGCTCTGGGTGCACTACTATTAGAGAAAATACGGTAATCGTAATCGAGTAGCAAAGAGAGTTAATTGATCTGCAAACGGGTGTACTTTGTACTCAAAAACATCACACTTTTTAGAGCACTGAATTCGTCAATTTCAGGAGAAAATTTAAACGATTCAGTGCACTAGAAAGGGTGCGTTTCCCAGCAAAAAGTACTACGTTTCCACTCAAATCCAGTCATTCATCGTTTCGCTTTTTTTTTATTTATTCAACTTTTTAACCAAATCTTATACTATTTTTTTCCAAAAAATTATTTAACATCTGATTCTCGATTCAAAAATTCCTCTAAAACTTGTGCAATTTACCTCAAATTTTCCCTTTACTCATAAGAAATCTTCATTTTGCAAGCACGCAATGCGTAAATCAAATGACTGAAAGCTATGTGTTTCGGGAATTTCTAGGGAAAAGATCGACGTAGGAATTTGTGATCAGAACTTTACTTCGATTTTGTTTTCGTTTTCGTTTTCGATTTTGATTTCGATTTTACAGATACATCAAAAAAGGAACTACATCGGAACTATAAAGGAACCAAATAGGAACTAAATAGGAACTATAAAGAACTATCTCTTTGTAGGTTGCTTATCTCTCTTTAATTTGGTTCTTTATCTCATTTGGTTCCTTATCTCCCTAAATTTGGCCAAAGTCAAAAATCTTGAAAACAAAAGCTCACCAGTTCAGCCTTTCCTGTGAAAGAGTGGCTCTCTTTCCATAAATCTCAAACAAATCTTGGAGTGATTCCAAATCTTCGATCAGACAAAGATCCTCTGTACCTTCAAATCTGACGAACTCTGTACCTTCAAATCTGACGTGATCTCTCATCTAAACGACTTAGCCGACTAAGTTTTTCTTTCTTTTCCTTTCTTTTCTTTCTTTTCTTTCTTTTCTTTCTTTTCTTTCCTTTCTTTTCTTTCTTTTCTTTTCTTTTCCTTTCTCTTCCTTTCTTTTCTTTCTCTTCCTTTCTCTTCCTTTCCTTTCTTTCTTCAACAATTCCCTCCATTTTACTCTCCCTAACTAGTTTACTTGTTTTTCCGCAACTTCATTAGTGAAATTGTATCAAAAAATTCTCCCAACACCTCTAAATCTAATCATAATTTTCTGGAAAATCCTAGGAAGCATATTTTCCCCAAAATCGTATCAAGAAAATTTTCCGTAAAGATTTCGCAAAAATTAGTTGCTCAAAAATGTTTTTTTTTTTAGCCAAATAATTATATTGTATTGAGAGAATTAGCGGGAAAATTCGAAATTTAACAAAAAGAAATTTCTAAATTACATTTAAAAATGGGTTTTTTTTTCCCAAGGGTCAGTTTTTTTGTTTTAAAAATTAATTCCTTTTAAAAAGTATAGTTTTTTGAAGAAAAGTTTTCATCAGATTTGGCGAATTGAAAAGGAAAAATTCTTGATTTGTGTAAAAATTGGTAATTCCCATTAGCGGTGTCGGTATTGAAGTGGGGAAATGAAAGGGGAAATGACATAGCAAACATTTTTTACAAAACAACACCCTTTTCTCGATCAGATCAAAAGTAGAGCAAAATGAATTTCAAGCAAAAACCCATTAGAATCCGATGAGTCAACCTTTTAGCGGCGAAAATTCTTGTACTTTGCTTTGAAAATGTAAACGCATCCTTTCTAGTGCATCTAGGTTCTCTATTTCTTCTAGAAATGTTTATTAGAAATTAGAAAAACTTGTTTTATTAGAAAAACAAGTATTCAGTGCGCTAGAAAGGGTACGTTTTGAGTACAAAGTATAAAAAAGGGAAGTTTAGCTAAATTCTGTACGAAAGTACAGAATTTAGCTTGGAAGCTATGCTTGGAAGCTAGGCTTGAAAGCTAAGCTTGGAAGCTATGCTTAGAAGCTATGCTTGCTTGGAAGCTATGCTTGGAAGCTATGCTTGGAAGCTAGGCTTGGAAGCTAGGCTTGGAAGCTAGGCTTGAAAGCTAGGCTTGGAAGCTAAGCTTGAGAAGCTATGCTTGGAAGCTAGGCTTGGAAGCTAGGCTTGGAAGCTAGGCTTGGAAGCTAAGCTTGGAAGCTATGCTTGCTTGGAAGCTAAGCTTGCTTGTAAGCTAAGCTATGCTTGCTTGGAAGCTATGCTTGCTTGGCTAGCGACTAAATCTATTTGGGTTGTTAGGCTTAGGCTTAGGCTTGCTATTTTTGAATAAGTTATCCAATTAACTCAATTAACTCAACCTCTACTCCTCCCTTTCTGGTGTCTATTTCATTTGCATTCAAATCCTCGAATCTCTTGACCCACTTTCCAATACCGTATCCAACAAATTGATCGCTTTCCTTTGACCAAACTTCGACACTAATCCAATCCATCCAAATGTACTCAATCAGTTGAAAATGCAATACTGTAGCTATTTAAATTGAAACCCGATTGTGAAATCTTTTATACCCTAAGCCCCGCCCCCTTTGCCATTAGCAATCCAGCTTTGAGCTCAAATTTCTTGGTTTTGGGCTGTCCAATTTCAATAGTTTTTATATGAATCGATAGAGAAAGACTTTGCGCATCTGATCATACCAAAAATATTGAGAATTGGACAACCCAACACCAAGATATTTGAGCTCAAAGTTAGCTTGGGAGAAGGGGTATGTCCGCAAAACTTCAAAACTTACTCAATGCTTCAAAATCTACTGTAATTGTTTATATTCACAAAATTTCTTCATCTTTCTTTCAACAATTTCTTCTTAATCCGTTATGCTTTATGTTTTATGTTTTTTTTGGGGAAAATGGGCTGTAATCCCTTTCCCTAAGTCCTTCTATACTTTTCGGGGATTCTCGTTGACATTGGCATTAGTGTTATCTATAGATTTATTCTCAAATAGGGTCTGTTTAGAGGGGGAAATGTTAGAATCACTTTGATAAGCATTAGTTTTCTATTCTTGTTTGAAATTTATGTCCTTTGTTACACCCATTTAGTGCTTTTAAGGTACGGTAAAGCTTTGGAAAGCTTTGGCAATCTATAGGAAAGCTTTGGCACTTTTAGAATTCATAGTTGCAGTAGATTCATTCATAATGGAAAAGCTACCGTACCCTTACAATCCTTAAATAGACGTCAACATGCTGTAGAAACTGTTTTCTACGTTTCTAAGGGTTAGTATGATAGAGTATGATAACTATGTAGAGTATGATAACTAGCTCTATGTAAAGTACGATAACTATCCACTGTAGTGGAATCTTTAGAGAAATGGCTTCTATTCTATGTAGAATATTGGGTTACGGTAGGTGATTCACCCTTAGAAACGTAGAAAACAATTTCTACAGCATGTTGACGTCTATTTAAGGAGGGGTACGGTAGCTTGTAAGGATACGGTAGCTTTTCCATTATCCAGTCAATCTTTAGAAATGATAATTAAAGCAAAGCTCTCTCTCAGAGCCTAGAGAGAGCTTTGCTGAGAGAATATTGTCAACAATCTAAAGACAATCTGTCTGGCGCACTGGAGCCTACCATTGCTAGGTTTCAACAAAGCGCAGTGCAACAAAACAAGTCCACCAGTCCAAACAAGTCCAAAAGCATGGGTTTACGAGAGCTCAAAGTACGGATGATCTAGCTGTACTACATCTACAGCTATGGCAGCATCTACAGCACAAAAGTCAAGATCAACTTCAACCAATCTTGCTTGTTTTCAAAATTCCGTTGCTTTTTTGGCTACAGACAGCTTAAAACCCCAATTACTGTAACGTGGCGCTCAAGGCTTTAAAGAGGAAAAGAAAAGAGGAATCCTAATTCCCCCGTTGATCTTTCTCCTTTCTTTTTTTTCTTTTTTCATTTCCCCCTTTTTGAGATATAAGCCCCGCCCACAATCACCGCCAATTAGAGTGTCCCTTCTTCTCCAAAACCTTTTCTCTTTTCCCCCTCCTTCTCCAAAACCTTTTCTCCTTTCTCCTTTCCCTCTCCAAAGCCTTTTCTTGATCTCCATGTACAGCCCCTCCCCCTTTTTCTCATCAGAAACGCCAGAACAGACTCCGATGAGACATCTCTAGTTCTATTTTTCTAAAATAGATTTTATCGTTTACTAACTGATTCAAATTCAGTTAATAATTTCAATGAGACCTTGGCCTCTTTTTCTAAACCTACTCCACACTTTTCACCTCATTCAGATGAAAAAAACTTCAGCTTCAGCTTAAACTTCAGCTTAACAGCTTTCCAGAACTTGTATTTGTCGATCCTAGCCACATTTCATCAGCTTCAAGATCAAGTGATGATCCAGTAGTCAAAGAGTTTCAAGTTCGAGCTCTTGGACTCCGACTCGATCTTAGAGAGCTTGAAAATGTCTCACTAAATTCAATGAGGCATTTCCAAGCTTGTCTCACCAGTTATCTTTCTTTTTCTGATTTATTCATTTCTAAACTGTTTTCATTTGATTTATTTACACGAATAATATAGTAAAGAAATATACAATTCTAAGCTCTAAATGTAGGAAAACCCTAGCAATAATCTAGCTATATCTAGCAATAATCTAACCAAACGGAATTGAAGCCTTGATGTGCCGACTAAGATACAGGACTCCTAGCCAGTCAGCCATGATGCCATTAGATTCATCAAATTTGTCCTTTTCGTCAATTTGTCCTTTTGGAGTCTTATTGCCGGTTTTTTTAATTGTTTAATCTATTGAATGAAATGAAAATGAAATGGAAATGAGCTATCCTAATGAAAAAGAACTTTAGCAGACTTTAGCAACCAAAGCAGACTATCCACTCATTTTTAAACCTTCAAATCACCAAAGAAAGCATGGGTTTACGAGAGCTCAAAGTACGGATGATCTAGCTGTGCTAGCTAGATCACCCGTAGATCTAGCTGTCATCTACAGCACCAAAGCCAAGATCAACTTCAACCAATCTTGCTTGTTTTCAGAATTCTCAGAATTCTACATAATTCAGGTACAAGTCTAGCGACTTTGTTTTTCAAAAAAAAAAAAAAAAAATGAAAATCCTCAACTTTTCCAATGATCTCCTAATCGAATTATCCCCAATTTTCTCATAAAATCAAGCTCTTTTTCTTTAATTTCTATTATATTATAACGTTTCGAGATGATTGAAAAGATTAAATGAATGACGAAAAAAAAAAAAAAAAAAAATTTAATTTTGCGAAAATTTTGCGTAATCATTATTTTGAGAGAAGAAAATCTCGTGTTTTGACTGAAATTTTTGGAAATTTTCTTTTAAATCATCGAAAAATATGGTAAAAAAAAAGGATTTTCGAATGAATCTTGTTAACATTAGTCGGAAGGCGGTGATTATTGAAAATTGAAATGAATTGAACGAGATTTGATTGCAGAATGCTGGGGATGAGCTTAGAAATGAGAAAAACCGTTAGCCAATGTACTTTAAGCTTTAAAATGTAGTTATAGTTACATTTATTTACAGTAATCTTGTTAATAAACCCATTAAAGTGCACTGGATCTTTGAAATCTTGAATGAATTGAACGAGATTTGATTGGAGAATGCTTGGGATGAGCTTAAAAAGCTTCAAAAGCTTAGAAATGATAATGAGAAATGAAAACTGTTAGCTAATGTACTTTAAGCTTTAAAATATAGTTATACCTACAATTATTTACAGCAATCTTGTTAACATTAGTCGGAAGGTAGTGATCTTTGCGAATTGAAATGAATTGAACAAGATTTGATTGCAGAATGCTGGCTAGAAGGCAGAATGCTGGCTTAGAAATGATAAAAACCTTTATTCAATGTACTTTAAGCTTTAAAATCTAGTTATACCTACAATTATTCACAGTAATCTTGTTAATGAACCCATTAAAGTGCACTGGATTGTCTCATTTTTTTCCTTTAAACAACAGAAAGATTGTTGAAAAGTTTGACAAGTGTTTTCTGTACTTTTAAAAGAAAAAAACTCTTGAAATGATCAATAACTTATCTTCTCCAAAATCCCTTCACCTAATTAGCTTCACTAATTAGTTATAGTCTAAGCGGAAAAATGAAAGAAAAAGGTCAGATTAGAGGCATCTCTTTTCGCCGATTTCCCCATTCAACAGGTGATTTTCTTGTCTAATTCTTGTCTAATTCTGCTGATTTTCTTGCTCTCTTTTTGATTTTAAAATCTAATTACCATGATTTTCTTCTCATTTTTCACAATTTACAATGTGTTTTGACCTGTTTTTTTGAGATTTTCGATTCTCAAAATTCAAAACCCCCTCACTCGACTCTAATTAAAATTTTTCTCGATTTCTGAAGTGCAGAAAATGGGGAAATGTCTCGAAATGTCTAGAAAATGTGAACTTTTAAATAAAATGACTTGTTTTCTATTGAAAATTGTAATATCTGAAAGCTTAGAAAGAAGATTTGAAGCTAATTTACTAGGCTCAGGTGGCTTTGAAGCTCAGGTGCCATTGTGCACAGAGAGATCGCTCAAATTTTACAATCACTCATCTCATTTCTGTCGATATTCTGAGATTAGGTAAATCTTTAAATCTTTAACTTGATTTTTATCTGTAGAACTTTATCTTTTGACTTTAAACTAACTAACTTTAGGCTTCGAAAATCGTTTTTGGAACCAGGCAAATGACAGAGCTGACTCGGGGATTTCGTTTTGAAACTTTGAGCCTTCTGCAGTCTGTCTAAAAGATATCCTAACCGGCTAAAAGTCTGTCTAAAAGATATCTAATATGAAATTAATGCAATATAGAAAACATAGCTAGTTTTGAACTTTGTAGTGCCCTTTTTCTGATCCAACTTCCAGGAATCCCTAAGTCTAAAGCAATCTAAAGATCTCGGAGTTTGGGAACTTTTCGATTTTACTCTATAACTCGACTCTCAGTAATCAGATCGACTTGTGGTTGGTTTTAAAATCAATTTGGTCAATCAATCAATCAAATCAATCAATCAATCAAACCCTCATACAATTTGGTAAAGAGTAAACCTTCACTAAAGAGCTAAAGAGCCATTGAACAAAAATTGAACACTTTCTAGAAGAAAATAAAAGCTACAGCCTTTCTAAATGTTTCTAAATGGTTGCTGAGCTATAATTCTTTGGCTACGATTGAAATTACTGAACTGAAATGTAGAAATGTAGCTAGAGAATTGTAGAAAACTTTCTGTAGTACTGTAGTTTACTTTTTGAGTACTGTAGTTTACTCTTTTTGATTACTTTAGTACAACTCATTTACCAGAATACCTTTTAAAACTAGACTGTGTTTACTTTTTTTCTATTTTGATATCCCAAAATTATGCCTCATTTCTATTCTCGTCTCAAAAATCTTTTCTTTTCGCCTTTCTTCATTTTTCTTCACTCGATCCACCCTCCAGATTAGTCTCCAAAGCTTCATTTTTCCCCGAACATTTCATCCAGATTTGTCTACACACTTTTTTTCAATCTAAAATCTTTAAAATCCATGTTATCAGACTCGATTCTTCACTCGAAATTTCTCACTTCCGTCAGAAAACATTTTAAAATTGAAATTATGATTGAAATTTTTAAGTGATTTTCACTACAAGAGTTTATAATGATCAGACGTTCAAATAGGATGTTAGACTCGATTAGACTCGATGTTAGACTCGAATTTAAGATGTTAGACTCGATTACTTCTTAAAACAAGTTTTTAGCTTAGCTTGAGATTTAGATATTAGATTACAAAGCTTACTTTTGAAATTACCTTAGAGTTTAGATAGATTTTGAATAGTAATGCTTTAAGGTTTAAGCCAAGGGATAAGAGCCAGTCTGAACTAGAGCTGATCCAAAAACTTGTGCCCCGCCAAGACTCAAACCCGCCACCTTTCGCTCACCGGGCAACTGTGCTAAGCATTACACCAGCACTTGCAACAAAGCAAC
Organism: Mesorhabditis belari; assembly: GCA_958450365.1. Taxonomy (NCBI): domain Eukaryota; kingdom Metazoa; phylum Nematoda; class Chromadorea; order Rhabditida; family Rhabditidae; genus Mesorhabditis; species Mesorhabditis belari. The sequence continues at coordinate 1,901,274 of CAUEEP010000936.1, read as the reverse complement.
TCTTCCTTACAGATCGGCTAGTTAACTCTAGAGGGAGTTACAGATCGGCTAGTTAACTCTAGAGGGAGTTACAGATCGGCTAGTTAACTCTAGAGGGAGTTACAGTCGCTAGCCGAGGGTTACAGATGGCTGGTTAACCTACGGACAAGCTCTTAGTTTGGTTCATTGGTAAAGGGCACGCTTCTTGGGCGACTGCTCCGGCCGAACCCCCGGGCTCAAACCCTTGTCCCAACCTTCTGACATCATTTTATCCTTTCAACAAATTTATTTCTTTTTATGCTATTGTTTTAATATTTAACCTCTGAAACTTGATTTCTCTCTTTCTTGAAACCTTTGTGTTTTGATTTCCGACGAAAAATCTTTGCTCTGAAAAAGCAAAACATTGTTTTCTCTCTTTTCAGCGCTAATTATTCAAAACATTTCGAGATTTCATTTTTAAATGCAAATTTAATTGTGATTCATTCAAATTTTCAGGTATTTGTCTCAAAGTGAAAGTCAAAATTTTCGACTACACGAAAATCTCAACGATTTTTATGCCCGAAATCCTCGAGAAAGTGGCGGATCGGTAAAGAATTATTGAAAATTTATTCAAATTATTCAAATTTCAAATTCTTTTCATAAAAATCAATCATTTTTTCTCAAATTTCCATAAAACCTATTAAAATTGATGAAAAATTGAAATTATAGGGTATTTGGGGCAAAGAGAAACTTGTGTAGGCGAGGGGAAATCGCTGCTTTGTCGAGAAAGATCAGCTTTTAAAGTTTCCAATTTTGCAAAATCGCTTAAGAATCGAAATTTGCACGTAAAAAGGATAATCTTTTTGTTGTTTTCTGATAGAAATTGGGGTTTCAAAGTAATTTTTATTTAATTGAATCGTTTGCAAATTGAATACCTACCGTAAATACTGTAATAGTACTGCACACCCAGAATGACGGGCGGAGTGTTGTGTAGTCCAGCTTTGAACGAGTTTTTCTCGACACTGGTTTAAGCTACAATGCGCGCTTAGGTGTCAAAAAATAGCTGAAATTCAGGGCTATTTTTTGATACCTAAGCGCGCTTTGTAGCATAAGCCAATGTCGAGAAAAACTCGTTCAAAGCTAGACTACGCGATAATTACAGTATTTACTGTAGCTCGGGCTACTGTAGCTCGAGTTACTATAGCTTTTGATTATCTAAGAGTTACTATAGCTAAGAATCAATGTAGCTCCTTGATTCCCTGCTTATTCTGTAGCTTTTTGGATACATTACAGATGGTTACTGCACTTTCATCCCGTAAATTTTGACATTTTGTAGGCCAAATTTCAATTAAAGTAGATCAATTATGATGCTTAGATCTTAGATAACAGAATAACGAATAACGATTTCTACAGAATAACGAATGTACTAATAAACTTGTCGATTCCAGGTCAGAGACTGGAGTCGAGTCGGCGAAGAGCCCGACCACTCTCCCCGCAGCCACTGCAATCACTCCGATCCCAACCCCAACTCCATCCACTCCTCTCCCCAATCCCTTCCCCACTCTGGACGTTCCATCGATCATGAACATGCAACTATTCCTCCAGAAACAGTCGGAGCTCTTCCTCCAACAACAACAACAGAAATTTTTGGAGGCCGCACAGGTGAGGTTTTGACTTTATTAGTACTTTACTAATTAGTAAATAGTAAATATATTAGTAAATATTAGTATAACTCGATTTTTACCATTCTCACTTATAATATTACAATGAATCTCAGTTTTTATCCTTTTGTGAGCCTCAGAAAGCCTCACGCTCACTTTCTGAGGCTCAGTTCATTTTCTTATCTTTCTCAAGAAAAATGAGGAATCAAATACGCTAAACGGGGATTCGTTGACAGTACATGCAGTACAAGAGTACAAAGTACATGAATTAGATAGGACATTTTACAGTAAAAACTAAACAACGGCTAGCTACAGTACTTGGATTTTCATTAGCTGAATACTTTCAATACTTTTAATGAATTTTCAATGAATATTCCCATCCACCCCCACAAAAAAACAATTTCCCAAAGCGTTTCAAAGTTCTGAACACAAAACATGAAACCCTAGAGAAAAATGGAAAAGAAAGATCTAGAGAATTTTTTTAAAATCTCATGATAAGTAAATGAAACTACGTCAGGGAATTTTCAGGAATGTCTAGTGGTTTAATATCTTCAAATTTTCAAATTTCAATTTTCCCCAAAAGATTTGTAGTCTAATCGAATCAAGAATTGTAATGAATCCTACTTTTTTTTCGACAATTCGACAATTAGTCAAGAGAAAACTTATGTTTTAACGTAATTGAGCAATGAAACCGAGAAATTGGAGTACTTGGTGAACATTAAAGTCTATTAGAGGGGGAAATGTCGAACTTTTTAAGCGTCATTTGATTCATGGTTAATGAAATTTGTGTCTAGAGGATTTTTGGATTGATTTTTGAACTATTATAAACTTGTTTCAGCTTCAACTCGGCGGTTCACTTTTCCCAATGCCTCGAATGAATCCATTGCCGTTCAGCGGGCCGTTTACCATCGCTTCACTTACCGCTCAAACTGCGCCAAAGCCAAGAGAGGGAGCAGCTACGGTAAGGGTTGATCTGGGTTCGATATGGATCTTGCTTCTGAATCGGTTTACAGATCAAGATCCGATTAGAACAGTTTAATAGAATGTACAGCTGTAGCTGTAGCTGTAGAATGTACAGCTGTAGAAGTAGCTGTAGAATGGACAGCTGTAGAAGTAGCTGTAGAATGGACAGCTGTAGCTGTAGCTGTAGCTGTAGCTGTAGCTGTAGCTGTAGAATGTACAGCTGTAGAAGTAGCTGTAGCCTTATAACCTTCTTCTTTGTACTTGGAAATGAAAAGTCCAACTTTTAGCTAGCTTTCTTGCTAGATACTAGATTTATTTCAACTGTTAAACTGAATTCTAGGTTTAGAATAGTTTGTAGTTTAGAATAGAATTGTCAGCAACTCTTCGCAAACTATTATAAACTTAGAAATTCATCTATTAGACTAATAGTCAAGATTTTCTTTCCAGGATGAGCCACGAGAAGTAACGAGAAGTTCTCCCGTTCATCCATCACTCAATCTACACGAGCCTCGTCCCGGAATGTCGGATTTGAATCGATCCGATCATCTCGATTGCTCACCGGATGGATCGACGAGTCCCGATGAGAATGGGAAAAGGAAACAGAGAAGGTAAGCCAAGCAAAGAAATCTGGCCTTCATAGTTAGACATTAGTACTCAAAATCTGCCTAAGTACTATACTTAGGCAAATTGTGAGTGCTTCTAACGATTTCTATCGATTTCTAACGACTTCTAAAGTCTTCTAACGTCTTCTAAAGTCTTCTAACGTCTTCTAACGTCTTCTAACGTCTAAGTACTATCTTCTAAACTCCATCCACATTGTACTTCTAGTACTGTTCCTAGTTGAACTGAAAACCACTATCAATAAAATCGTAATGTTCTCTTTTCTCAAGAGAATTGAAATTTGATATACTCTAATAATTTCTCTTTTCAATTTCCCGCAAACACTCAAAACGTCAAATGTCAATCGGATCCTTTTTTTGAAAACTCTGAATATTTTTGAGGAAAAAATGATTTCTAATTGAATCCTAAGGGATTTGAGCTAATGAACTTCTTAGTTAACTATGCGTTTTGATTAGGATTCGTTGAGATCATATGGCTACAAAGTTTTGAGTGAATTTCATCTTTGATTGTTTGAGGCTTGGCGAGGAATGGGTAATGGATTAGATTGAATCGAATTTTGACTACAATAATGTACAGATAAGACTTAGACCTTTGGTTTATAGCTGAGGGATATCTTAGTCGATTCGAGTTGTCGGTGAATGGAATAAGATCGAATAAGAATGGAATGAGATAATAATATGGAAAATGTTGGCTAGTCAACTTGCAGCTCACTTTTAAGCACCTTAAACTTATCAGATCAGAAAGCTTGAATAAGATTTAGATAGCTTAGAATGTCAGCTTTCAGAAACTATTTGTTTTATCAAAAGTTATTAACAAAATCCTGTCCAAAATCGGACTGCAAATTGGCCAATTTCCAGATTCTCTACTGAATATCTTTTTCTACCAATAGATAACTTAATTCTTTGAGTTGATTGTTGATTTAGAGACTTAGAATTGATTCACTACCTTCTCTATTTCCTCTACTTCCTCTACTTCCTCTACATCCTCTACATCCTCTACAAAAACCTATCTAAAATTGGACTGCAAATTGGCCAATTTCCAGATTCTCTACTCAATATCTTTTTCTACCAAATAGATAACTCAATTCTTTGAGTTGATTGTTGATTTAGAGACTTCGAGTTGATTCACTACTTCCTCTACTTCCTCTACTTCGTCTATTGCCTCTACTTCCTCTACTTCCTCTACTTCCTCTACTTAGATACTTAGATTATCTTCCTTACTAGATAACTTTCAGTTTTTTACGACTTTTATGAAATTGAAGAGATGGTTGAATGGCTTCAATAGCCTTTCTGATCTAACTAAATAGCTTTTCTGAATACTCAAATCTTCAATGAACATCAATTTCTACAAATAACAATAGAATCTTAACGATTTCCCATTCCAGATACCGTACAACTTTCTCGGCTTATCAATTGGATGAACTCGAAAAAGTCTTCGCTCGCACTCACTACCCGGATGTTTTCACAAGGTTTGCGCTTTTAATTTCATCAAAAAAGGGAAATAGAATTCCCGCTTATTAACCGCTTATTTTCGTGGAAACCAAAAATAGGCAATTATTTGAGGGGAAAAGAAAAAAAGAAACACTAATATTAGCCGGAGATTTTTCTAGAAGAGAAAAGTGCAAATGTATAGATTTAAATGAAAATATTATTAGAGTATTATTGGAGTATTATTAGCGCTATTTGTTTATCTTCTCGACTTCAATTAGTTGCGTAATTGGAGAGTTGAGTGAATCGCTTGATTGGGTGCAATGTTTACGCAAAATATTAGGGTTATCAATTGGGATTGCGATCGAAAAGTCGAAAGCGGGGGAAGAAAATGGTCGGTTCTAGATTCCCATACAAGTGTTTGGTTCAAAAATTTTGCATATAAAACGCTTTGTAGAGTAAACGAACGAGATTACAATAGTTTTTGATAGGATTTCTTCAATCATTCAACTATTAGCAAAGAAAAACTATAAGCAATTAGTATTCATCGCTTCGCTAATTCATCCAATTCGCTAATTCATCCAAATTCTACCTACAAAATCAATATTCGTTATTCGTAAATTTGCATTAAATTTACCTATAGAATCAACTGAATCAATTCAATTAAACCAATTTCTGTTAGTAAATAGTGATTAGAAGTTTTTTTTATGTAAAAATGAGTCTTAAAACTTTAGATTTATTTTGTTAAGAACTAAAAATAGATCTTTAGACCAATTTCTATCAAATCTTGTAAGAAAGGACTTTCTTTTCCTCAAAAGAAAGTCCTTTCTTTTGAGGAAATTCATGTCAAACTTGATTTGAATATGATCGGAATGAAGAAATTCTCAAAGCTTCTCTGAAACACAAGCTTTCTCACCGTACTTGCTAGGTTTTGATCTTTCAAAAACAAAGATCTGACAAAGAGCTGACAAAGAGCTGATAAAGAGCTGATAAAGAGCTGATAAAGAGCTAAATTTCTCAACTTTCCCTTGTAAGAAGGGAAACTCTGTGGCTATTGATGTCAAACTTGTATTCTTTGTTTCAAACTTGATCTGAATATGATTGGGATGAAGATTTCCCCAACCCGAATGCCGCCTTTTATGTGTATTTATTTGAAGTGTGACACATAGATTTCTTAGATCCAAGCAAAAATGACACCCTTTTGAGGAGCTAAGAGTCTCTGAGCCAAAGAGATTCGACCGCTTGGGGTAAAGAGCACTGTAATCGAGCATGGGCCTAGTTGTAAAACTGTTCTTTGTCTAATTTTAAGCTTTTCTAAGCCTATTCTTTGTCCTTTGCGCTCAAAACGAATCCCTTCTAGTGCACTAAACTCACTTCTATCCACCTTTCACTTTTTCCCCTTATAGTTTCCAATCTCCGGGCGATTACAAAACCAAGATCAATCACTTCTTCATGACTAATTTCTGAGTTTTGCTTTAAAAATCGTTTTCTATTCTATTTTCTATATAAACAAGCCTCAATTTCCCAAAAGAAACCTTAAAAAAAGCAATATTTTTTACAACAAATCCTCAACAAATCCTAGATCATCAGCTCTAGATATTTTTAGTGCAAATAGCTTGAATCTTATTTATTCATTCATTTGCTGAGCATTACGTACATTTACCCGAATTTATGAAGCTTTGAGAAGAGAGAGTTTCTTGGAATTTGAAGATGATTTGGGAAATCGTAATTTCTTAAAAAGAGACAGCCTTTCAGCTAAATCTGGTGTACAGAATCTGGTGTACAGAATCTGGTGTACAGAATCTGGTGGACAGAATCTGGTGTACAGAATCTGGTGTACAGAATCTGGTGTACAGAATCTGGTGTACAGAATCTGGTGGACAGAATCTGGTGTACAGAATCTGGTGCACAGAATCTGGTGTACAGAATCTGGTGTACAGAATCTGGTGTACAGAATCTGGTGTACAGAATCTGGTGTACAGAATCTGGTGTACAGAATCTGGTGGACAGAATCTGGTGGACAGAATCTGGTGGACAGAATCTGGTGGACAGAATCTGGTGTACAGAATCTGGTGCACTTTGTGCGCAGAAAAGCTCCTCAACAAATCCTAGATCATCAGCTCTGAGAAATTCTAAGATATTTTTAGTGCAGATAACTTGAATCTCATTCATTCATTCATTCATTCATTTGCTGATTGCGTGCAGTTGGATGGGATCATTACGCACATTTACCCGAATTTATGATGAAAGTTTTGAGAAGAGAGAGATTCTTGGAATTTGATGAAGATTTGGGAAATCGTAATTTCGTAATTTTGGGATCATAATTTCTGCAAAAAGAGATTCAGCTTTTTAGCTAAATCTGGTGCACTTTGTGCGCCAAAACCCACCCCTTCTCGTGCACTGAATTCTTCAATTTCTCGTGAAACCAAGATAGAAAAATAAAGACTCCAGTGCGCTTGAAAGGGTACGTTTAGCCATTTTTTGTTGCCCAATGAACAAAGATCTTTGAGCCTCTAACTTGGAGATTAAAACAAGGTCAACATTTTCAAAATTTCAAGAAAAAAACCCTTTTCTCCAGAGATCTTTCTAATCTTTATTTGTTTACTCGATCTTAGCGTCTCAAAATTCAAAATTCAATCCGATTAGGCAATTTTTGGATCGTTCCAAGAAGCGGAAATGATCTTTTTCTTTAATCAAAATTCAAAAAATTCACAGAAAACCCTCTTAAAATCGGACTTTTCAAATATCATTTAATAATGGCTCAATTAGAAGAAGAGGTAATTGGATATGTGACGGACAGGTTCAAAGCATAAATAAGAGAGGAATATAGGGGGAAAAAGAGAGGAGGAAAAGAGGCTATGGGTCTATATTAGGGCTTTAGATTTGGCTAATGGGTTAAAAGGGAGGGAAAAGACAAGTCCACCTGTCAACCGTTAGATTGAGAAAAGATAAATAACTAGCCCCTATTTCTTTCAAGAAACACCAATTAGGCAATCCAACAATTTGACGTTAGACACTGTCATTTTAGGGATTTTAAAGGCTAAAAGAACAAATTTGATCGAAAGATTGGTTTGTTATGTAGAAATGTTGACTCTAAACCAATAGCTACTCTTAATATACATCATTACAGTGCCCTGGAGTATTGTAAGTGATATAAATAGCAAGATAAAGACAACAGCGATACAGTAACCCTATCAAGCGCTACAGTAACCCTATCAAGCGATACAGTAACTCTATCAAGCGCTACAGTAACCCAACAGTACCCCTAAAGACGACTGTGTAGTCTATTTAATGTCTAGCTTACCGTAATCCAGTTCAAAGCCTATGTCTGTTTACTGTATTCTAGATCTCTACTGTCCTGAAGATCAATAGTCCATGTCTAGCTTACCGTAGCTTACCGTAGCTTACGTAATCCAGTGCAGAGCCTATTCTATGGCTACTACCCTACCCTTTATCATTCCAGGTCCAGTGTCCAAGCTCTTTACACCACTTCAACCTTTAACGTAAGCTAGATTCCTCTCAAAACTTTAGCTAACTTACCTGAGCAGTTATACAGCCGAAAAATGAGCTCAGTTCAGCCTGAGCTCAGTTCAACCTGAGCTCAGTTCAGCCATTCATATGCATTATCTCCGCTCAACTTTGCAATCTCCTCTATCCTTATTTCCCCTATTTCCCTGTCTACGTGGTCCACCCTCTCTGATCTTCCATAATAGCCTCAATTAGTGGACCCAACCAATAAGCAGGTCAATTTACCGGGGATAAATATGAAAGAGGGGAGAAAGGAGCGGGGCTTAAAGGGAAACACGCAAGCATTCCCCTTTCCCCTTTCCCCCTATTTACCTACATGCTCCTTAGATCGTTACCTGGTCAACACCCCTTTAGAAACTTGAATAATTTTTCGGGGGTTTTCGGAGAGGAAAAGAGAAATAGCGATTCACGCTCAATTTCCCCCAAATCGTGCATAATTTTCTTTTTCTATAGCCAATAGCAACCGGGGGTGGCCTGAAAATTGGAGATGAGATTGGAAAAGGTATGGGATAAAGCTATTAGATGTTTGAACGATTGATTGGATGTATTGGATAGGATCTATTGATTGGAACTAATGATTGGAGTTATGCATTGGATCTATTGATTGGATCAATTGACTGGATCTATTGATTGGATCTATTCATTAGATCTATTCGTTGGATCTATTCGTTGGATCTATTGATTAGATCTATTCATTGGATCTATGCATTGGATCTATTCATTGGATCAATTGACTGGATCTATTGATTGGATCTATTCATTAGATCTATTCGTTGGATCTATTCGTTGGATCCATTGATTAGATCTATTCATTGGATCTATTCATTGGATCTATTGATTAGATCTATTCATTGGATCTATGCATTGGATCTATTCATTGGATCAATTGACTGGATCTATTGATTGGATCTATTCATTAGATCTATTCATTGAATCTATTCGCTGGATCTATTCATTGGATCTATTGATTGGATCTATTGATTAGATCTATTCATTGGATCTATGCATTAGATCAATTGACTGGATCTATTCATTAGATCTATTCATTAGAGCTATTGATTGGGTCTATTAATTGTATCTACTCATTACGAAACGTACAGTCCAAACAGACGCAGATTAACACAATGAAAAGTACTGTAGAGCTGTAAACAATCTTGGTCTTGATCTTGATCAAAAATCTTCATTCAATCCATTAAAATCTTAAGTGATTTGTATCGTTAATCGAATCAAATCATTCGAAAAACTGTGTTTTCTTCTCAAAAAATTCTTCTAAAATATGTTTTCCCCCATTTTTTTTGACCTTTTTCAAATTGATGGTTAAAGAAAAGGTTTTTGGGTAATTGAAAGCTTTTCGAAAATTTGATTTCCAGGCTTCCAGGCTACAATTTACAGCTGTAATACAGAAAATGAAGCTCAAAAGCTCAAAATTTCAGAAATTCATGAAATTTTTGTCATTTCTACTGTTCAATACACAGAATTTACATCGAAATTTTGAAAAATTTCGTAAAAATTCCCGAGAGATCCGAGTGCGCTAATTAGATGGGAATTGTTTGAGGGAAAAACAGCATTTCGTCAAAATTTAAAGCCAAATTTTGAGTTTCTATGAAAAAAGGGATCAATTATATAACTAAAAATCGAATTATTAAAAGATTTGAAAGGATTGAAATTTGAAAATTTTCAGAGAGGAGCTCGCGAGTCGCGTCAATCTCACCGAGGCTCGCGTTCAGGTGAGGAAAAGTTTTTCTTTTAAAAGTTTGCATGTAGAAATTGGGATCAACTTTTGCATAGACTATTCAGCAATGTTTAAATACAATATATAAATGTAGTATAGTCTTTAAAATTGATAGTTTTTGGCTTAAAAGAACCTCAACAAGCAACAAGCGCAAGCTAAAATTAGCATAAAGCTTTGCGATTAGCATAAAGCTATTGTGATTCTTGTAGGGTTACGGTAGCTGTAGGGTTAGTAGTTTGTCTTGATTACGGTAGCTTGTAGGGTTACGGTAGCTGTAGGGTTAGTAGTTTGTCTTGATTACGGTAGTTTGTAGGGTTACGGTAGCTGTAGGGTTAGTAGCTTGTCTTGATTACGGTAGTTCGTAGGGTTACGGTAGCTAGAAACTCTATGCAAGACTCTGCTTGTAATCAAATTTACTAATGATTACCGTAATCCTTAAAACAGATACCCTCTCTTGTACTTTGTACACTTTGTGCTCAAATGTGAACCTCAACAAGCAACCAGCGCAAGCTAAAATTAGCACAAAGCTTTGCTATTGTGATTCTTGTAGGGTTACGGTAGCTGTAGGGTTAGTAGCCTGTCTTGATTGTGATCTGTAAACGCACTCTTCTGGTGCACTGAATTCTTCTGCTTCTCGTCAAAATGAAGAATTTAGTGCGCTAAAAGTAATGTGTTTCCATTTTTCAGCACAACGTACAATAGATCAACCATTCAAACACTTGCAAACCTTCAAAAAACGCAAATCTTCTTCCCCGATTCCTTCGACGATTCTTGTACTTTGTTTCTAAAAGATATTCCTTCCAAAGCCATCATTATCTCTTTCTTTTTGTATCTCGTAGTCATAGTATTCCAAGTACAAACCTATTTCATGAATATATTAATCTAATTTTATTAGATTAAAGGAAGCCACAAGAAAAAAAAAAGAAACCCCGAATGAGCGCTAATCGTACAAGAACCGCTGACAGATTTGACGTAAATATTATATTTTCCAAGAAATGAATAGTATAACTATAATAGAAATAGTTTTATTGGAATTGGATTGGAATTGGATTGGATTTGGTGTAATTTTAGACTCAATGACGTCTGAGGATTGGCTCAAAATTGTAAACACTTTTTCTGACGCATTGGATTCTTTGGGGGCTATTGTTTGTATTGTTTGTACAACTCGATTCTGTAGACTGTAGACTGTAGACTGTAGACTGTAGACTGTAGACTGTAGACTGTAGACTGTAGACTGTAGACTGTAGACTGTAGACTGTAGACTGTAGACTGTAGACTGTAGACTGTGCTAGACGGGTACTGTAGCTTTATCGACACATACACACCTAATACCTGTACCAATACATCGTTCATACTCTAAACCCGTTCTGATCGTTAAAAACATCATTGAATCCTTTTTGCTAAATTCAATTTCATCTAGATTATATGGGGATCCAGGTGGATCTAATCCCGAACAATTAGTCGCTGACTGGGTAAGAGAGAGGAAATTGGGGTATTCTATCTCCTCTTTTCCCATTTACAGGAGATCATCCCCCATCATTTACACTCAATTCATCAATTTCATTCCAATCATTCTCATTAGGTCATCCATATCGACGAGATTAAAGTTCCCAGGCAATCCCTCAAAAAATTTCACCAAATAACGATATAGATTGTTATCTGATTCCGGTAATTTGTTGGGTAAAAGGTAATCCGTCAAATTTCTCAAGTATACTTTGTGTTAAAATCTAAAAACTTAATTTGGCGTTCTCGATTCTTCACTTTTGCGTAGTACCAAAGAAAACAAGACGCCAGAAAAAGTGTGTTTACAATTTTGAGCCAATTCTCTGACGTCATTGATCTCTAGAACCCACAAAGGACTTGCATAAGTATTTGGCCTAAAGGCTACAGTACCACCAGCTATCCAGCTACCACCAGTACAGTACTATCTACTTGTGCTAACAAGAGTTACAGTGCCTACAGTATCCCTGGACCCAGCTACAGTAGCTACAGACTCCTGTACTACAGTACTCCTCTACTACAGTACTCCTCTACTACAGTACTCCTGTACTACAATACTATCCAGTACAGTACCCCTGTGACAGACTTGTCCCAAACTTATGATACCTACAGTATCCACTACATAGTTTTTGTACTCTAAAATATCATAAACAGGCCTACAGCAACTGCAGCAGCAGCTACAGTATCCAAAAGTTACAGACAGTACTCAGTGGACTTAGCTATACAGTACCGGATCCAGATTAGATAAGTCTGAGCCCGAAGATATCTGTACTTCTACAGGATCCTAGATCCAGGATATAGAATAGCATCTGCATACCTATACAGTACAGTACCTCCAATTCAGCCTTGAATTCTTTTCTCATTTCCACTCGTTATTCGATTTCCCAAATCTTTGACTCTTACAGTAACGACAACAATTAAAAGTATTTCCCTCTTTTTCTCAATTTCATTCATTTCCCTAAACTCTCCAGAGAATTTCCTCAAATTTTTGTGTTTTCCTCAAAAATTCCAGACACTCACGCGGTTTCTTTTCGTAATTTAATTGAGTTGTTTATAAGATTTTGAAAATTTCGCACAAGATTCGGGTAATTGACAATTAGATGGTGTGCTAATGAAATGGGGAAAGGGGAAAAGTTGAGCAAAACACTTTTTGAGTCATTTGTTGAGTAAAAGAGGTGAAAGATGGATGGGAAACGTGATTGAGAGTTGGAGACTTTGAAGGAATCACAGAAAATGAGTCAGCTTTACTATTGAGCATAGATAAACGGTACTGTAAGTACAGTTAGTATGTAAAGTATTCAGCTGACTTCAGCTTCAACTGACTTCAGCTTCAGTTGACTTCAGCTTCAGCTGACTGATCACTTGCTTCAGTTAGAGAATTGAAAAGGTGCTCAGGTCTGAAAAAGATTGAGGACTCAATCCCTTCAATCCCCCTCTTCCATTTCTTACTTTGCTTTGTACTAGCAAGCGCTACAATATTTAGATTAAGATTCTAAAGTTATCCATCTATTTTGACACCATTATAGTTTAAAACCTTTCAGGTTTGGTTCCAAAATCGTCGTGCCAAATACCGTAAACAAGAGCGAACGACGAGCCATCCCTACGCTCATCCACCATTCCCGAACAATGAGGTAGATCTATAAACTGAACTTATGAACTTATGAACTTATGAACTTATCTCTTAAAAAAGATATTCAGTTAAGCTCTTGATATTTTAACATAATAATACAGTATGTTTTCTGATTCCTTATGTAAATTTTTAAAGCCTATTTTTACAGATGCCCTACATGGGCCATCCAGACCTTTTGCTGGCTGCTTTTCAACAACAGCAACTTGGTGAGTGAACTTAAAAGCAATATTTAAACATAGATTCATCTAAATCAATCTTATGCTTAAATTTCCAGAATCAATGCTGATGAATGGGAACACGTTGGCTGCAGCCGCTGCAGCCGCCGCCGCGCCAATCCAACGAACTCCTTCATCGCCGACATCCGAAGAGAACTCTCCGACCAGCCCCATTCCACAATCAGCTCTCCCACTTCTTCCACCCGATCATCCACTTCGAATCCTTTCAATGACCAATCCGACTCTTGGATTGATTTACATGCAACAGTTTCAACAAGCTATGGAAGCAATGAAGAATATTGGAGGTGATTGTTGAAAACTTGAAAAAGGCTTGGACTTGACTTTTGAAGTCTTGCTTTGCTTTGCCTTGCTACAAAACCATTAATGCTAATATTATCATCTAAAAAGCCAAATATTTTACATGATTCATATCAACTTATCAATATTTTCAATTCCAGGAATGCCTCAGCTCACCTCCGAGCGTCTTTCTGATCATCACGATTCACCGGAACCATTACCGACGAAATCCCCGAAATCCACTTCAATCACTAGCTTTGATCTCTCGTCGATTATTGGAAATGTGAAGAGTGAAGGGCTGACGATTGAGAATCTCTCGAATGATCCCGATTCTCCGTCCAGTCATGCGTCGACTCGATCACCGTTTCCCAATTAAAATTAGTGAACTGAAAATCATTCAAATCTAAACCTTTAGTCTATTCAGACCTATTTTTTTTTGATCAAATTTAAATAAAATAGATTTGATTGAGTTGTAAGATGAGTTTAAAGGCTGAATGCGTAAACGCACAGTTTCTGGCTCAACAACAAGTAGATCTTGGTGTGCCGGAAGCCTTGTATTTACAACAATAAACCCAATTTTTCTTCAATTTTCTTCAATTCCAAACCTTTCTACCATTTCTGTCGTACTCGTTCCCCTCAGAAATTTTGCATTTATCCCTTTTCCCCTTAAACAGCTTCATCGCCCGGTTGTCATCCCTTGTCTTTAGGATTGCAATAATGTTTAAAAGTTGAATTGTTGCAATAATAGTTGAATATCTTTAGAAACTAGCACCCATTTTTCTTGTAAAACCTTCAATTTTAAAGGCCAAATCTTTGTCAGTACTTTTTTTTTGCATTTGGATCTCTTTTTGTTTGTAGTTTTAAGAGTAGAATTTAGAAAATTTACAAATTTTTTTATATTTTCTGATGAAATCTTTTGTGTTTGCCGCTTCTTGTCAAAAAATTTCGTTTTCCGAATTGTGAATTTGTCATTTGTCCATTTTGTCGTAAATCCCTTCCCCTGCTTGCTAACGATTTGCATTTGTTTTTACTCTTTGATCAAAATTTATAACAAAAAAAATCAAAAATATTTATTCTACGCTTTCTCCCGTTCGTTTTTTATATTTTTTTATGTGAAAGTATTATTTTTTTTCTGATTTCTCTTCTCAAACAATGGCAATAAATTAGTTTTTTTTGAAAAAATTGAATAACATAAAAGCAACATATCAAAATAACAATTGAAAGTTTTTAAAAGTTAGAATTTGTTTATAGAAATCATAGAAATTTGAATTTCAAGCAGCTCCAACACACGTACATTTTTTTATTATAAATATTGAACCAACATTTCACTTTTATTCAGAAAGAAATAAAGTGCGAAAACGACATGAAAAATGTACTAGATAAAAGATGACAAAGTCACTTAAAATGCAACGAAATAGCCCTTTTAAAATCAGATCAAACGATCGAACGAAGAGATCAAACGCAACTTGTCGGGAAGGGCATTCCAAACTTTAGTCACACGATTTACGAAAAAAGCTCTAGAGGATTTAGAGAAAGCAGATTCGGGATGCAAGATAAAAGAGCCACGCCTAAGCCTCGAGCCTCAAGCCTAAGCCTCAAGTTTAGCCAAAAGCCTCGAGCCTCAAGCCTAAGCCTCATACCAAAAGCCTCGAGCCTCAAGCCTTAAGCCAAAAGCCTCGAGCCTCAAGCCTAAGCCTCAAGTTAGCCAAAAGCCTCGAGCCTCAAGCCTAAGCCTCAAGTTAGCCAAAAGCCTCGAGCCTCAAGCCTAAGCCTCAAGTTAGCCAAAAGCCTCGAGCCTCAAGCCTAAGCCTCAAGTTAGCCAAAAGCCTCGAGCCTCAAGCCTAAGCCTCAAGTTAGCCAAAAGCCTCGAGCCTCAAGCCTAAGCCTCAAGTTAGCCAAAAGCCTCGAGCCTCAAGCCTAAGCCTCAAGTTAGCCAAAAGCCTCGAGCCTCAAGCCTAAGCCTCAAGTTAGCCAAAAGCCTCGAGCCTCAAGCCTAAGCCTCAAGTTAGCCAAAGCCTCGAGCCTAAGCCTCAAGTTAGCCAAAAGCCTCGAGCCTCAAGCCTAAGCCTCAAGTTAGCCAAAAGCCTCGAGCCTCAAGCCTAAGCCTCAAGTTAGCCAAAAGCCTCGAGCCTCAAGCCTAAGCCTCAAGTTAGCCAAAAGCCTCGAGCCTCAAGCCTAAGCCTCAAGTTAGCCAAAAGCCTCGAGCCTCAAGCCTAAGCCTCAAGTTAGCCAAAAGCCTCGAGCCTCAAGCCTAAGCCTCAAGTTAGCCAAAAGCCTCGAGCCTCAAGCCTAAGCCTCAAGTTTAGCCAAAAGCCTCGAGTTTAATCGAAAAAGATTTTTAAAAAGAGGGTTTTGTTGTTTTCCTTTTACAATTTTAAAGCACTCAACCAAATCTATGAAGTTTTCCACACATTTGAGAAGTTTTCCCCTTTGAAGTCAATTTTGAGATCAAAAAGCTATTTTGAATTGAATATGCTAAAAATATAGCAATATTCTCTAGATTAGACTCCATTTTTAAACTCACATTTACAATTTCCATACTGATACTGATACTTGATTGGAGTGAAATGTTGGTTCAAATGTTTAAACGATTGTTCGATATGAAAACGCACGCTTTCTGACACACCAACCGAAGCAACTTTCCATTCAAATTGTACCAAGTATCAAGAAACGTTAGAAATCGTTCAAAAATAAAATCAAACAATCGTTTGAACGTTTGAACCAACATTTCACTCCAATCCCAGTATCAGTTTAAAACGTGAAAGGTTCAAGTTCGAAGTTTACAAAGCATTCAACATTTCAGACACGGCTCTCGTCCTTAAAAATCACCATGTTCCTCTTTTATACAATTCCGAATTGTCCATTTCATTCGAAAGATTTTGTTTAGCATACAAATTACCAAATTTTTTTCGTGGCTATAGTAGTTTTCTTCAAAAAATTTTTTGCACCAAATGAGTTTTTGCCCATGTTGAATCGATTGGTGATGGTTTCACACAACCCCTAATATACTTATTCTGGAATGAAGTGGCCAAAATGTACCCGTTTTCTTGAGTCATGTCCTCATTGGTGACTTTTTGACATTTTGTTGGTATTTTTGTTGCTATTTGTTATAAACGTTGTTAAAAATTGCCCAAATGTTGTGTGAAACGATCACCAATCGATTCAGCATAGTCAAAATCCCTGAGTGCAAAAAATCAGCTCATTTGGCGAAAAGAATTTTGCCCCTGACTACTATAGTACCGTTTTCTTATTGTTGTTCTTTCTTATTGTTGTTTCTTATTGTTGTTCTTATTGTTGTTCTTTCTTGTTATTAGATGTTGTTAAAATAAAACATAAAATTAATTTTTAAAAAGTTATAAAAATAGGTTAGGACCTGTTTTTCGGCAAGTTGCCTGTAGTCGAGTTTTGCCCAAAAATGCTATTAATTAATAAAAAAAGTTATAAAAGTATTACTAATCGATTCAGCATAGGCAAAAAAACTCTGTGTGCAAATTTTCGTGGAAAAATATTGATTTTGGTTTTGGAAAAAGTTCCAGACTGCTCCTCAAACTACTCTGGCCCCCGTTTTTTCAAGCCATAAATTCTCAGGACATTTTGTTTGTGCTTGTTTTTGTAAAAATCTTTACACATTTAAAATCTTCTGTAATACGAATAAAAAGTATCGTCATATTAAACAAATTTTTGATAAGACACATGACCTTTAATAAACAAAAAAGAGGCGACAAAATACTCAGCTCATAAATTGAGTACCTATTCTTTAGAGAATATTTTTGAAAATTTTACCCAAATTTTCGTTCGGCAGTAGACTCGCTTATCGATTTTATCGATACAAACGGCAAGCTCATGTTTGATCGATCAGATCTCGGCTTCTAGAACAGCTATCAATCTGCAAACTTTTTATTGGAAAGCCAAGAATCTCAACTTTTAACTGTTATCTCACACATAGCAAATTCCCATAGATGTGTGCTTTAACAGCTTTTCAATACTGATCGATACTCAAATATCGATACTTTCGATATTGATTGATAAGTATCGATAAGGTTTATGAGGTGCTTACTCATTAGAGCTCGCTATGTATAAAATAGCAAGCAAAAGCTGACATTCTTGTCTTTCCAATGAAACAATTTTCAGATTGATAGCTGTTCTAGAAACTGAGATCTGAACAGTAACACATGAGCATACCGTTTTTATCGATAATATCGATAAGCAAGTCGATTCAGCAGAACTATCCTCTAGCGTTACTTTTTGTGAATTTCTTTCTTTTTTCACTTTTGATTCTTTAAACATCTTTTCATTTAGGTTCTTCACGTTTCAAATGTCTGCGACGACCCATTCAATCGATTCGAGGCGATCATCATCCACGAGCGAACGCATTGGTCAATGGTTTGGATCACCCTACACTCGGGCCATGCAATTCGTAGGTTTTGGACAGTTTATCTTGTAACTAGATCTTAAGAATGGTACTTTTTCACTAACGGGCGTGGCAATTAATAACAGAGGAGCAAATAAATAGCAGGGATGGTAAATCTAGTATTCTATGAGTGTGAAAAGCATTGCGCAGCTTGTCCTAGCCTGCGCCCGGTATACTCTAGCTAGTTAAGATTAACCCAACCTCAGCAATTAGGTTTCGTAAGCAATAGTACGATTTGAAAGATTTGAAAAACCAATTCATAGTTTTTGCACAGTTTATCTTATCGTTAAAGTTTTATCACATTTCAGCCTAAAAGTTTGTCTCATTTACTTCTATTTTATTACATTAAAATTTTTAGGATGAGAGCAGAATGATTACACCGTATCGATCACTCGGACAATCTTCACCTGGCTTTTGTCGAAAACGGTTTCTTGCAAAAATGCTGGCAAACGAGCGCGGTCAAATGGTTTTTTGTTCAAAAATTACTTTTAATGTTAAAGTTCAGGTTTCGACATTAGTGGGCGTAATCCTTGTGCTGGTGCTCGCTTTGATATTTGGCGGAATATACACGAGATCGGGAAAGACAGGTAAAATAACAACTAGCTGGTTTTTCTATTGTTTAATTTTAGAGCTGGTACCGGTGAGTTCCGTACAGAGCACACATAGTGAAGAATTGGCAAAGCGCTTTACAAAGTTGCAAGTAAAGATTTTTTGTTTGAAGGTTTATAATTGACTTTAGGAAACCCTCCAAGCTTACGTCAGTGAACAACTCCGAATCGATCAACAGTTTATGAAGTTGCAACTCAAAGAGCAATACACAAGCTTGGTGCAAGAGATTCGAGGGCAATGTAACCAGGTTGGGAAGTTGGTCCAGATGTAACATAATGTTCAAGTTTAGTATGCCGACTATCAACGGGATATCATCATAAAGTGGCAAAGGAATGAACGCGCTTTTCAAGAACATTTCGATCGCTTGTCGCTTAAAGAGGAAGAGTTTGCTGATCGCATCGATAAAGTTATGCAGGTGGCTTTTATATCGATTGATGATCGTACTCTTTGTTTAGAGCTTTGCCCGAAGCATCGCGGCAGTGAAAGAAGACATCAAATTGGCTAATGAATGGAACAACGCAACAAGCACGCCCACCGAAGATGAATTCAATTTTGCAAGCGCTCAATATGGTGTTTTTATTATTGGATTTCATGTATTTTAGTTGCTTAGGTGCATTTTTTATCGCATCACAATCGACGGCAACTCTTCGACCAAAAATCAACAACCAACTACTAGATATGTTCATGAAAGTCGAGACAAGCAAGTATCCATTAATTGTAAGGATTTACCAAAGGAAATTTTGATTTGAATGAAACTTTAGGATCGAGCTGAACCTTTGCAACCTGGTGATTGTTGGTGTTTTAATGACCATTCCGGTACCTATGCTGTTCAACTTGCGGCACCAGTATTCATTGGTACTTTTTTTCACCAATGAGTTATGATAGCTTGATTTAGAAAGGTTTGAATACACCCACACAAAATGGGAACAAGCAGGAGCTCCGCCGTTGTCCGCACCTCGAACACTCCAACTATGGGTTGGTTAAGAGTTACAGCAAAACTAAATGATTTGATTAGGGCTGCAATTCGAGCTCTGATGTTGAATGTAGCTTTCTTGCGGAATGCGTCTACGCGCTCAACTCAAACTCCCATAAACTCACATGCTATGTAGACCAAAGACGGGTATGTTTTAACCTTTAGATACTAGCAAGTAGCTATCCTATTTTATATAGCATTATTTTAGCATTTTAACAGCAATTTGATGATCAAGATTAGATTCTCAGTCTGTTTGATTTAGAACTCGAAGCCAGTATCCTCTGTGGAATTGCGTGTGACTGGGAATCATGGTCAGGAGCACACTTGCCTCTACTCATTCCGTGTTTTTGGGACAAGGTAAAATTTCATAAACACTTTTACTTCTACGCTTATTCTTCAGATATTCACAACCATCAAAAATCCCGACCTTGTGAATAATGAACGGATTGTGATTTTTTTTTGTTATTATTTGCCCTTCCTTGTGCCCTTTGTTTATCATTTAACATTTCTGAATTGCTTTTGTAGATAGGTATTTGTCATATTTGTTGCGTTGTCGTTTTTATTTAGATTTCGTGCAGAGTACAAATTATCTGGTTGCTTGTTTTTCGAGGCAAATTAAAATGGTGTTCATAAAACGTTATTAATTTGTCCATTGTGTTGGTTCACGAATACAGCGTAGGTTCTTAGATTCGAAGAGACTCGGCAAGCTCTTGACACAGCAATCAAGCGAAAAGACTCCAGACCATTCACAAGACCCAAAAAATATCGAAGGCCTTTTGCCTCAGACACATCCGTTGCATGTCTATTCAATTCGTTCTTGTAAAGCGTCTCACAGCCATCGTTTTGAGCGACCGCCTTTATGAAATTTTTTTCTTTGGCAATATTGTTAAAAATTTGCTCACTATCGTACATTTGCATTCACCAAAAATTTGTAAAGAAAAGCGATGAGATTGACGGCTTTGTGACCCGCACAAAAGTGGGTCTTGATCCCGACGAAACAACCGAGTTTCTTTTCGAACGCTCTGAAATTCTCAGAGTTTCAATAACCGGAATTCTTTTGAGTTTCAAATATTGGTCGCTTCTCCACTTATCAGATTAGTTAGCAGTTTGAAGGTATAAAGAATTTGAGCGACTTATAAATCTCTGCACCATCGATCAAGTGATGGAGGCAGTGATCCGGTGTACGCTTTGAATATGATCTTCAATGAATTATCGTAGCTTTTGTTGGAAAAGAAACATTTGAACGTATCGGCAACTGAAAAACATTCAAGGAACGTATTTTACGTATAGGGTCTGTATTTTGATAGAGCCTTGGTAAAAACACAGTGCACCAGAACGGATGTGTTTCTGTTTTTAAGGACAATTCAATAACTCGCTGCTGAAATCCTCCTCGTCATCTCCACAAAACTTTGCTCTCCCTTCGTTCAAAAATTTTGGTATCCTCACTCGTCTCACTACATCTTTTTTATCTTTCACCGTTAAGAACTGCTCCTTAATTTTGCTGATGTCTTCCGATTTCTTTTGCATTCATTCAAACCTGCAAAAAGCGGTTCGAGTTGGTTGTTCATTGTTGAAGTACTTCGAGTTCTAACCATATGATTGGATTGAGGAAAACAAAATAAAAGACAAGTTTGGTTTTAAAGAGAAACCAAAATATCAGCAAAAACAACTCAACTGAAAGCCATAAGTTTTTTAAACTCACAATCTCATTCATGAAATCCCAATCGTCTGCTCCTGAAAAGCACGAAGCTTATAACAACTTTTTATTTGCATTTTAAGTTACTAAACTTTAAAGAACTCCTGAAAATAACATCAAATTCCAATCTCACCACACGCCTCCAACAAGACGACAATGTAGACAAATGAGTTAAGCATTTTAGCCATTTCCTTCGAACAACCTCGTCCCTGCTTCTATTTATGTAGAGCCAGCTAATGCGGGAGTATTCGACACTATTATACCTCTCAAGAAATATAAAACTAGTCAAATTGCTTTTAGTCAGTCTTTAGAAATCAACAAGGAAAAAATTATTTGGAAAACTGACTTAGGTAGCAAGAATTCGGAAAAATAGCATGACACCCAAAAATATGCACTTTTGACGCTCTTGACGTGAATAAGAGTCTCGTCGGAAAAAACTAAAGTGCTGTCAAATCGATATTGGCATGCTCGATATGCTTCTAAATTAGGAACAAGGGCACAACAAAAACAACCGCTTTTTAAAGTTCTTCCATTAAACGTCAAATTGACAATTATTACTTAACAATGCCTGCTTTGAATCTTATAATCACGAGTAATAAAGTCGTTTATTTCGACCATAAAAACAACAAAAAATGATAAGACTCAAATTGTGGAAAGGCTTTCAGTTATTCTTTGAGCTCGCGAAGTCGACGGATGGTAGATCTGACAGTTGATGCGGTGACGGTGGCGTACACATAAGCTCCTCCAGCGACTTTCTAAAATAAAAGCTTTAGTGAAGTAAAAATCACTCACTATTAGTGTTATTTACAGACCTATGAAGTAAACACGATATGTTCCTATATCATCGCAAAAATCAAGTCCTATACCTTGCTGCATTTGGTACAGCTCCAGATTCCAACGGCCGTTCTTTTCATAGCGTCCTTTCCACAGAATCCGCAGGTGTACTTGGCGTGTTGTGTGGTCTAAAGGCAGCTTATGTTAAAAAATTTTCTTCGAATCAACCTCAAGTTTCTTGGCCATCTTACGTAGGGAAGCTCCATAACGTGTGCCATACTTTCCGACGATTCCGACCTTCTTCGTGCGCTTTGCCATTTTTAACCCTTAAAGAAAACTCATGAGTCTTCGACAAACAACCAAACACCACAATTTTTACGATTAGAAAAAAAAGATGTTCAAAAGTTCAAAACTTTCTCGATGGCATCAAGTTGAATGCAAAAATTTATTTGAGATCATCACCCGAAAATTAAATGTGAACAACATGCTAAAGGAATGTTCTAAGGAAAGTAACACATTTGAGAACCCGTGGATAGACTAATATCATGAAAACTCAACAAGAACAAACAATGATATGTAATGGCATGAAATTTAATATGTGATAGTTAGCATTTCTCTTGTTCGAGCGCTTCCTTGACAAGCATCAACGTTGGAACCTAAAAGTCCCAGAATTATTAGCTCAACAAGACCAAACAATACCTCATTTCCATTCTCATCACGGTACTCCACAATAGCGACTTGTCCCTCTCCGTTTCCTTCAGCTTGTCGTTCACCGATAAAGAAGGCAAGATTCTTAAAGCGCTCCTTGGAGAGAAGGGAGACGACCCATGCTTGAATTTTCTTCTTGAAGTCGTTGACTTGATCCGCCGGTTTTCCCTCCTTTTCCATGTGCTCAATAACCTAAACAAGCAAATGATCAAGTTTCAACTTGTAAACACCTACCTTCTTCATAAACGTCTTCACGTAGCTTTTGAAGATGGTAGTATCCTCGTAGCAGTTCATTTCCTGGAGGTTGTGGTTGAGGACGAAATCGATTCCACGTTGAACGCTGCTATCATCCACACCAGCATCAGCTTCTTCTTCGGGGTTCTCGGATGGATTCGATCCGGCAAGAGTGATCTCACCCTAAAACAAGTAAAGTAAAATTGAAACGTAAGTGTTTTTTAATTGAGCCACTCGTTATTTAGTAGAACAGGAAATTTTATCTATTTCATATATTACAAATTTATACCTCCTTTCTGACGACGTGTTTCCCTTTGAATTCGTAGATGAGATCGTCAACAAGCTTCATTGGAAAGGAGTCAGAGGCGAGTTCATCTCCTAAAAATAACAAACATGATGTTTATAAAAGTTGAACAACTAGGTTCACTTCTCATTTAACAGTTAGCACTTGATAAACTGAAGCCTAAAGCTTAGGTACTCCTTAGCGTGCACCGCACTGTATGAACAAGAATTTTCCAACCATATCTGCTTTGATAAAGTCAGCTATTTATTGAGGTTCAAGAATAACAAATGTACCTGTGAAAACATCCTTGAAGATCAGCATTCTGCACCTGTTTGGAGTAGGTGATGTTTTACCTGAAAAAGAATAGAATAAGCACTGATATAAAAGGAGAAAGCAAGTCAAGGTGTACAATTAGTGTAAGTTTTTAAAGAGCTACGCATCAAAAAGTTGATGATTTTCATCAGCGCTATAAACAAAATGCTGTTTGAAACAAACGATCAATGGGGACTTCACATCTTACTAGCTTCAACTGCTTAATCACTCGACTCATTATTAAACTAGTCAACAAGAACAAAAACGCAAATTCTAAAGCAATCAAGAAAGTTTGTTAACGAAAACTGGGGTAGGCTAGTTTCCGCAACTTTTTTTGCGCAACAGGGTCATTTGCGCAACTCGGCATCACTTTCTTCTAAGTGGGCTAATCTTTATGATTTTGGTCTCATTTTGTAGATCTCAATAAGTGCAACAAAATGAAATCAAAATCATAAAGATTAGCCAACGTAGAAGAAAGTTATGGTGAGTTGCGCAAACGACCCAGTTGTGCAAATGACCCTGTTGCGCAAAAAAAGTTGCGGAAACTAGCCTACCCCCGAAAACTTGGAAAAAAATCGCAAATGGGAACGCCACAAACGGAAAATTAAAATTTCGACGAAAATCTGGCGTAAATCTGACGAAAATCGGGTACGGTCGCGAGAGCGCAGAATAGAATGCGAAAATGGCGTTCTTTGTGGAATTGCCCGCCTTGTGCACTGAATTTCCTCTTCTTTCTTCAAAAAAGTTAAGGAAATTAACTGAATCAAAAAGATTTGCACAATTTGAATTCAGTGAGTCAAATTAAAAAACAAAATATGGTAGAAGCGTTGTTCACCAACTGGTCAATCTTGGTCAAAACTGCAGCTTTGACTTTAGCTTACAAACTCTGTTTCCGATTTCTTCGCACAAAGTACATCCAACGATTCGTGTACTGGCGTTATAAATAAAGGCCTTGCTAGATCTTTGCACGCTTTGATTTGTATTCTTATAAAAATTTTCTCATCCGTTAATTGGTTTGTATTGTTTGCGGTAACAGAACTCTTTCTCATTGCAATCCTTGCCCGAATTGCACGTTTCTAGATCCGAGTTTCTAGATCATTTTATAGCACTATTTAGTAGCTCAAAAATTCTATACCCGCAAATAGATGATTTTGGGGTAATTTTAGAAAGTTCCACGTCGATTTGCCCCTTCAGACAGCCTATCTTGTGGCTTTTGCAAAATAAGACGTTGGGCACTCCAATTTTAACATTTTACTTTCAATAAAAAAGTTTACAACTCAAGAATGATCAATATATTTATTCAAATCAGAATCAGAATTCAAATCAGAATCAGAATGTTATAGGCAAAATCATTTTTCCTTTGCATCGGTAGACACCGATCATACAAGCATTCCCCAAGATTCCCAGGCAAAATTATAGTTTAACCCGCATACCAATTTTTCCCCAAGAAATTTTCTAGATCCATTTTTCCTAGGCTTTTTTTATTTGCTAAGTCTGAATATTGATTCATAAGCTAACAACTAGTTTCCTCAACTAAAAAATGAGTTTTTGCTTTATTTTGATAGAGTGACTTGAGGGTTTTTCTCACAAATGGAGGTGTCTCCTTTGCCAAATCGTTTTTTACGCAATAAAATAAAACAAATCTCCTCTCCAAACTTTGCCAAATCATTTTTTTACGCAATAAAATACAATAAAAGTACCGTAGTCTTGTTTCTAAGTTAGATCAAAGCTGGTAGTTTTCAGAAGCTGACGCATTTAAAAAAACGCAGTAGTTGATTGGAACGCAGAGTAGGTCCAGTGGACACTATTATATTTCAGATCTTTCAGTATGCTTTCAAATTTCTCAATAAAATAAATCTTTATCATGAGTATTGGATCTTTTCCTTGCATCTTTTCTCTACACAAATCTCTTCAGAGGCACATTCCTCATCTCGAATACATTTCTTCGATGGAGGTGTCTGAAAATGAATCGAATTGGTTAAATGGCTAGGTGTAGAATTAAAGTCAAAGCTGTAGAATATATTCTATAAAGTTTTTATAACTAGTTAAAGTATCCAAGTTTTGAATCAAAACCACTAAATGGTTTTACCTTTGAGAGCGGGTTGACGAGTTCGATAGAGTCGATATCGACGTGCTGAAATGGGACCTTACAAGTCTTAGTACTACCAGTGCTAGTAGTTAGTATTAAATCTTAATGATCTGGATAAAATTTGGATAATAACATTTTAATTTTTAAGTTCTATATTCAATTTTAACAGAAATTTCCGCGGCATTTTTTTTCCTGCGCCTTGCAGGGTCCGCCGCCATGGCCGACTGGCTAAAAGCTCTGTTTTTTTAAACACTTCAACTTTCAACAACTACTTCTAATTTTTTAAACAAACAGTCTATTTTTGTATCTTTTGATATCTTGAAACACTCATATAATTAGACCAAAATTAGATAGATTGGATAAAACTATGGCCAAGCTTACGGGAATTTTAGTAGATCATTATTTGAGAGAAACAAGATCCATTTAAATTCAGCCCCACTAAATCCTTCATCTTCTGAAAAACTAACCGATACTTCCACTGACTTATGAATTGTATCGTC
Organism: Mesorhabditis belari; assembly: GCA_958450365.1. Taxonomy (NCBI): domain Eukaryota; kingdom Metazoa; phylum Nematoda; class Chromadorea; order Rhabditida; family Rhabditidae; genus Mesorhabditis; species Mesorhabditis belari. The sequence goes on along the minus strand of CAUEEP010000936.1, from coordinate 1,875,153 downwards.
TTTTTTGACTGGATCAGACTAAAACTCATTGAGAAGTCAAGAAATTACTCAAAGGCAAAAAGTTTAGGAGTGTCTAGAACCTACCTGTTCACCAGGTGTTGTCACGATGAAAGGCTAAATTGGTCAAGATTATTATAGCAGTTATCGTCCCAGTTTTTTTAGTGATACTCCTACTTTCACTGTGTTGCCTCTTGGTTCATCATCGGTGACCGGGACAGGCTAAAAGTCATTTGATTTCAAAAAAGTTCAAAATAATAACTCACTTACAGTAGTAATGACAACGATTGACGAGTTCTAGAGGTTAAAAACATTTCTGATTTCAAAAATTTTTATTACATTAGCTGCTCTAGTTGATCCATTAAAGTATCCACTTGTCACAGATTCCCCGGAAGTCACCAACGGATTTAGGAACTGAATTAATTCAATCATAGGTAAAGTGTATCCTATATGCGTTTTCGAAAGAACTTGGAAAACTACCTTAATCTCTTATCCATTTTGAAAATAAGGGTATGAGAGTTTTCAAGTTATTCACTTTTTAGAAAACGTCAATTATAAGTAGAAATGTTTTAAAATACAATACTATATTGATCTAATTGTTACCTCCATGAGTTTCTCAGTGGTTTCCCAAGCTTCGAAGGTAGGTGAAACAGGCTAAAATCGGCTGATTCGATCAAAAAGTGAAATCTGGGTTACCGTGTTATCAACAAGAGTTGGTTGAGCCTAAAATGAAAAAGATTAAGAACTAAAACTTGTAACAACTTGTGATACAACACTTGGCTGAGTTCTAACATTAATTTTTCTTAGTGTTGATGCATCTCCAGCTTCGGTCAACTGAAACGAAAGCCTTTGTTGATAAATTTCTTTGAAATTTATCAACTTCCGTATCAACTATCAATTAAGAATTTCCGTAAGTTGTTTTTGAACCCACCGTATGATTCAAAACAAACTGCTGACTATAAAATGGAGAATGACAAAGAAATTGTTTTTGTCTACCTGTGAGCTATCGCTTGGCTCGTTTACCCAATTGAAACCTTGACTTGACGACGGTTGATCTCCGGATTCGATAGGCTGAAGTTCTTTTGATAAAACTTATCAGCTATCAGTTAAATAGGTATCCAACACAATAAGTTGACTCTAAAGTTAGTCAACATTTTGGGATACACAAGAACTTACCAGCTGATCCACTTTTTGCTGGGTTACTACATCAATGCTTTGACTGGGTGTTGGTGTAGCTTTAGCAGGCTAAATTGATTTGCTAGCTTTGCAGTTGACTTAATTCGGATCTATTATTAAAGCTGGTTACCGTATGATCCACAGCAACAGGTTGAGATTGACTCTAAAGTAAAGAACGGTTCAAAAGACTATCTCACACTTTTCATTGGCTTTTGGCCGGCTTTGGCTTGACTAGTCACGGCTTTTAATTTTTTTTGAACATGTAGACAGAAATTATACCGTAGATTCGACAGAAACTACGATATTTCACAAATAACCACTTGTGATTCACTTGATCTAGTCACTACATCAACGCTTTGACTTGGTGTCGCTTGATCGCCAGCTTCAGAAGGCTTAAATTGAGATCTGCTGCATATTTTACTTACAGTATCACTTGGGTAAAAACCTACCAAGATCCCTGGTTGATCACTTGGTAAAACCAAGTCCTAAAACTTCCAATAACTTAAAAATTGTCACACTCTTACTGGAGTTGTCTCCGAGATCGGCGCTGTTTTCAATATGCCAAAAGTGACAATGAAAAATTGCAAACAAAAACATTTTTCTATTGTTTTGTGAAGATATTGAAAAACTTTGTCTAATTTGTTTGAAAATCGTTATCAAATTACCATTTATTGGGTGATTGAGTACGGTGGAGAATATAATTTTCGAGGAAATCGATGTTGACAGACAGTTTTTTGATTGAAAAATCTGAAAGTTTTTGGAGAAGAGAAGCTAGAATTAAGGGTAAAATTATTTGATTAATGAATAGAAACAGATTATCAGAATCAGAATTCAGAGTATCAAATCACCCATATTTGGGGTTACATGTGTATATTCAAACTCTAACAGATAGCTCTTCTGAATGTACTTCGTGCTAATGTAAACGCACCCTTTCTGTCGCATTGAACTCTTCGTTTTTCTGTAAAATCAAAGGTTGAGTGCACCAGAAAGAGTGCGTTTTCATTTTTGAGCACAAAGAACGTCAAATCTAAAGGATCTCAGTCTCAAATCTATTAAAATCAGCTTAATTATTATTTTCTTTCCTTCTTGCCATTTCCTGGGATTGAGAAAAGGACTGACACCACTGTTCTTTAGTGATTGCTTTTTCTGATTTCATCCTATCAATTCTTCTCGTCTTTGCCAAAACATTTGATTCAGATAAACGAAAATATTTCGCAAGTTTATTGAGTCACCAATTGCTTTGTAAGAAAATGAATGGTGACGCTTCTTCGAGAAAATTTTGGTGAAAAAAGCTTTAGGTTTAAGTTTTAGTAGACAACTTTAGCTATTAATTACTCAAAAGTAACATTAGTTTGATACTTTTGGTTAGACAAGGACAAGCTTCAAGCTAAAGCTACAGAAAGTACACTTTAGACTTAGACTCTCGACTTAAATTTAGAAATTGTACTTTAATAAGTTCTTGTTTTTATTTATTTGTTCTAAAAGTTCATTTCTTGCTGTTCTCTCACGCGACAAAGGTTTATCGGGGTCAATTTCCCCTTTCGCATCGAATTTCTAGAAGGTGAAAGGCGGTCTCAAAGCGCCCCCATTCAGTCAACAAGCTCGACTACGGTAACAAGAGCGCAAAGAGAATGTTCTGGGCCTAAAAACCACAAAATCGACCTTCTAGAACCCTCACGACGAGAGTAGAAAAAAGGAGAAAGAAAATAGACCCCGCCCATGGCTGTTCGCCATTCAAAAAGACACAAAATGACAAGAAAGCTTAGCGTTAGTGACAACCTTTTTGTTCATTTTATGGAAACTAATAATATTTGTCATAGAATTTAGCTGTTTCAATCAAGAAAGGACTTATTTTTGGGGGTGGGACAAATGCGACCTTTTTTTTGCGCACCTGGACATTTGCGCACCTTTTTTTTGCTGGAAAAGGCCTTAGGCAAGGCCGTAGAGCTTCGAGAATATTTCAAAAATATTTCCATATAAGGGAATCGTATGCGTAGATTCCGAATTTCGACAAATCAGACCTCGCTGACACGTCAACTTTGGGCTAAAAGGCAAAAACTGCGGAAAAGCGTTAAGTTGCGTAGTTTTTGCCTTTTAGCCCAAAGTTGACGTGTCAGCGAGGTCTGATTTGTCGAAATTCGGAATCTACGCATACGATTCCCTTATATGGAAATATTTTTGAAATATTCTCGAAGCTCTACGGCCTTGCCTAAGGCCTTTTCCAGCAAAAAAAAGGTGCGCAAATGTCCAGGTGCGCAAAAAAAAGGTCGCATTTGTCCCACCCCCCTTATTTTTCAATTTTAAGCTTATCATCGAAAGAGATTTGCTCAAGACAAAAGGCAAAGACCATTTTCTATAAAGTGATCTTTTGGAGAGCTCCGTTTTATAAGTGGCTTCATACCATATCCGTTCTGTAGCTAAATTGACGAAATTCCACATAATTTTTATTTCTTCAAACTTTGACTCAAGTTGGAGTTGAGCTGTCACAATTTTATGCATATTTCTTCAACAAGAGGAATTTTTGCAACGAATAACCCCCAACTAACACAAATCAGATTAGTCACAAATCGACGACGTTTTGGCACATTGATAACAAAATTGCCTTGCCTTTTGCGAACTTTCTAGACCTACCTGCTCTTGTACCTAAACCAGCCCAACCATTTCTTCGCATTCGTTTTCTCATTTGTCGAGCTTTTCCTATTCTTTGCACAGTTATAGTTCGTTTATTTACAGATAGTTGTATTTACAACGAACAAAAAAATGGCCAAAGCAAACGCTGTCGGAATCGATCTCGGAACCACCTATTCATGTGTCGGAGTCTTCATGCACGGCAAGGTGGAAATCATTGCCAATGATCAAGGTGACCTGAGCTTTTTTGAATTTAGACCTTTTCTAGGCATGAACTGAATGTTTGAGTCAAGTATTGAATGCAGTTAGCTTGATCTATAATTTGTTTGAACGTATTTCTTATTTTTAGGAAACCGAACTACTCCCTCGTACGTGGCTTTCACGGAGTCGGAACGTTTGATCGGTGATGCCGCCAAGAACCAAGTGGCGATGAACCCGCACAACACTGTTTTTGGTTAGTTTTGTTGCTATCTATCTAGATTTTATACTTTAATTATTGACTAAACAGATGGATTTAGATGCAAAACGTCTCATCGGCCGCAAATTCGAGGACTCAACTGTGCAATCGGACATGAAACATTGGCCCTTCAAAGTCGTGTCAGCCGAAGCCGGAAAGCCAAAGATTGAAGTCGAGTACAAAGGAGAGAACAAGACGTTCACGCCAGAGGAAATCTCATCAATGGTGCTCATCAAGATGAAAGAAACTGCCGAAGCCTTCCTTGGACAAACAGTCAAGGATGCTGTCGTCACTGTGCCTGCTTATTTCAATGACTCTCAACGACAGGTAGTAATACTATTCCTTATTTGTTTATCGAACTCTTTAGGCTACCAAGGATGCAGGCGCTATCGCCGGATTGAACGTTCTCCGAATCATCAATGAGCCCACTGCTGCCGCAATTGCTTACGGATTGGACAAGAAAGCCGCCGGCGAGCGAAACGTACTCATTTTCGATCTTGGTGGCGGCACCTTCGATGTCTCGATCTTGACAATTGAAGATGGAATCTTTGAAGTCAAATCTACTGCTGGAGACACTCATCTTGGAGGAGAGGTATAAAAGTTCTCTTTTGAAATGATAAACATTTGATTTTAGGACTTTGACAACCGAATGGTCAATCACTTCATTGCCGAATTCAAGCGAAAGCACAAGAAGGATCTCGCCACGAACCCTAGGGCTCTCCGTCGTCTCCGTACCGCGTGTGAGCGAGCAAAGAGAACCCTCTCTTCGTCATCGCAAGCTTCAATTGAGATCGACTCGCTCTTCGAGGGAATTGACTTCTACACAAACGTTACTCGTGCACGCTTTGAAGAGCTCTGCGCCGACCTCTTCCGTTCTACCATGGACCCTGTTGAGAAGGTAATTTCTGTTCAGAAGTTAAAAGCATAAGATCTTAAACAATTGAAATTACTTTTTTATTTCAGTCTCTCCGTGATGCTAAGATGGACAAGTCATCTGTTCACGATATTGTCTTGGTTGGAGGATCGACTCGTATTCCAAAGGTTCAAAAGCTTCTCTCTGACTTCTTCTCTGGCAAGGAACTCAACAAATCGATCAACCCCGATGAAGCTGTCGCTTATGGAGCTGCTGTTCAGGTAAGGAGAAGTTTCATTGCTTTGATTTGGACACTTTTTATCATATCTTAGAACACTTTGTTTAGGCTGCCATTCTTTCCGGAGACAAGTCTGAAACCGTGCAAGATCTTCTCCTCCTTGACGTTGCCCCTCTCTCTTTGGGAATCGAGACTGCCGGAGGAGTGATGACGGCTCTCATCAAGAGAAATACCACTATTCCAACCAAGACCTCGCAAACCTTCACAACTTATGCTGACAACCAGCCTGGAGTGCTCATTCAGGTTTGTCCTATTTTTAATTTTTATGACTAATTGCATTTTTTAGGTGTATGAAGGAGAGCGTGCAATGACCAAGGACAACAACTTGCTTGGAAAGTTTGAGCTCTCAGGAATCCCACCTGCACCTCGCGGTGTGCCTCAGATTGAGGTCACTTTTGACATCGACGCTAATGGAATCCTTAACGTCTCGGCTACGGACAAGTCAACCGGAAAGGCCAACAAGATTACCATCACTAATGATAAAGGACGTTTGTCAAAGGTTGGTTGTTTAATATTTTAATCTTTCAATGAAGCAATACTTACTTTAAAGCGTTTTTTATTTTCAACTTTAGGAAGAAATCGAGCGAATGGTGGAAGAAGCTGAGAAATACAAGGCTGATGATGACGTACAAAAGGAGCGTATTGGAGCCAAGAATGGACTCGAATCGTATGCTTTCAACATGAAACAAACAATCGACGATGAACAACTGAAATCGAAGCTCTCCGCAGAGGATCGCCAAAAGATCGAGTCAAAGTGCGATGAGGTGTTGAAATGGCTCGACTCCAACCAAACAGCTGAGAAGGACGAATTTGAACATCAACAAAAAGAACTCGAGTCCGTCTGCAATCCTATTATCACACGCCTTTATCAACAAGCTGGTGGAGCGCCAGGAGGTAGAATTTTTTACATTACTTACAATTAGTCGCCTTGAATTATGAGTTAAGACCAAGTAAAGTGTGGATGGAGGAGAGTGATCAATCACATTACATTTTATATTCAGGTGCCCCAGGAGGAGCCCCCGGAGGTGCATCTGGAGCTGGAGGACCAACCATCGAAGAGGTCGACTAATTGCGAACAAAAATCGCCAAGTTTCTCAAGTGATCTCATTCCGTTTTTTTTAATGTTTTTCAATAACTGTTGAAACAATATTGCAAAATATTGCAAACTGTGAATCTTTTCACCTTTTTCATCTAATTTATTCTGTTTACATTATTGTTTTGAAATAGAACTTTGTTTACAAATGTTCATTGAAAATGCGCAACATCACTTGAATATTGAGAACGTTTTATGCAAAATTTGGGGAAAGAACGAGGCTTAAATTGACCAAAAATGTTGGGAATCGAGTGCTGAAATTTTGTGTTTTTAGATGAGATGGGGTCCGAATCGTTTAATCGTTGCGGAACATTTGTATTATCATTTAAATGTTTCTAAATTTAGAAAACATTCTTTCAACTCGCCGTCTACTTTCAAAATTCGCGACCATGGCAGAAAAGACGGCATTAGTGATCCTCGCTGATGGAGCCGAAGAAATGGAAGCCACAATTGCCATTGACGTGCTGCGTCGGGGTGGAATTAAGGTTTGTTTTTGCATAATAAGATGGCACACACCAAACCAAAGTTCGTCTCATGGTTAGACTATTAAATGCCTTTCTGTTTCGATGAGGTGGCTAATTGATGGAATCTGATCTGAAGTTAATTATTATTAAGCTTGCGGTGATTACTATAAGATGTCACGATAAGATTACAATAAAAACATAATTTTTAAAACTAAATTTTATATTTAGGTGACGGTTGCGGGTCTTCAATCGGCAGACGTTGTGAAATGCGCTCGTGAGACTCGAATTCTCCCAGATCACTCGCTTTCCGATGTCAAGGAGAAAACATTTGACGCCATCGTTTTGCCCGGAGGGCAACCTGGAAGCAACTCTCTAGCAGCAAGTGCAGAAGTCGGAAAACTGTTGCAAAGCCAGGATCAAGCCAAAAGGATTGTCGCTGCGATTTGTGCTGCACCATTGGCATTGAAGAGTCACAAGATCGGACAGGGAGCCACAATTACTAGCTATCCGGGTGTTCGCGGCAGTGTCGAGTCGGATCTACACAAGTACTCGGAGGATTCTGTCGTTGTTTCTGGAAACATCGTCACATCGCGCGGACCGGGAACAGCTTTTCTCTTTGGACTCAAACTCGTCGAGGTGCTGGTCAATGCGGAGAAGGCTAAAGAGGTCGCTAAGGCTATGCTTGTCGACTACTAAATGTATGTTAACCTTGTAAATAGTGTTTTTTGTTTTTTTTTGTTTAGCTTGTGAATTAGCATCGAAGTCGGGTATCATAAGTCATTAGCTCTATAGTAAATTTAACTTCATCTTTTAGCCGAGTGTTGAAATAAATTGTTGTTCTATCTTGATCTTTTAGAAAATGCAAGCAAAGGACACTACTAGGAAATTAAAGCAAATCAGCTTATGGGATTTTTGTTGGTTTAAAAGAGAAAGGTTTCTGTTATTTGTCAGATGGAGGGATTGGTCCTTGCCGTGAGAATAGTAACAGTAGCCTTCATTTAAACAGTCCAAATATTGATCTGTTGTTTCCAATCAATTGTGATTAGTACATAAACACAAAATGTGAGTTTCTAGCTTTAGGTAAAGCTGAAAATTTATTTCTTCTACAGCACTTTTTAAAAATCTGCTTTTTGAAATTAATTTTTATTGTGCATTTTATTGTGATTCTCTTTTGAATTTGAATCCATTATTGATATGAGACTTCTTTTTGATTGGAAATATGAACTAAATGTCGATTATTTGGACCGTTTGTCGTGTGGGCGATTTGTTACTTGGTTTGTGGCCCCAATGCTCATTTTCAAATCAATGTGTTGAACGCGTACCTGAATACAAAATTTAAAACTTCTTTTTTGCCAATTCAAATACAAACTACCAGTTGCTTGCAATGGTTCGCTAGGAAATTGGGAGAAAGAGAGAGGGTTCTATGATTTGTCCCTTTGTGTCTGTCCAAAAGACATGTAGCCTCCAAAGAAACACCCATGTCATGTCGTTTAAAATCTTTTTGTTGATTGTTGCCCTAAATACAAGCTTCTACATGTCGATTCAAATAGAAAACCACCTAAATATGAATAAATCAGTTTTTGATACAAGTTGAAATTGAAATTTCGGAGAGGTGGATACCAGTCAACAAAATATGAAATATGAAAATGATGAATTTTTATGAAATCCGCATCAATTTTTGTGATTCTTGTGTTTGGAGATCCATGTGTCGAAAAAACGAAACTTTTGACTGCATACACGACCGGTCTCGTTCTCGATAGCATTTGATGTTCCCACAGTTTACGACAACTACTCGATACCCGTTCTTTTAGATGGCCTGGCAATTACCGTGAGTCTCCATGACACTTAGGGAATCGAGGAATACAATTGATTGAGGCCATTGTCCTATTCAAATGTCGATGTGTTTCTCTTGTGCTTCTCACTCGTCAACACGATCTCTTTTAAGAACATTTGTTCAAAATGGTATCCAGAAGTTTTGAAGCATTGCCCAAAAGTGCCGATCGTTTTGGTCGGAACACAATTAGAGTTGAGGGAAGATCCAGAAATGTTGCGAGAAAAGTGGTTACTTCCCATCAAAAAAAAGCAAGGTCAAGCTATTGCAAACGAGATCAAAGCAGCGGCATATGTCGAATGTTCGGTTTTTCGAGAAGAAGAAGTGAAACGCGTTTTTGAGACGGCAATCCGCTTAATTCTATTTGAGCTGAAACCAAAAAAGAAGAGCAACATTCTGGCTAAAATGAGCTCTTCGATCAGAGGTCTTCGGGAGGTTACGAGCCTCTCACAAACAGTAGAGGATCAAACGCTAGCTGCATCAAAAGAACCACAAAGTTTGAACCAGGAAAAGACTTTTTTAGAGTTTTTTTTAGTTTATTTCCAAACTTGCAAAACGCCTAATTGGAAGTGGAGCTTTCGCCGACGTTTACGAGAAAACATTAAACAATAAACATTGTTAACTTCGTTGTTTGCTGTTGTTAACAATAAACATCGTTAACTTGTTAACTTTTTGCTTCGTAAAGTGTAGGGAAACAGTTACAAAGTTGCAAAAACATTCCAACACTTGTTTTTCATCTCACTAATGAGTGGGTATAACCTAAATATGTGCAAATGGAACACTTTTTCCACGTTTCTCCCTTTGAAAAAGCTTTTTCTTTGATCAAAAGAGTCAAATATCTATGCAAACATTCATCTCAAATATAGGTTGAGTGAAAATTTTTGTGGTAAACAAGCCCAAAAAATGGGTGGGGGTAACGCAAGCAAGGAGTCATAATCGGGTGTTGATCCTTTATATGTTTACGCGGTGGTGTTTGGAAGGGATAGAAATTATTCTGCCTCAAAAAACTCGCTTCTTTTCCTCTTTTCCACCTCGCAGTTTTGCTCTAGCTCATTTTCTGGCTTTTCGCACTTTAGAGCGATAATTCGGGTAATTTCTTCATTCATTATTCTTTTTTTCATTAGATCGGTGATCGTGAAATTGAATTGACCTCGCAACTTTAATCGAAACGCTCCTTTTTTTTGAAGAGATGAACACATTTTTCACGCTTTCGCTTCACTGAAATTCAACGAAGGACTTTGGTTTGATGTTCGGCTGAAGTAAGTGTTGAAAAGTGCTGAAGAGTGCTGAAGTAAGTGCTGAAGTAAGTGCATTTCTTGGGAAATTGAAACATTCTAGTTCTGAGCATAGGCTATTCAATTTTTGCTCAGAAACTTCCCGTTAACTGGTGTAAAGCAGTAGGTATTTGTAAGAAAATCAGCGCTTATTGTAAAACTGCTGATAAAAGTGGCACAAGGTTTCCATTTGCTTAAATCTGAATGTCAATTGGTCTTGTTAACAATGTTAAACCGGTCAATGGTTCTGTCAATCGACCAATAGTTCTGAAACATGTCCCAGCTACCGTAATCCGGTATAACTCTTGATACTGGACTTGTTTATTGGAAAAGGTAAGATAAGCAAGTTACTTGAATGTACAAGTGTGCAAACTTGTGAGTAAATTATCGATGGAATGAGCTGGCTTGAACTTAAGTGGTTCGACTGACTTCGAGACCATTTAATAGCCATTTTTTTGACCAAGTCTCTTCGTGAGCTTTCCAGTTCTCCATTTTAGTCTATTCATGAACTGTTTCAGTAAATGAATGCAAATCTTCTCTAAACGATCTCTCTCTCTGTTTTTATGAAGCCCAGTGACGTATCGCTCGATTCTCCTTGTTTCCTTTGTACCCAAAAAGATTTTTTCGACTTCTAATTTCTAATTTTCTTTTATTTCAGGGTAAATGAAATGATTTTGCATTAATGTAGATTCTTTAAATTTGCATAGAAACTTTTTACCGCAATACTGCATCCTATCGTAGCCTACTGTAGCTCTGAGCTTTGTCTTTTAAGCTCAGACTGTTTTCGAAAGTTGGTACGTTTTAGAAAATGGAATACACTGTAGCCATTCTATTTCAGGTCTTACGACAATATAAATGCATTTGATCTTTGAAATTCTCTAGAAAATCTCTTCCGAAACGAAAATAGAACTCCATTCTTCTAAAAGCTGCTCAATAAATTTTTCTAGTGAATGAAAGTTTACGAAAGACGAAAGTTTTCTTTTTTCTTTGAGCTAATAATTTGAGTGGGTCAAATTTGAGTGTTTCTCTCTTTTTTTTCCAATTCAAAAGCCTATTCATCATTTTTCAGTGCTTTTCTTTTTCCAAGGGTGTTCAATTCAGCCAAAGTGGCCCGAGAATTGAAGGACCCAAGGAAATTGACGCAAATTTTGGTTTGAGATAAACATTCGATAGTTTTACTTTTGTTTTTAACTTCGGAGTTGATTAGACTGTATAAAGCTGTATCAATTAGATTCTACATAAAAATTCGGCTTTAGAAGTTTTGGATCCCGCTTTTCATAAGGAAAATATTTTGCCTGTCTTTTCTGAAATTTATTTTGAAATCCCGAAAGCTCTACCTTCTTTGGTTAAAAGAAAGTGTTCATTTGCTCGTACTGTAAATGTCTTTAATTCAAAGCGATAGTATTCAGATCGAGTGTGTACCCGATAGTGTGTTTTCTAAAACGTGCTGACTCTTGAAAACTACATTGTCTGCCTCTTTTCTCTATTTTTGATAGCATTCTGTATCCTTCGTGCTTACAAAATTCAATCAAAAGTTTATTTACAATAAAATTCTAAAGCTTTGATGTTTTAAACTTCTAATTGCAATCTCTTTGCATTTTATGTCTCAAAAAGTGTGTTTTCATCATAAAATCAACCATTTGAGACTTATTTTTCTCTTTTTTTTAAACTCTTACTCATATTACTGATTGTGAGTTTGTAATTCGAATGTGTTTTGCTTTCTGCATCTTTTCTTTGAACCAATTACAATGGAGAAATCTCGATTAGACTTTATGGCAATTTTATAAAAAATACAATCAATCTTTGTTGAGAATTTATGAATAATAATTGATCATTTTTTGTTGATAATTTCTATTATCAAAGTATTGGGTTGTTCAGTTATGAATGCGCGTTTTTACTATTTTGTAAATTTCTCAGGATATCGAACAGATGTCTATGAGTGTTATATATCATTCGAAAGCTGAAGATCTCCTCTAAATTTTGGAATAAAAAGTTTTTGAATTCATTCAACTTTTTGGGAAATTGACTGCACAAAGGGCGGAGGTCGTTTTCGAAAAAACCCATTCCAGCTTAGCTATTCCTCAGGTTTTATGGTGTAAAATAACCGCCCAGAAAAGAAAAGAAAAGTAAAGATGCTCTGAAATTGGTCTATTTAAAAAAAGTTGTATTGATATATCTATTGGCCAAACATCAAACGGTTAACTCAATTTGAGCGGAGCCAAAACTTGATCCAAAGGCACCTTTCCATTTTTTTCCACCTCTTCTTCTGTGCAGTCAATTTGCCCAAAAGTTGAACAAATTCAAAAACTTTTTATATCAAAATGTAGAGGAGATCTTCAGCTTTCGAATAATACTCATATATATCTTTTTCTTGATTTCGGTATCTTGAGAAATTTAAAAAATAGTAAAAAACGCGCATTCATAACTGGACAACCCAATAGTTCAAGAATTTAATTTTCTTTATTTTTCGATCGGTTCACTAGTTTTTTGCATTGAGCTCTCTTTTCCATTGATTCTTATTGAAATCCGAATGACTTTTCGACATTTTTTAGTTTAGATTTTGTTGAAATTCTCGCTTTCCCATAGTCATCAGTTGAAGTCCCGTGTCTAGAGAAAAATTCTCGCTTTCCCAGGTCCATTAGAAAAAAAAGGCAGGAAAAAAAAGGAACAAAGGGAACAAAAGAAAAAAGAAAACAAGAAGATAGACGGTTCAATTTTTCGTCTAAAATTCTCACCAAGAAAAGAAAGAAAAGGAATGGGGAAAAGGGTGAATGACTGAGGTTGAAGCCTCGGAGGCGTCTCTAGGGCTATCCCTGGTCTCTCTTGCCTATCCCCCTATCCCCCGTATCCCACGCATCTCCTCTATTCCCCTATTTGGTCCAAGTCTTCTCAGACTTTCCCTTTCCCCTTCAGCTTCGTTCACCGTGTGAAACTTGCTCGTTTACCTTGTTGAAATTCAATTTTCAACACCGATCCTCTATTTCCTTTTCATTTCCTCTATAAGATGGAATATTTTGACTCGATCGAGCGCTTCGAGCATCATCGACATCGGTTTCATCATGAAGGTAAAAGATTTGAAGCTTGGTATTAGACTTTAGCTCGCTGAAGCTTTCTGAATAGATTTAAGATGAAATTGATTGTTTTGAAAAGAATCTAAACTTTCTTTTTTTCTTTTAGCCATCTCCAAACAAATGTTTTCTATTCATATTTTTATTTGAAAAGGTTAAAGTCAAGTTAAGAGTCTCCAATAGTACTGTGGTTGTCTTAAAATTGCTTTAAATGCTTTAAAAGTTGAAAACACAATAAAATTATTGGATGAGTGATGTCTTAAAAGTATTTCTTAAGTGTTTTTTCTCCTTGTGAGTTCTTACATCTCCAACAACTCAAACGATTGTTTGAAACTGAAGCTAAAGCACTTGTACTCAATATTACTCTAACTAGCAATTTGAGAATCCAATATATAAAATTAGATGAATTCTAGAGATTCGTACACTTCGTACAATCGAACGATTCGTACATTCGTACAATCGAACCATTCGAGAGACCAGGGATAGCCCTAGAGACGCCTCCGAGGCTTCAACCTCAGTCACTCACCGAAACCGAACGATTCGTTCAATCGAACCATTCGTTCAATCGAACCATTCGTCCAATCGAACCATTCGTTCAACCGAACCATTCGTCCAATCGAACCATTCATACAATCGAACCATTCGTACACTCGAACATCTGTTTGATAAAGGACAAAAGTAAACGAATCTATTCATCGTCTTAACTGAAATCAATGAGTTTTTCCAAAACTTTTCCTCGATCTCACTTCTCTTCCCCCCAATCGAAATCGAATTTGCTTGTGTTAACGCGTTTTGTGTTCTGCGCATTCTTTGTCTTTTCCATTCAGTGGAGTATTTTGTAACAAGAAATCTATTTTTCTTTATCAGATTACGAAGCTTTTTGTCTTGAAACCTCAATTTTTGATCTTTTGAATCTACTTAGAAAAGCGTTGACTAGACTGGGCATGGGTCTAGACAGACAGAAAGAGAACTGCTGATAACTGTGTGAAGATCAACGAATTTCGTGGAAACAAAAGATTCAGATTAAGGAATTTCCCACTAATTGAAATATTTGAAAAGAAAAACTGATCGATAAAGGACAAAATTTCATCCAAATTCCTTCCAAACTGAGCCTTATTCGTTGAATTTTGAAGTGAATTTCGTCTTTTGAAGTAATCCACGGAAAATCGCATTCAATCATTTCGATCTTTAAACGATTTCGGCCGTATTTTGTGCTCCAGTAAACGCACACTTTCTGGCATACTAAAATCAGATAACTTAGAAAAATAGAGAATCAAATGAACACCAAAGTCCAGAAGATCAAGTCTGTTATTGTAAAAATTAACTGAATTAAAATTACAGTACCCCATTACGTCTAAAATTCTTTTCATTATCAAATCACAATACATGCATCTTATATTTAAATCATCCGAGAGAAAATGAAGAATTGAGTGTGCCATAGGACATGCGTTTACCCGTTTACCAGAGCACAAAGTACAAAGAGGCTTAAAAGAGCCAATTTTTGACGACTTTCAATCACTTTTTTTCTAAGCACTAGTTAATGCTAAAAATATGTGTTATAGCTCAAAAGATAGCCCATTCTCTCTACTTTAATTTGATACCAAATAGCTTAAAAATAAACGTACTTGCGAGAAGATATGAGCGTTTTTTTGAGAGTAAACTTTCGACTACACGATGCTTCTATAGGACGTTTTATTAGAGTTTTTACGGTACTTGTCAATACTTACTTTTAATAGGAATTCATAAAAATGAATCTAAAGAACTGTTTTGTTGTTTAAATTGGTAGTCAGCATGGAAATTCTTTGTTTTTCTAGATTCTTGAACAATTTTCACATGGATATGATCGAGTTCCTATATAGTTCTTTACAGTTCCGATTTGGTCACTGTATAGTTCCTGTTTAGTTCCTGTTAGGTTCTTATATCGTTCCTTTATAGTTCCTATTTGATTACTGTATAGTTCCTATTTAGGTCCTATTTGGTTCTTATATAGTTCCTTTATAGTTCCTATTTGGTTCCTATATAGTTCCTATTTAGTTCCTATTTGGTTCTTATATAGTTCCTTTATAGTTCCCATTTGATTACTGTATAGTTCCTATATAGTTCCTTTATAGTTCCTATATAGTTCCTATATAGTTCCTTTATAGTTCCTATATAGTTCCTATATAGTTCCTATTTAGTTCCTGCTAGGTTCCTATATAGTTCTTTATAGTTCCTATTTGATTACTCTATAGTTCCTATTTAGTTCCTTTTTGGTTCCTATATAGTTCCTTTATAGTTCCTTTATAGTTCCTATTTGGTTCCTATATAGTTCCTATTTAGTTCCTATTTGGTTCTTATATAGTTCCTTTATAGTTCCCATTTGATTACTGTATAGTTCCTATATAGTTCCTTTATAGTTCCTATATAGTTCCTATATAGTTCCTTTATAGTTCCTATATAGTTCCTATATAGTTCCTATTTAATTCCTATATCGTTTTCACTTATTCTCTGCTTTTATCATTTTGAAACTCATCATCAACTCTATTTTAGATTAAAATAAATATAAAACTTTGATAACTTAAAATAAATATAAAACTTTAAATAAATGATGAGATTTCAATCCGTAAAGTCATGTCAACACCCCCGGAAATTTGCGTGTGTCTTTAAGATTTTCAAATTTCACCCTTCCACTTTCAACTTCGAAATAAACGAGAGATCAGTCCGTCTTTTCCCAATGTTTTTCCCTCTTTTTCACCAATTTCTAATTCGTTTCCTCTTTTTTTGACGCTGAAAAATCGTTTCCCTTTCGTTTTCTGACCTCAAAGTAAAAGGGATTCAAGAAAAATTTCTTACTTCGAATTTTCATCAGTGTTCCCATGAACTTTGAGATCTTTAAAGCCAGAAAATGTACTTGTAAATGGATTTTTGGATCAAGATAAGGATGTGTTAAAGTTATTAAAGAAGCTTACTATAAATGATTTAATCAAAAGAAGTTCAAAAGTCCACTTCTGACAATGTTGTCATGTTGTGAGTTGGCAGTTGAGTTGAGTTGAGCAGAGTTGTCAAAACTCTATCACTTCTTTATGCTTCATTTCTGTTGTAAAATTGTTAAACTCCTTCCCGGCATATTTAGATATCCATTTTTAGTAAAATCAAATAGTTTCGCATACCGTAAATACTGTAATAGTACCCCACCCCCATAATGACGGTGCGGAGCGTTGCGTAGTCTAGCTTTGGACGAGTTTTTCTCGA
Source organism: Mesorhabditis belari (assembly GCA_958450365.1). Classification (NCBI taxonomy): domain Eukaryota; kingdom Metazoa; phylum Nematoda; class Chromadorea; order Rhabditida; family Rhabditidae; genus Mesorhabditis; species Mesorhabditis belari. The sequence goes on along the minus strand of CAUEEP010000936.1, from coordinate 1,858,783 downwards.
CACTGGTTTATGCTACAATGCTCGCTTCGGTATCAAAAAATAGCTGAAATTCAGGGCTATTTTTTGATACCAAAGACGCATTTTTTGAAAGTACGGGTGCTTTGAAAAAAATGAAATACTAAAAACCTTTTGCGACTACGCAACTGTACGAGGGGGGGGGTACTATTACAGTATTTACGGTAGTTAAATCCGTCTAAAACATGTAAACTTTCAAAGAATACCGTAACCTTGTCTAGTTTTATTTAATCATATAATTTTTGTCTATTTTATTATGAAAGATACCGATTTTTAAAGATTAAAAAGTAAAAATCCAAAAGATTTTTACTGAAAGATTGGATAAAATTAAAGATAAGAATACGGTAGTCGAGAAAGGACATGTTTTAGAAAATGCTGTTATTTGAGAGGACAAAGGCTCAAGACTAGACTTGCTTAACGAATAGCTTAGCGCGATAACAGGATACCCTTAGATGTTCGGGGCTGCACGCGTGCTACACTGGAGTCTGCAACGTGTTCCATGGCCGAAGGGTCACTGGCAAACCGTTGAAAAGATTCCGTGATTTTTTTCAAAATTTTCAGACAGTCTGCCTCGTTCTTCGATTTTTGACTGACCAAAGCTCCTTCAAGCATGAAACCCAGTTCCCCCACAAGCCCTTATTCTAGGCTTCATTTTGATACTAAACATGGCTAGGTTCTGTTTTGCCATTCTTTAGATTTCGATCAATCTTTCGCCGAACTCGATAAGCTTAACAAGTCCAGAAAATTTTTTATCTAAAATGATCGAAATCTAAAGAATGGCAAAATAGAACCTAGCCATGTTTAGTATCAAAATGAAGCCTAGAATAAAGGCTTGTGGGGGAACTGGGTTTCATGCTTGAAGGAGCTTTGGGCAGTACAAAATCGAAGAGCGAAGCAGACTGTCTGAAAATTTTGCCCCGAACTCGTTAAGCAGGTCTAGTCTTGAGCTTTTGTCCTCTCATATAACAGCATTTTCTAAAACATGTCCTTTCTCGACTACTGTACGACTACTTTCTCGACTTTCTCGTCTACTCAAGACTCATCCCATTCACACACAACATAAAAAAGAAAGTTTGCATTTGATTTTGAAAACTTCTCAGTCTCAAATCTTGTTTTATCTCGTTGTTAAAAGTTTAAAGAAGTTTGTTAAAGGAAAAAAAGTCTTACTGAACCTAAAACAAAAAACAAACCCTGTTTTAAAACTGGAGCCATTCCTATTTACTTTTTTTCCAATTCAACTGAATTTTTTAGCTGAAAAACCTTTCTTGGTGTTGACTTTGCTTGACCAGACAATATAAAATGAGAAAAACCAACGTTCATCAAGATAATGAATGAAAAACGAAATGAAAAAGCTTTCGTGGGTGTACTTTTTCTTTTCTTTTCTTTTCTAGCCATGTTTAGTATCTAAATGAAGCCTAAAATAAGAGCTTGTGGGTGACTGGGTTTCATGGTTTCTTTTCTTTCTTTTCTTTCCTTTCCTTCCTTTCTTTTCTTTCCTTTCTTTCTTTCTTTCTTTCCTTTCTTTCCCTTCTTTCCTTTCTTTCCTTTCCTTTCTTCCTTTCCTTCCTTTCTTGCATCAGATCACTCCAATCTATTAGTAAAAAAGAGTAAATGGATAAAATGAATGAAAAAGTAAATGAAAAAGTAGGGTTTTTTCGTTTTGATGGAACGATATCATTAGTAAAAAAACTCATAAAAAGTCTAAATGGATTAAAAAAAAGTGGACTTTTAGGTTTTTTCTCGTTTTTTCAATAGGAATTCAATTAATTGAAGGAGAAGATGAAAAAGAATTACCCAAAAACTAAACACTAAATGGAAAATGAATAGTAAAAAGTACGGTACTTCTTACTTATCTGTATCTCTGCCAGGCGAGGTTAAAGACCAGGATTTTTGAAGACCCAAGGACTTTGTGTGTGTCAATCTTGCGCCAGGCCAGGCCAAACCAACCCTGATCCAGTTCTGGTCAAGATCTAGCTTCTAAACTAACCTTCCTGGCCTTAACAATTGTCTTTAGAAACCTTTTATCCAAATAAGGAGCACATTTAGATTTTAATTCTTCAATTTCTATTACCTTGCTTTTTGATAACTCAAAAAGTGTTTCTCAAAAGCAAAAGCCAACAGCTAAACTTAAAAAACTAAGTCCTTTTTTTCTCGTTTCGTTTTTCAACGAAATTCTATCACCTTGTTTGGTTTGGCTAAATGATGGGATGGGGTGATGGGCAGCTGTGCCTCTTTCTCTGTCCTTTCTCTGTCCTTTCCCAAGCCTTGTCCTCCAGGCTTCTCCTTCACGCTTCTCCTCTACTTTTTCATCTTTCACCACCTCTTTTCTTCACAAAACCCAACATCAAACTGCCCTAAAATTGATGAAATCCAATCACTGAACTATTTAATTCATTTAATTCAAGACCTTTGACGCAAAAATTTACGCACAATGAGTGATTTCATTTTTTTTGGTGAGTTGAAATGGGTTTTTGAATGGGAATGGGTTATTTGGTTAAAGAATCGAAAAAGAAAACGAAAAGCTAAAGAAGACATTATGTGGGGGTAGGATAATTTCCGCCATTTCATTTGCGCAACTGGGTCATTTGCGCAACTGGGTCATTTGCGCAACTGGGTCATTTGCGCAACTGGGTCATTTGCGCAACTGGGTCGTTTGCGCAACTCACCAGAACTTTCTTCTAAGTAAGCCAATCTTTATGAGTTTGATTTGATTTTGTTGCACTTATTGAGATCTACCAAATGAAACCAAAATCATAAAGATTAGCCCACTTAGGAGAAAGTGATGCCGAGTTGCGCAAACGACCCAGTTGCGCAAATGACCCTGTTGCGCAAAAAAAGTTGCGGAAACTAGCCTACCCCCATTATGTGCCTTTCACAGTTTTAAAACGAAAATCTATTGTTTTTCTATTGCTGAGTTGATCAAAATGCGAATTTGCCCGCCCGAAACTTGGGATTTTCAATTTTTACCTTTAAAAATAAGAAAATTGATTGAAAATGATTTCGATTTGACCAAAAAGTAATGGCTTTTTCCGAGATTTCAAAAGCTTTTCAGCTTTCAAAGACTTTTGATGCTTTATCCCTGCCTTAAATCCATAAAAATATGGATTTAAGAAGCTTTTAAGAGCACAATCTTAGCGCTTTTTTTTCTTTACTAAACCAAATATCACTAAATCACAAACTCTTCTCACCTTCCTGGTTTTAAGAATTCTTGTTGAATCGTTTTAAGAATTCTTCTTAAAACCTTCCTGGTTTTAAGAATTCTTTCTTAAAACAATCTCTATTTATTGAAAAGATTTAGAACCCTTCGTTTGCTTTTTTCTCAAAAATCTGCTGTTTTTGCAACTTTGTGCCGGAATCGAGATGGCTAAAAAGCAGTGATTGTGTTGAAAAAAAAGGAATTGTTGCAAGAGTTCCAAGATCTTCAATAGCATCATTCTTTTATTTCTATTTAAATGTTTTCTGCTTGAATTTGTGTATCTTTTTCCTTTCATTTTCATCGTTGGTGTTGTTTACTCGAACGTTTTCTGCCAAATTCAGAAAATTTTTCTTTTCTTTTCTTCAAAAATCCTCGAAATCCTGTCGTTGACAAGATTTTTGGGTAAATGATTCTATTAATCATCAGCACAATTTGAAAATATCATCACAACATGAGAATTCTTGGCTTTCTTGTAAAAGTACAATAAAAGAAGTGTTTAAGTCTCTTATTTTATTGCAGTAAGAGGGGGTGGAACAAATGCGACCTTTTTTTTGCGCACCTGGACATTTGCGCACCTTTTTTTTTGCTGGAAAAGGCCTTAGGAAAGGCCGTAGAGCTTCGAAAATATTTCCTTATAAGGGATTTCCTTATATTTCCTTATCGTATGCGTAGATTCCGAATTTCGACAAATCAGACCTCGCTGACGCGTCAAATTTGGGTTGAAAGGCGGAAACTGCGGAAAAGCGTTAAGTTGCGTAGTTTTTGCCTTTTAGCTCAAATTTAACGTGTCAGCGAGGTTTGATTTGCTTTGATTTGTCGAAATTCGAAAACTACGCATACGCATCCCTTCTGTGAAAACATTTTTGAAGCTCTACGACCTTTCCTAAGGCCTTTTCCAGCAAAAAAAGGTGCGCAAATGTCCAGGTGCGCAAAAAAAAGGTCGCATTTGTCCCACCCCCGTCTTTTAAGTCTTTAAATTTGTTTAAGTCTTTTATTTTACTTTTGGAACAGAGAAATATTCGATCAACAAGACTGAATATCAAATTTTTCAATAAAAGCTAAAGATAATTAGCCTATAAATTGAATGCTTTTTTTCAAAGCATACTTTGGTGAGAATACCATAAATTTACTGTAAATTTACAGGGCTTTACAGTAGCTTGCTTTACTTAGCGCACTTAACTTTACTTGGCTTTACTTGGCTTTACTTAGCTTTACTTAGATTTATTTAACTTTACTTAGGTTTACTTAGGTTTACTTAGCTTTACTTTGCTTTACTGAGCGCACTTAGCGCACTTAGCTTTACTTAGCTTTACCTAGGTTTACTTAGCTTTACCTGGGTTTACTTAGCTTTACTTAGCTTTACTTAGCTTTACTTAGCTTTACTTAGGTTTACTTAGGTTTACTTAGGTTTACTTAGGTTTACTTAGGTTTACTTGGCTTTACCTGGGTTTACTTAGCTTTACTTAGCGCACTTAGCTTTACTGCTGAAAGCCTAATTTGATAAATGATTAGTTTTCATATGAAAACTACTCGTTTCTTTATAGCTTATTGCCTTTTGTTTCAATTTTTCAACTTTTCTTGCCACCTAATGTGAAAAATCGAGAGCAAAACATAGAAGCTGAAAATAGAAAAAAAAGAAGGCACTCAAGAATTCGGAAAGGGAAATCCGAAGAAAAAAAGAGAAAAAAAGGAAATATTCCATTCAAAAGGAGAGCTTTTTGACGAGGATTAGATTTTCTTGAAAAAGAAAGGAAAAAGAAAGAAATTTCCTTTTCTTTTTGAAAAAACTAATAGAACCAGACACAATTTGGGGGAAAAGTGAGAAAAAGACATAGGCAATCATTGTTTTTTTTCTTTGCGTTGAATCAACAAATTACGTCCAGACACTGAGGAGGGAATTTGTCGGGTTTCCTTATTGGATAAAGATATTCAGTTGGGGAATTGAAGATCTCGTTCGGTCAGACGAGATCATTTGTTCAGTTCGAATTTCCATCTAAATTAGCTCCTTTTTTTTCTACTAACAATTCAATTCGATTTTAAGAGCTATTCAACTATAAAGCTTCAGCTATAAAGCTTCATCTTTCAGTCAAATATTCAGCTCTTCAGCTATTCCTTAAATCTTGAGATTTCTGAATTCATGAAACTTTCATATTGCCGTTAAATCTAATATTTTATCGTTAAATGGTTCTGATCGTTAAATCGTTCTGATCGTTAAATCATTCTGATCGTTTAATCGTTCTGATCGTTGAACCGTTCTTATCGTTAAATCGTTCTGATCGTTGAATCGTTCTGATCGTTGAATCATTCTGATCCTTAAATCATTCTGATCGTTGAATCATTCTGATCGTTTAATCGTGCTGATCGTTTAATCGTTCTGATCGTTAAATATTTTATTCAACTTCTACTGCCGGAAATTGGTTGGAAATTGGAGGAAAAACGATACTTTTACATAACTAAAAGATATTCGAAAGGCTAGACAACCAAAAGCGACAACCAGACAACTAAAAACGACAACCAGACAACTAAAATCGACAACCAGACACCCAAAAACGACAACCAGACAACTAAAATCGACAATCAGACAACCAAAATCGACAATCAGACAACCAAAATCGACAATCAGACAACCAAAATCGACAATCAGACAACCAAAATCGACAATCAGACAACCAAAATCGACAATCAGACAACCAAAATCGACAATCAGACAACCAAAATCGACAATCAGACAACCAAAAACGACAACCAGACAACTCATTGGCACAATTTCTCTATCCTTTATTCTATTCTTTATTCCCTCAACCCATTCAATCTGAAATTTGATCCAACAAAAAGAAACATTTCTGTTTTCTTAGTCAATTTTCAAATTCAGAACAATTGCTGAAGGAATCTCTGAAATCAAATCTCAACACCAATAATTTATTTGTCGAAATTGGAGATCACAAGAGATTTCTAAATTGATATTTTATCAAATTTTGGAATTTCGGAATATTTTTTATTATTACTAATTTGATATTCGTGCCAGTCACTTGAAAATGATTGAAAGTAAGTTTGTTTATGGAGAAATTTCAAATTTCATCGCTTTTCAATTGAAAATCTCCTTTCTTGAACTCTTGAACTTCAATTTAAACCTTTTCTTAGAACCTTTTACCTTTTAAACATCAACTTTTTGGAAAACCACTAATTTTCAAAGCTTTCATTTCCATTTCTGTCACAAAATAGACAAATTACTTCAACTTTTCGTAAAAGTAACCAGACCACTCATTGGCACAATTCCTCTATTCTTTATTCTATTCTTTATTTCCTCAACCCATTTAACTAAAACTTGACCTTAATTTGCTAGTAAACATCTAGAAAGAAATAAGTTCAAGTAAATTCTTAAAATAGATCTTGATCTTGCTTTAGCCTTACTGAAATCTCTTTTTTTTGAAATCAAAACATTTTCCCTTCTCTTTTCTTTCTTCACACATCTCAATTGAGTGTGAGATCACTGGGCAATGAATTGAAAGAAAAGGAAAGAAAGGAGAAAGAAAGGGAAAGAAAGGAAAGAAAGGAAAGAAAGGAAAGAAAGGAAAGAAAGGAAAGAAAGGGAAAGAAAGGAAATAGTGTAATGAAATTAACGAATTCCTCTCATCTTTCCCTCATCGTTTCCTTTTGATCTCTTTTCTCTTGTTTCTGATTGAGTGGACATTCCCTTTTTTCTTATAATCTTTTCCAATCAAACCTCAATTTCCCTATTTGAATAGATTCTAATTGATGTTTATCTTTCAATCAAAATATTTCCGCTCAATGGTCAACATCATTTTAAACCTTTTTTTTGATCACCGATTTCTTATCTTCTTGTGCCAACAATCTTTACTTTGATCTGCTAGAAATAGTGTGTTTCTGATTTTTTTAAGCACAAGTAAATTAATTCGATTATTTTGCAGTTCCTTGTATTAAAGTTGAGATTTAACACAGCCAGGGATTTCCCAAAATCGATCTTCTGGTGTCAGAAAACAGTTCTAATAGTGAGCTGGGTTTAGAAAAGAGTCCTAAGCTGTCTGCTTTAACCTGCGCATAAATATCTGGGCCAGCTAGCAGCAGGCTAGGGCCTGTAAACTCGATCCGACTAGATCTAGAGGACCTCTAGAACTAGAGGTCAGAAGCCAGCTCAGGGACTTTTTGTCGGCCAATTCTGTCAGCATCTGGTTTACCCAATCATAGTTTGATCTAAATCCAGACTCAGAACAAGCTCAAGCTGGCTGGCTGACTCAAGCTGGCTGGCTGACTCAAGCTGGCTGGCTGACTCAAGCTGGCTGGCTGACTCAAGCTGGCTGGCTGACTCAAGCTGGCTGGCTGACTCAAGCTGGCTGGCTGGCTGAAGCTGGCTGGCTGGCTGAAGCTGGCTGGCTGGCTGAAGCTGGCTGGCTGGCTGAAGCTGGCTTCTAACCTGACGACGAGTATGGTCTGATATGAAGCCTCTAAAACAATCCTATCAGCTAGTATCCGAGTCAGTCTGTTTTATTGAGCTAGCATTGGCTTGGTTAGAACATCTCTGGATCCATTTCTACACTTTAACCTTTAATGAGTTGTTGCCATTGATTCTCAATGACTCAATGGTAACAAGCACAATCTCAATCACTAACCTAAAGCCTAGTTTTGTCCTATTTCATTTCGAGCAAATGTTTAATGAACTTGTGAAGGATTTTTCAGTGCCAAATTTTTCCAACCAAATATTGATATAATTTCCGGCAATTTCCCCTCAATTTCTACAATTCGATCCAAAAATGGTCGGGTTTCAGGCAAAGAATGAAATCTGTAAAAGCTTTTCACACATTTCATTCACTTTTTGTTCTATTTATTAGTTTTTTATAGGCTTAACAGATTCAGTTGAACATTTCATTGCCTTAGTCAACTGGTATTGACTTCTGGAACTTTACAGAACTTTACAGAGACAAAATTCTAAATGTACTGTAATTCCAGTGCAGTAGACTTCTCTACGGACATTTGTCTCAATTTCTAAGCAAAAGCAAAGCTAAGCTTTAGCTTTAGTACTCAAAAAAATCTGAATCGCTTGTTTTTGTTTGTACTTTGAAGTTAAAAAGTGAAAACGAAATCTTTATGACTCTTCTTTCGCTTCCTTTCGTTATTTTACGAAACAATAATTCTTTTACAAAAGAAAACCCAGTGCAGTAGACTTCTCTACGAAGATTTGTCTCAATTTCTAAGCAATAGCAAAGCTAACAGTATGCTAGATGCGATGCGTTTACAACAAAGTAGTCAATTGAAAGTGAAATAGATTGAAGCTTCCAAAAGAAACTTTTCCCAGATTCAAGTTAATTTCGAAATTCTTTAAAAGGTTTAAAAGGTTGGCTACAGTTCGGCTTTGGCTTAGAGCTCTGAGCTTTGGCTTTGGCTACAGTTTGGCTTTGGCTTAGAGCTCTGAGCTTTGGCTTTGGCTACAGTTCGGCTTTGGCTTAGAGCTCTGAGCTTTGGCTTTGACTACAGTTCGGCTTTGGCTACAGTTCGGCTTTGGCTTAGAGCTCTGAGCTTTGGCTTTGGCTACAGTTCGACTTTGGCTTAGAGCTCTGAGCTTTGGCTTAGAGCTCTGAGCTTTGACTTTGGCTACATTTCTCGTAATTTCTCGCTTTCATAAACCCCTTTCAACCAATTGTAGCCAATTTTTTTTCAACATTGACGTTTTTCTCTGTCACTTTTTCTCGAAAATTCCCTCGAGACTCAATTTTGATCTTCGAAAAGTCGTTTTCCAGAATCAAAATCTCTAGATTTCTTTTTCAGTTTTTCAAAAAAATTGTGGTGAAAATTTTACGAGACTTCCGCTCGTTTTTCTTTTTCTACGCCTACGAATTTTTCTATTTTTCTTTTTTTTGCGATTCAATGATCACCCAAAATTTTACAACATCACGACAAGAGATTTTCCGAAATTTTAGATTGATCTTTTTTTGCAGAATTTTATTAGTGTATTGGAATCGTCTGGTGACCAATTTTGAGCGAGATAGGTCTTGTTTTTGAAAATGTTTCTTTTGCTAATGTTTTGTGCATTGACTGAACTGTAAGTAAATGGCTAAAAAGTAGGAACGCAGCTCTTCTGGAATCTCTTATAGAGCCAAGTGTGTCTTCGTGTACTAGGTACTGAGCTAGTTTGTTTACCAGGGTACTTGTCGCTCGAAAATGTTAGTCAATCTTGTTCTAGTTCTGGATAACTGGATAGTTTCTTGACCACTGGGTTTGGCCTGGCTTAGCCTGAGCCTGAGCCTGAGCCTGATCCTGATCCTGGGCCCGAGCCTGAGCCCGAAGCTGAGCCTGATCCTGAGGCTGAGCCTGAGCCTGATCCTGATCCTGAGCTTGAGTCCGAGCCTGAGCCTGATCCTGATCCTGAGCCTGAGCCCGAGCCTGAGCCTGATCCTGAGGCTGAGCCTGAGCCTGACCCTGATCCTGAGCCTGACCCTGATCCTGAGCCTAGCCCATTTGACTGCCAGCTGTCCAGCTTAAGCTTAGGCCATCTGAATACTTACATTCTGAAGCTATGCACATTGTTTATCGATTAAAATCTAACTCATCAAGTCTTAGACTTAGAAAGCTGTAGCTGTAGCTCTGTACTAGTTTTATGGCTTATCGAGCTACCAATAAGAAACTAGAGGCTTTAGAAGTTCAATGCCAGTTTGTCACTTTGCACTAAAAATCTTGCATAACTTGTGAACACTTTTTTGATAGAAAAACTTTTAGCCTTTCCTCGTTTCCCAAATATTTTTGTGTCGATAATTTGGCTGGGAACAATTTGAGATTCCTTGGGAACGGCTAAGCGAAAAAAGGAAAGGAGAGGAAAGGAAAGGGAAAGAGATCGACTGACACTGAGTCATTCACAGAAAAGATCTCATGAAAAGAAAAAGAAAGGAAAAGAAAAGACAACCCTAATGGGGGCTTCAGTGTCCGCTAAAGGACACTGAAGAGTCTTTTTTGAAGGCTAAAAGGATTTGTGCTATTATATACTTTTTTTTCACACATGGATTTACCGTTTTAGTCGAATAGTAAGCTATCTTTTTAGTAGTTAGCCTAGGCTGAACATAATAAATGCTGCATTAAGACTTTGCTCTAATTTTCTGCAATGTTCTTGTTTGTTTGCTTGTCTGCAAAGTTCAAAGAAGAAATCTTGTTTGGGTAGGCTTAGGCTTAGGCTTAGTCTTTGAAAGCTAAAAAGCTATGCTCCCCCATCTTTAAATCTTTAAATCCATTACAGCATTTCTGAGCAAAACGTTTGGTCATGGTAGAAAGTAAGGCTGGTTCATGGTTCATAATGATGGTCTAGGAATTTGGCCTAGGAATTTGGTTCTGGAACAGCTTTGGGAGAGAGAAGCTGTATTGTTCTAAGAGGAATTTTATCCGGGTCAGACAAGGCCTGGCTTTAAGGATATAGCCTAATCCATCAGAACCTTTGATCCATCAGAACCAGGCTTGTTTCAACTGGGTTCTAGAGCCTGTCAGCCAGATCAGGCCCAAGTCTGACTTCTGGCTACATGAGCCAGCTCTTTAGCAAAACCTTGTTAGAACAGAAGCAGGGAACAGAAGCAGAAATAAATCTCATCCAGAAAAAGATTATTGGCCAGCCACTGAGCCTGGCTTCTGGATTGGAATCGTTCCAGAATCTGGCTTGGAGATCTCAGGAGAGAAGTAATCACAAATTTTTGTCATTTAACAGAAACAGATCTGTTGCTGACTAGAATTGAGTGCCCTAGAAGGTTTTCGTTTACATTTAAGTACAAAGTACAGGCTGAAGAATGAAGAAATTACACAAATCCCTTGAACTCTTGCTGTGTTGCCTTAAATTTCCTTTGTATTGTATCCATTTTCGTCTTTCCTCTGAGCCTGGCTCTTTCCATTTCTTCATCTAATGAAATTCGTTGACTTTTTGTCATTTTCTTTCTCAAAAATGTAACGTTTCTCTTTTTTTAAATGTTGATCCCTTGAATTCATTGAAAAACTCGCAAAAAGGGAAAACGAAAAAACACGAAGAAATCCAGGGGAATGAAATTGGCCCAATATTAGAAAGTCTTTCCAAATAAAGAGAAATGAGAAAAGTTTCTAAGCTGAAGAAATGCTGAGAAAAGAGCTTTGAATCCAAACCGAAATCTTGCTCATTCTTCGGATTCTTTTTCTTCTATTGGACATGTTTTTTGGGTGCTTTTTCTACTCATAAACAGAAAAAACCCTTTCTGGTATTAGGTTGGTGCAGATGAAACTTCCGTTGGAACCATAAACAAAATTTATTATAAAAATCCTAATACAGAACCTCAATCCAAAAGATATTCGCCATCATTATCAATGACTCTTTGCCATCTTCCACGCAGAGAATGGATGCCCTTTTCGAAGAACTCGGGCAACTGCGACTCGAAGAAGTTGGACACCCAGATTTCAACTTCTTCGCGGTTTTTGAATTTTTTTTCTGCTAGAGAGTGCTGCATCGACCGAAACAAGTGGTAGTCGGATGGGGCCAAATCCGGGCTATATGGCGGATGAGGCAGAACTTCCCAGCCCAATTCCTCGATTTTCTGCTGGGTGATCTTTGCGGTGTGGGGTCGAGCGTTATCGTGGAGGAATTTTGTAGTCGCCGTGTTATTGCCTTGACGACGCAATGCCTGGTCCACGCGGCTCAATTGGGCTTTGTAGAGATCCGCCGTGACTCTTTGGCCCGAATCCAGCACCTCAAAATACACGAGACCTTTACTATTCCACCAAATACAAAGCATCACCTTTTTTCCGTGGACATTCGGTTTGGGAGTCGGTTTTGGCGGTTCACCGGCGTCCAACCACTGCCGTTTTCTTGTTGTGTTGTCGTAACATATCCACTTTTCATCTGCCGTAACAATGGAGTCGAAAAACCGGCGGTCTTTGCGCGGCGCACGAGAATTCCAGCCATTGTAGCTCGAGTCGCTTTGTTTGCGTCGCTGAGCTGATGTGGCACCCATTTTCCACACCGATTCGTCTTACCAATTGCGTGCAAATGGCGGAGAATGGTTGTATGGTCGCAGTCAAACAGCTCTGCAAGCTCCCGAGTTGTTTGGCATGGATCCGATTCGATAGCGTTCTTCAACTCATCGTTGTCGACAATTTGAGGTGGATTCCCGCGTTTTTCGTCTTCCAAACTCTCATCACCGTCTCGGAAGCGCTGAAACCAAGTCCGGCATTGACGTTCGGACAACACGTCATCGCCGAATGCTTTGCACAGAGCACGATGAGATTCCGTAGGCGTTCTGCCTTGTTTAAAATCATACAACAAGCAAACCCGCACTCGAAATTTTTCGTCAACCATTTTCTAGAAGCTAAAAATTACTTCAAATTAAGTAAAACGCATAAGTCTTAGATATCAAAAGACGCGCAAAGAGACGCTCTTTCAGATAGACAAATATCTTCAATAAAAACTTTTATTAGGTTCAAAATGTAAACAAACAAGTTTGACGGAAGTTTCATCTGCACCAACCTAATATATTAGTGTTTGGTTTTGTCTAGTTTTTTTGAAAGTCTGGCAAAAGTAAAAGTCCTTGGTCTGGTCTTTTGATCTTGTCTGCTTTTACTACAAGTCGACAAAAGTCTCTAACTTCTGGTCGAACTCTGGCCTGGCTTACAGATCCAGATCAAATCCATAATCAGCCTTACAGATCCAGTTTTACAAATTTATTAAAGAAAAAGGTGCTTGGGCGAAAGGTGTTAGCAAGCAGCCGCCTCTTGCTGCTAGTGGCCCCTTTCTGGGTGAGAAAATTGCCAACCAAAACGTCTAGCGGCTTCACCTTGCCATTTCGTACACGGTCTGAAAAGCAGACATAGCCAGTGGGGTGTACGGGGCATCGTGCAAGCATCGAAGTTGAAACCTCAGATCAGTCGTGATTACCCGCTGAACTTAAGCATATTACTAAGCGGAGGAAAAGAAATTAACAAAGATTCTTAAAAGAAATTCACAAAGCTTTTCTAAACCCAGCTCACTATCAGAACTGTTTTCTGGCACCAGAAGGTCGATTTTGGGAAATCCCTGGCTGTGTTGAAACATCCTGAATTTAAGCTAGATACTTTTCAATTGATTTTCAACTGATCTAGATAGCTTTCAACTGATTTTTACCATTTTCTTGAGCTTCCAGGTCAGGCATGAATCATAGAGAGCTTACTGAATTAGGCTCTCCAGAAAATCTTTTCATTCTTTTTCCATAACTTTGTTTTAAAATAACAAATTCACCAATTAATCTATTATTTGCTTTAAATAAAAATGTTTCTTGTTTAATTTCCTATCTTTTTAAGTCAATTTCGATTCAATTACAAGCAAATTCGAGAGTGAAAAACGGGTTTTTCTATAAAAAGAAATTGAGTGAATGAATTTCTCTGAAAATTTGGCTATATACTAAACTTTTTGTGCTCTATCTTTTCTCTATTAATACAAAGATAGGTTTCCTTAGCTCAAGACACAAAAATAGGTTTCCTTAGCGAAAGTGTCCGCATCATCGAGCCATTTTTGACTAACCGACTTCTCGGTTTCAAAAAAGATGCAGATATAAGAGATTTGAAACTAGTTTTAATGTTATTTTGCAGAGAAATAATTGATCTTAATTGAAATAAAGCGTAGTTTAATTGATGCATTTGTTGGTTTTAAACGAAAGTACGAAAAGGAATGAAAAGACTTTTTGAACAGTCTAATTGTAAGACTTAGAACTATCAGCTTCGCTTATCTGAAATATGTAAATGTTTGATGGGAATTCTACCTACATGTAAACGATAGAAATACTATAAACTCACATTTTCAACTCAGGAGGACATCCATTTTTCTTCGAGCTTGGTCTTGATCTGGCTGGCTTGATCTGGCTTGATCTGGCTTGATCTGGCTGGCTTGATCTGGCTTGATCTGGCTTGATCTGGCTGGCTTGATCTGGCTTGATCTGGCTTGATCTGGCTGGCTTGATCTGGCTTGATCTGGCTTGATCTGGCTGGCTTGATCTGGCTTGATCTGGCTTGATCTGGCTGGCTTGATCTGGCTTGATCTGGCTCACAGCGTTGTTACTTATCAAGCTTTGATTTTAAATATAATTTTCATATAAAAGAAAGTTCTATTTTAATCCAATCCAATTCACCAATCCAATTCAATCCAATGAAACCGATTTCGTACCTCAACTGTGCCAATAAATATGATTGCGAATGAGTAATTCTACGAATTCTTTATGATTTCTGATAAATTTCTATCAAAAAAAACCCTAGAAGTACTTGCCGTAAATGAAAATTTTATTTAAATTATCGTCAATTCAATTTCCTTTTCTGTTTTTCATCAATTTCTAACTGTTTTCGTGAAAATAGCTTTCTTTGCTGAGTCTTTGATGAAATTGTTTTCCATTCTTTCTCATTTCTTTTTAAATGATCGACCGTCATCAAATCCATTCATAATTAGAGACACAATTTTCACTCCTGAACTCTGAAATCATTCTTGTATCTTTTTAAAGTGATTTGCACAAGGTACAACAGTGAGTTTATGGATATTTCTGGATATTTCTGTAAATTTTCCACTTCATAACCTCAGTTTAGAGTTATTTTGTGTCTGTTAAGCTTCCTTGAACCTGTTAAGCTTTCTTGTGTCTGTTAAGCTTTCTTGCATCTCTTAAGCTTTCTTGAACCTGTTAAGCTTTCTTGAGTCTGTTAAGCTTTCTTGAATCTCTTAAGCTTTCTTGTGTCTGTTAAGCTGTCTTGAACCTGTTAAGCTTTCTTGAATCTCTTAAGCTTTCTTGTGTCTGTTAAGCTTTCTTGTGCCTCTTAAGCTTCCTTGAATCTGTTAAGCTTTCTTGTGCCTGTTAAGCTTTCTTGAACCTGTTAAGCTTTCTTGAATCTCTTAAGCTTTCTTGTGTCTCTTAAACTTTCTTGAATCTCTTAAGCTTTCTTGAATCTGTTAAGCTTTCTTGAATCTCTTAAGCTTTCTTGTGTCTGTTAAGCTTTCTTGTGCCTCTTAAGCTTCCTTGAATCTGTTAAGCTTTCTTGTGCCTGTTAAGCTTTCTTGAACCTGTTAAGCTTTCTTGAATCTCTTAAGCTTTCTTGTGTCTCTTAAACTTTCTTGAATCTCTTAAGCTTTCTTGTGTCTCTTAAGCTTTCTTGTGTCTGTTAAGCTTTCTTGAATCATTAATCATGCGCATTGAATTCCTTTTCCGTAACAAAAATGTATTACTTTGAAAAAAGAACTTACCTTTGGTTTTCAAGGTAATTTTTTTATTACTTTACTTTTCATTTTCTTATTACTTCGAAAAGCTTGTAAACAAGCAGCGACAGGTGTATTTTTTGTCATAAATTAAGTTTGTTGAATGCTTCGAACACCCCATAATTAGTGTTGCTCTGCACAAACGAGATTTCTTTTGATTGATGAATCTTTTAGCTTCTGGTGCTTCAACTAACAGCATGACGTTAGAGATTTGATTTTTCTTCGAGAAAGCAAATATCAAACGGTATCTTTTCTTTTCTGAATTGTTTAAAACCATCGAATAGTTCTTGTTCTTGTTCTTGAAGTTCTTGAAAAATCATTTAATTCAATAGCAAATCTAGATTCTTTAATATCTTTTTAAAATGAGTTTTAAAGTCGAGTATCAAAGCTGGGACATTTCAAGAATGGTTTAGTTAATTGGATTCTATAGTGAACTGATCCCAATATGTCTGTTCGACAGGCAGGCGCACAATTCTTGAAACTCGAACTTTTTCGACTGTAACTCAACGCCCAATTATTCATTTCCTCAGAAAATCTCCTATTTCTATGAAATTTCAAGTTAATTTCTGTGCCCAATTACAAGTTTTAGTTTAAAAACATAGTGGGAAGCTTTTTATAGTATTTTAAAGTTCAGTGGTACCAACCTCTCGACAGAATTGACACCTCTGAACTTCGAAGTTCTATAAAAAGCTTACCACTATGTTCTTAAACTAAAAACTGTAATTGACCCCACGGAAATCAATTTGAAATTTCATATAAATGAAATTAGGGAAAATGAATGATTGGGCATCGAGTTACAGTCAAATTGTGTGCCATAATTGTGCGCCATTCTGTATAAGCCAAAAGTAAGGCTAGTTTAGTTAAATTAAAACCAATGGCTTTCAATTGAACTTGCTTTGAAAATTTACCTTTACTTCTAGTCTAAAATATTGGTTTTGGTTTGGCTTGGCCCGGAAAATCGGCTCGAGGATCAGTGACCTAAGCCTAAGCCTAAGCTTAAGCCTAAGCCAAGCCTAAGTCAAGCCTAAGCCTAAGCCAAGCCTAAGCCTAAGCCTAAGCCTAAGCCTACGCCTACGCCTAAGCCAAGCCTACCCCTAAGCCAAGCCTAAGCCTAAGCCTAAGCCTAAGCCAAACCGAGCTAAAGCAAGGCAAGGCTAGCATACCAGGCCTGGAAAAGTCCTCAGTGCAGATCTGTTCTTAAAGTTTAAAAGCAAATCGATAACCAGTTTTATTGCAAGTTGCACTGTTTCTATTCGAAGCATTGGACATTTCTTTTCATTTTTCTCTTTTCACCCAATCTTGTCAATTTTTTTGGGCTCAAATTAGTCCAATATTCCCTTTTCTTTTTTCCGATAATCATTTGACCAATCTTTTTCTTTTCTCACAAAAAATCTCACATGCAACTTCTCAGTTTTTCTCTTTTCCCATGCTTATTCATTCAAGAAAACGAAAGGTCACGTATTAGGTAATCAGGGAAAAAAGGATACGATAGAATAAAAAAAGGAAATTTGGATCTAAAAGCTAAACAGAATCAGGAATTCACTTCGTTTCAAGCTTTTTGATTGACCTTTAGCAAATTTAAACGAACTTCTTTTTACCATTACACTTGCTAAGAAGCCAGTGTACCGAGATGCGGGCATCGACCTACACAAGCGCGTTCTGGTGATGGATATCTCTAAGCGAATGATGGCGGTGGATATCTCTAAGCGACACGCAAATAACTTGTTTACAACGCGATCAAACGCTTTAAAGAGTTAGGAACAAATTCTGATCGTCTGAAACGTGGTGGTAAAACGATCATTGTCGCCAAGGCTAATATCAAGAAGGTTCGAGATCATCTACGCTTAAAAGCCACTCGTTCGCAGGAGAGAATCGCAAAGAAGCTCGGACTTCAACCCTCTCAATTATTCTGTATGGATAAAAGCAAAAGCATGCTCGAAACCCCATCCAACAGTCGATTCTTTGAAGAAAGTCCTTGAGAAAGCTTGGGACGAGCTGAACACGCCTTGATACTGGACACGACACTGACACAGCTGGACACGCCTTGACACTGGACATGGACACAACACTGACACAGCTGGACGCGTTCCCAAAACGCCTCCAGGCCTGTCAAGGGAGATCTTTTTGTAAAGAAGGAAATTTTGTGTGTTAAATTATTGTATTAAAAACTTTGTTAAGTTTGCTTGATCTTGATAAGTTTTTGCTGTTTCGGTGCCATTTTAATTTCAGGTTGTCTTTAAATCCTCAAGTTCTTTAGTCCTCGTAATTCTGGATAACCCTGTAATAAATCAAAGGGAAACTTGTGACTATTCCACGTAGTTATCTCTAAAAAACGACGAAATAATAGGCATTTCAAAATTCTTTCAAAAGATATCTTAAAGCTATTAGATTTCTCTATAATTTTCCATTCATTTTCCTCATTTTTATCTTCATTTCTTTTTCAAAAATAAGGTGATTGAATTTGAAAAACTTTAAGCCTACTTAAGCCTAAAAAGAAACGAAACAAAAGCTCAATTTCTTTTTCGAATGACCAAAAGAACACTTCTCGCATTTTGAAAGTAGAAAAAAAAGAAAAATTTTGTTTAATTTTGTTCAATTTTGTTCAATTTTCCGACAGAATTTTCCGATAGAATTTCCCTTTACAGGGTGCGTCATAATTATTGCAACAAGAGTTCAAAGAGTTTGAGCTTAAAATTACGTCTTACGCTAAAATTACGCTTAAAATAGAGTCTTGTTGAAAATTTGGCGTTCTTTTAGTTGCCCTAATTTGATTACAACGTATTCATATCAATTTATCAACTGGCTTGCCGTATACAATTATAATTTTCTCACACTGGCAAAGTATTGTCAATTGATGGTTTCAGTCAGGTGTTTTCTTATTTCCCTTTACAGGGTGCGTCATAATTATTGCAACAAGAGTTCAAAGATCGTTTACCAAACAGCTTTCTTATTTTTTTTGCCCCCTTTTTTGTTGTGTTGCGTTCGATCTTCTTTATTCTTGCCTAATTGCCTCCCGCTCACACGAAGAAGACGGTTCAGGACTGGTGTGTGGCCAACTTTCCCTCAGTGATCGCCAAGGATGAATGGCCTCCAAACTCACCGGATCTCAATGTGATGGACTTTTCCATTTGGGCAATCTTAGAGGCTAATGTCTGCTCTCGAAAACACACAAGTTTGGATTCTTTGAAGAAGTCTTTGACCAAAGGATGGAAGGCGACTCCTCAAGATGACATTCGGGCCGCAGTGGAGGCATATCCGAACCAATTAAGGGCTGTTATCAAGGCAAAAGGCGGTCATATCGAATGATCTCTTGTTCCCTTATTTGTTACCGTTAAATAACGCTATTTCTGTTTAAAAATCTTCTTCCAGTGAAACTTCTTGGTGTGTAATGCCTTGAGTATCTTGTTGCAATAATTATGACGCACCCTGTATAAGTCCTTTGCATTGAATTGTATTGAAACGCACTCTTTCTGACGCATTGAATTCATTTTCCTGTGACCCAGATGATCCAAGAGTAAAAATCTCTACTCTATTTCAATTCTAATACCTCAAAAGCTTATCCTTTTTCTTTGTAAACCCGTTTGAAAGCTGATTCATGCAATGTAATCTCTCAGCTTTGATTTCCAACTTACTTTCCAACAACTTACACTCGATTTTCTCCATTTCCTTTCATTTACAAGTCTTATAGTCGCCTATTTTTTCTTTCTAAAGCCAATCCTTTCTTCAAAGTCCACTCCTTTCTCTCTATTGAACCACAAATCTCTATTGAATTAAAAGATTAGAGAGACTTTTTTTTGTATCTTTTTGTGTTTTTCTCACTACGTAGTTGTTTAATAAATGGGAAATATTTTTTCATTTACTAATCGTATCATTTATTTTGTTTTAACTCGTTTATAGCTTTATTTCTGAAGTAGTTACTATCTTTATCTTACAATGACAGCTATTCTCTAGCTAAAATCAATCCATTTGATTGATCAATCAATCAATTGCATAAGTATTCTCATTTGCATTGATTTGTTAAGCCGTGATCACTCTATGAAGCTTTAGCACAAAGATCTTTTACATAAAGATTAATCTGTTCTTATTGCTTTAATCTCCGATACCAGTTCCATTGAAGTCATCGAGATTAATCAATTTTTGAAATAAGTACGGTTTGTAGAAGCTACAGCATCGTCACACAGCATCCTTTTTCTTTGTAAACCCTTTGAAAGCTCATTCATGCAATGTAATCTCTCAAATTTGATTTCCAACTTATCACACTCGATTTTCTTCATTTCCATTCATTTGCTAGTCTTATAGTCGCCTATAATACTTGTAGTCGCCTATTTTTTCTTTCTAAAGTCCACTCCTTTCACTTACTGACGAGATCGGCGCACATATCTTTATTTTGTTCCCCCAATGATGGGGGAACAAAATAAAGAACGAAAAAGAAGACTCAAAGCGAAAGCTTTCCCTTGTTTCATCAAAAGCTTCAAGCAAACCATTATCTTTACTCAATCAGCAAAAAGCAAAAAGCAAAAAGCTTACGACACTCGGGATTCCCAAACCGTCTCCGATCCAAGTACTAACCATAGATTCTCGGCGAACATCCCAAAGATTGGGGAACAAAATAAAGAACGAAAAAGAAGACCCAAAGCGAAAGCTTTCCCTTATTTCATCAAAAGCTTCAAGCAAACCATTATCTTTACTCTATCAGCAAAAAGCTTACGACACTTGGGATTCCCCAATCCGTCTCCGATCCAATTACTAACCATAGATTCCCAGATCCCAAGATGAGGAAGAAAAGAACGCAAAAAAAATGAATTTCTTTAATTTCTAGTATATGTAAATTTAAAAATAAAGTTTCTCTATTTAATGAGAAGTTAAAGTGTCGTAAACATGACTGAAATAGTCACAGATGGGAAATTTCTAGTTCTATACTGTTTTCTAAGACTTTGCTGCAGAAAACACTTTCAATACCATTAAAATTTTGTTTTTTTCAGTACTTTGTGCTTCCTCTTAAAAATTCCACAAATTGTTTATACGAAAAGGCCCCAAAATCACACATCTGTGATCTAAAAGCTTCCCCAAAATTCCCTCTTCCCCCCAAAATAAATCTTCTCGGCAAAAAGGCACGTGATCGAGAAAAAGAAAAGAAAAATCGTTTCATTTTCATTAAACAAAGTCTTTTCATTTAAAGATATTCAATCTATTGATGAATTCCAATCAATAAATGTCGTTTCTTTCAGGCATTCTGGCCTCTACTTTACCGACGGCCACCCCGCCCCCCGTGGCCGTCGTCTCTCTTCTTGACGGGGTAAGTTTAAAGATTTTTTGGAGTTTAATAATAATTATAGATTTAGTAGGGATACTGTAGAACGGTTTGCGAGGTTTTTAGTTAAAGAGAAAAACTTATAAGTCTGTAAAAAAGGCTTGTAAGCTGACATGGTAGATCATGGTAGAACCCAGATCCAGATCCAAGTAAATCCCAGATACAAATTCAAGTAGATCCCAGATCCAGATCCAAGTAGATCCCAGATCCAGATCCAAGTAAATCCCAGATCTAGATCCAAGTAGATCCCAGATCTAGATCCAGATATTAAACTGCCGAAGAAGGACGCTAAGGTTAATAAATGGCTAATTGTGGTTAATAAATAGATTTTGAACCGCTCTTATTTATTCTTTAATCTCTTATCTAAATTTTCTTAAAGTTTTAACATGGTTAGCGATATCGGCACTGAGATCTTATCTACTTTATGCTATTGACATCGAGATCTTAGTTGAATTCGTACTAGTACCGTACTAATGTAATCAAATTCAATTGCTAGACTAATCATTGAACAGATCTGAGCCGTAAATGAGCTAACAATAAGCTTTTATCTACGGATTCTAGACTTTTTCTTTTGATCTTATGATCAGTGGAATTAATTTTGACTCAAATACGGCTTAAACAGTTCAGATAAAGCCTTTTTTTAGTAATAAAATGTAATAAATAGTCATGGTACTACGTGTGCTAGAGATGGGAATGCTTAAAAGAGTTAGTAGATGAGATTTGAGAAGTTTGAGAAGAAGAAGAGTTGAGAAGAAGTGAAAGATCGTGAAAAGAAGAAGATTTGAGAAGAAGTAAAAAGATCGGGAAAAGAAGAAGAGTTGAGAAGAAGTGGAAAGATCGTCTAGCTCAAATATCAACTCCCTGGGGAAGCCTCAAAATACACAAATAAACATAAAACTTAGATAATTAGTAAAAGAAATTGATAAACAAAGCAGAAGTTTTTAGAATTCTAAAATATACCCAAAGTTACTCATTTTTTAGGGTGAACCGATGGCTGGAGTCGAGTACATTGCACATGTTGTCGTCATGCCCATTGTGCTCACAATTGGTGAGTGCTCATAATGTAAATTTTCCTATTTTCGATTTCAGGAATGGTGAATCAATGCCTGAATATTTTCACTTTACTCCATTTACCCTCAACGGCTTTCCTCTATTTGAAAGCCTCCGCGGTGGCTGATATTCTGTCGATTCTCTCGTTTATTCCATTCTTGATACGACATGCAGGTGAGAGAAAAGAAAAATGAAAAGATTCTAAAAAAAGCTAAACATAAATGACAAGAGTCATTAAAGGTGAGATTAAAGGATCCAGAATGAAAAGAATCCAGAATATTACAAGGGAATAGTCAAGGAATCTTGCAAGAAGCAAAAATGAATCTTGCCAATCAGGCCAAGTCTAAACCAGGTCTTTAGCCAGAGTCAGGACTAAAAACAGGTTCAGCTCTAGACAGGATCAGGTCAAGGTGAAGGCCAACTCACATTCAGAAGTAAGCCAGGGTTTGGCCAGGTCCTGACCAGATCCAGGATTTGCTCCAGATCTGTCTACAGAGTCCAAGAGCCAGCCAAGAGTCAGACCTAGAGTCAGGCCTAGAGTCAGACTTCTGTCTTGGCTTACAGACCCTGCTTTACAGTACTTTTACATTTTACTTAACTTGTTCATAAAGAGCTTTAAAGCAGATCATATACACTCTATTTTTCTAGAAATTTGAATCAATTAGCTTTGAGATAGCAAACGATCGGCTTTACATTTCAGGCCTGCACAACCAATACTCTCATCTCGCAATGTACTACCATGCGCATCTCGAATTGCCCATCATCAACGCTCTTATTGCTGCCAGGTTCTTTTCTTATTCAATCGTTAAACCCTTCAAATTTCAGTGCTTTATGTATAGTTGCAATGACGATCGATCGATATTTATCCGTTTGTCATCCGATCACTTTTTTCAACTCTTCTGATTCAAAGGTTATCAATAATAAAGTCTGGAATCAATTTCCTTTTAGAAGAGAACTCTTGCTGTCATTGCGGGTCTCTATTTGACTGCTTTTATCGTTTTCTTTCCATCGATTTGGCAAAAAGATTTAAAAGAGAAACGAGAGGATTATACGAACAGGTCAATAAAATATTATGGTAGTAGATCTACTATTGAAAAGTTGAAAGAGCAAAAGATTGGGCTCAGTTCGAACGCAGGGTTGTGACAGAAAAGCCAATGAACTTGGCTAGACTAGCTCTAAAAAGCTAGCAATTTGGCTTGACTAAGCCTAATCGAATGGGAATTAAACTATGGCTTTGTCCAGATCTATTGGGTTGGGGAGAATGAGTCGGCGCCGAACTTTAAAGGGACTTTTTGCACACATAAAGCCTTGTTTAAACATACGTTTGGTTTGATCAAAAGGATCCACTATTTCTCTACAAAATGAGAGATTCCACAAAGCTTTTCTTTTGTGGAGTTTATGAACTTCGAAACGCAGCTGGTTAAAATGGCAAAGAGTCCGACTCATCATTTGAACAGTTTCTTTCACATAAACCTTCTTTGGTGTTTATATAAAAAAGATAGAGCACATTGAATTACTTAAGTTGCCAAATTTGCAGGAAGATCCCACCAATGGTTTTTTCTAGATCACAGTTTGTAGTTTTTGTGAAAAAATCGCTTTTTCTTGAGCGGAGGCGCTGTTTGAATTTTCTTTTAAATGTGATTTTGTAGAGAATTAGTTAACCATTCTACTCATATCAAACGCATATTATTTGACGAAGTCGAATTGAAGTTTTAGACATTTTTTTGATTTTCGGCGCCGACTCATTCTCCCCAACCCAATAACTTACTGATCTATAGGCTACAAAAATCTTCAGATTAGCTTTAAAACATTCTTAGATACAGCCCAGGTTCGACCTCTGGCTATTCTGGAGATTTTTGTAGCCTGTAAATCTCTAATCAATGTGTAATCGAATCAAATCAAATCTCAAATCTGTAAATGAGATCAGAACAAAGCCAGAACCATTTGCATTCTGATAATTTCTTTAAAATTTAGGATTCAGTTCGAATTTTGCCTTTTTTATCCGTGTCTTAGCAATCAATTTAAGAAAAAAAAATCAAAGTACTCTGATTTTTCGCTGACCTTTACCTTTCCTAAAACTTTTATATTATGCAAATTTTACTGTAACTTCATTTTCAGACTCTACTGGGTTTTGGAACGAAATTCGGTCATTGAACGATCGCCGACTTTTCAATTTTATCTATACTTTCGAGAGGTTTGAATGGGAAAATTTTGCGCATGAAATCTCTTGAGAATTAAATTGCTTTTTAACTTTTTATCATTTTAGTTTGTTTCCCGATGGGGACCAATTTTGATTTTGGTTGTCCTGAACGCAGCGATGATCCGAAAATTGCGGAAATTAGACAAGAAAACGTTGAGGTGAGTGTATTTTGATGGTGAAGAAGCTATTATATTGTAAACCTTGAGATTTTAAAAGGTATTTCTTTTCGATGTACTTATAAAATTGTTTAGAAGAAGCATTCGGCAACGATCGTGTAATTTGGGTCGATCACCGCGAGAGGATCGATCAAGAATATCCGTTTTGTTGTTGGTGAGTGAAGGGAAAATCGAGTTTTCGGTTTTATTGGGTTGGTGAATTGAAAACTGCGAGAGTTTTTTTTAAATTTATTTATTCAACATTTAAATTTAAACATTTTAAAATTTATTCAACATAAAACCATCAATTCATTCCAATTAATTTCCATTATTATTGACGACTTCTGCCCATTTTACAGGCAATTTGCGGATTCCTTTTTCGTGGTAGGATTTTGGTTTGTGTGTGAGACTCAAAAATGGAGGACTGGAGATGTCCCAGTTTGGGCACTTTGTTCAAAAGAAACCCATTTTAGTGTCAATAGAAGAGTTGTAGAGAGTCAAAAATTAGGCATATAGCCAAATTTCCAAAAAGATACACTTAGTAGTTTTGCTTAAAATGCAAGTTTTGTTGCAGGTTTTGTGAAAATTCGTAAATTTGGCATTTCTTGAAAACCAGTTTTTGAATCGTTCTGAAAATTTGGATATAAGCTTGATTTTTGATTCTCTACAACTTTTCCATTGACACCAAAATGGGTTTCTTTGGAAGAAAGTGCTCAAACTTTCACATATGACAATAGCCCGCAGTTCTCAATTCACCAACCCAATAGTTAAAGAATCGAAAACGAAAACGAAAAATTAAAGAAGATATTATGTGCCTATCACAGTTTTAAAATGAAAATCTATTGTTTTTATATTGCTGAGTTGATCAAAATGCAAATTTGCCCGCCTGGAACTTGGGGTTTCAATTTTTACCTTTAAAAATAAGAAAATTGATTCAAAATGATTTCGATTTTGGCCAAAAAGTAACGGCTTTTCCGAGATTTCAAAAGCTTTTCAGCTTTCAAAGACTTTTGATGCTTTATCCCTGCCTTAAACCCATAAAAATATGCGTTTCGAATCTTTTAAAAGCACAATCTACTTTCAATCGAATCTGACAAAGCAAATGATTTGAAAACAAAAAAGAAACGACGACGTGGCGCTCCCATCGACTACCTCCAAATGGCGGCGACGTCAATTGGAATGCGGCGTTGCGCGAAAATTGAGCTTTAAAAGGAAAATCTTTTTGGAAATTTGGATATAAGCTTCGTTTTTGATTCTCTACAACTTTTCCATTGACACCAAAATGGGTTTCTTTTGAAGAAAGTGCTCAAACATTCACATATGACAATAGCCCGCAGTTTTCAATTCACCAACCCAATAGTTTATCGAATCAATCTATCTGTCAGTATATTACAATATTTACGGTTAGAAACAGGATGCCCGAATATTTATAAAAGCCAAAGCATGCAGCTCTAGATAGCTAGATAGATCTGCTAGATCTGCTTAGAACTGCTGGCTAAGTTGGCGTATTAATGTAAACTAGATTCAAACTAGATTCAACTTACATTGAATATCTATAGAATTGAATATTCAGGTGACAGCCACGACATTCGTCATTTGCAATCTCCCCGCTTCATTCCTTTCAATGTTCATCTCAAATTCAATCATCAAAATCGAAATCGATCCAAAAACTGTTTTCTGGCAGAGTTTTCGAGCGCTAAGCAATCTCTTGCAAACTACCAGGTAAATTTAAGATTTAATCTAAATCTAAAAACAATTTTCAGCTATTTATACAATTTCTATTTGTACGCTCTTTGTTCGAGTGAATATCGAGAAGCTTTTCGAAAATTGATCGGCTGTCAACAGGATCGCTTGATGAAGATATTCGCTTTCTTGAAATCGACAAGCTCATGTGTAAGTTTACTTAATATTATGTAAACAATTGTATAGAATATAGTCTTTAGTCTCCTCTTTAGTTTCTAAATCTCCTATTTCAGGCCACTCAAACAACGGACGATTCTCCACCGAAAAAGGGAAGTGGAAACATTCCACTTGTGTCGAAGAAAAATGGGTGTCCTCCTGAGTTGAAAATGTGAGTTTATAGGATTTCTATCGTTTAAATGTAGGTAGAATTCCTATCAAACATTCAAATATTTCAGATAACCAAAGCTGATAGTTCTAAGTCTTACAGTTAGACTGTTCAAAAAGCCTTTTCATTCCTTTTCGTACTTTCGTTTAATACCAACAAATGCACCAATTGAACTACTGTTTATTCCATTAGAAAGGCCACTTATTTTCCCGTAAAATAACATTAAAACGAGTTTCAAATGTCTTATATCTGCATCTTTTTTGGAACCGAGAAGTCGGCTAGTCAAAAATGGCTCGACGATGCGGACACTTTAGCTAAGGAAACCTATTTTTGTGTCTTGAGCTAAGGAAACCTATCTTTGTATCAATAGATAAAAGATAGAGCACAAAAAGTTTAGTATACAGCTAAATTTTCAGAGAAATTCATTCACTCAATTTCTTCGTAGAGGTTTTTAGAGATTTTTATAAAAAACCCGTTTGCTCCTCTTGAATTTGCTTGTAAGTGAACCGAAATTGACGGATGGAAATTGAAAAAAAAAACACAGGAAATCATAGGTTAATTGGTGAATTGATTATTTTTTAAAAGAAGGATGAAAGGGAATGGAAAGATTTTCTGGAAAGTAATAGCTTTCAATCATTATCCACATTGATAGTTAGAAATTCAAGCGCTCAAGCAAACCATTTTTGCCGCTAACAATCAAGAACTTACCTAACAATCGAAAATGGAAAACAGTCTGAAGTTTTATTGTTTAATTTACGGTTGTGATTGATAGTTGATAAGCAAGTGTTGTTGGTACTAATCGATCAATAACATAGTTATTGATAATATCAATAGCTCTGTTTTGAGGTCAGTGGAAGATATGATTGATTGTATCTGTGATCGGTTATCTGAAGTAGTCAAATTTTGTTCTCCATCCACAGAGTTGATCAGCAGATTCACTGGATCCTTAACTCCTCTGACTTTCTATTTCAAACCGTAAATTCAACGAATTTCAAGACTTATAAATCTCAGGGGTACTTGTCGGTTATATCCACAGAGACTCAACTCGGTTAAGCAAGGAGCTGACAACTTGTGAGGGATGATTATGTTCAGTGAAGTAGAGTGCTGAAGTGATCAGTTGAAGTGATCAGTCGAAGTGATCAGTCGAAGTGATCAGCCGAAGTGATCAGTCAATCAGTCGATAACCGAGAAGACTCGTATGGGGATGCTTAACCGAGTTGAGTCTTTGTGGATGTATAACCGACAAGTACCATCTCAGGTCCAAATACAAAGAAAGTCGAACTATAAAGCTATCGGTCAAAACAGGACTTCCAAAAATCTCAAATTTTCACACTTTTCCTTAATCATTCAATTTTAAGATTCAATGAAAACGAGGAGATGTTGACGGCGGTGGCAATGTAAGTTAAATAAAGAAAAACGATTGTTCACCTCGAAGCAATCGAAGACAGATTCAATTTTCAATTCCAAAACATCCCAAATTCTCTATTTCCGGTATTTTATGGGTGACATTTATTTGTGATTTGTATTCTTTTGTTATCTTTTCAAATTCGATCCAGATCTCGTTTTTTCCAAAAAAATTGTTTTCTCTCCATTTTTGTTCCTCGATTAGGCGGGTCCAAATTTTTCCTTTTTTTTTTTGTAAATTTCATTCTCATTTCTATTTCCAAATTGTGCTAGGTTCAAAAATTTCTCGTTTTTTCATTTTCGTTTTTTGTCTTTTTGGTGCCCAGATTTTTTCCTGCGAAAGTTTAATGATCTCATTGTTTTTCTTGTTGATTTGATTTTTGATCTATCATGTATAATGAATAATAAAGTTCATTAATATATCTAAGAGGCATTTGATTAAATTGATTGCAAGTTTTGAACTTGTTTGAACTGAAATGAACTAGTTTTGGGCGCGCAAAAGCAATGGGTCATGGGCACTGATTAATTCAGACACTATGCGTCACCGGATCTTGAAAGGAACCTCGAAAAATCGGTTTAAATCGAGACTAATTCACTAGGATTACGACAATTTGAAGTTACAATACACTAGAAAAACAGTTTCCATGTTTCCACGTTTCCACATTTCCACTCTCAATGCTACAATAATGAGTCACGTAAAAGAAAGGAAATTTTGCCGTAAAATTTTCCGTTTATCCTCAGTGTTTACCATTAAAAGAGACAACTCCCCTTTTTCAAAAAACTTTCATTGATTGGAAATGCTTTTTTATTTCTTTATTAACTACTTCGTTTTTGATTAGTGCAAAGCCAAATAGGCATATTTAGTTATGCTATGCTTGATTTCGCTAAATGCTCATCTTCAAGCCTAGACCAAATAACAAAATTATATGGTAACTCAAATCCGCGCGAAATGGTGTTCTCTATCAGTATTTCACGTTTAAATATATATTTCGACGCAGAAAATTGTGCTGAATCGAATGGTGAAGAAATTCTCGAAATCCGTCTGTCTCGATTTTTTAAAATCGCGTTTTATCGAAAAAACCACACTTTTACAATGAACTCGCTCGCCGCGACCAACTTTCGGTGGCTCGTTCTCAGCGTGATTCAAAGATTGCGCCCTCAAAATCGATAACTTTTGTGTGGACGTGTGCAAAGATCATTTTGATACCAAAAAAATAAAAATTGATCAACTTTGCGAAGACCTGATGCCTTTTAAAGTTGAAAATGACGTTTTTTGACTTTCTGCCCGCTAAAATGTGGACAATCTACGTGACGTGCAGACAATCTCGGGTGTGTTTTCAGTTTTACATGCTTAGGGAGCTAAAACAAAGCAAAAAACCGCATTTTGGGCGTGTCCCGTATTCGCCCATTTAACCAAAAAGGCAAAGGCAGAAGAGATCAATTTTTATTTTTTTGGTATTAAAATGATCTTTGCACACGTCCACACAAAAGTTATCGGTTTTGAGGGCGCAATCTTTTGACCACGCTGAGAACGAGCCACCGAAAGTTGGTCGCGGCGAGCGAGTTCATTGTAAAAGTGTGGCTTTTTCGATAAAATGCGGTTTTAAAAAGTCGAAACAGACGGATTTCGAGAATTTCTTCACCATTCGATTCAGCACAATTTTCTGCGTCGAATGGATATTCAAACGTGAAATACTGATAGAGAATGTTTTTTTTTTGCCTTATTTCGCGCGGATGTGTAACTCCCTTTGCAAGACTACGTGTGATCAATGGTAACCTATCCCTTTAGAAAAGAACTTCAACAGTAAAACTCCATGTTCTTCATTCTTCTAATTATCGTTTTTCCCGCGTTAGCTCAAGAAAGCCTAGATTGCGTACAAATTCTCGGAAAGCAGAAACTTTCCCACGGAAATCTTTTGTTCTTTTAAGATTATAAACATTTTTCCCAATCATTTTCTTTCTACGATGTTTTACAAGAGATTTTTCATCAAATTTCATCGAGATTTGATCCTCTTATTGGTGATATCAATTCTACTAATAGGTCACATTTCGTTATTATAATTGGAAAAGAAAAGTGAATTCAGGGTTGAGCACATTGTTGTTAATTGTGTGTGCTCTTTTACCGCGTGTCGGTAGCACGACAAGCGTTTTCTCATTTCTGCAAACTTCTCGAGCACTGAACACAGCATGTGCCTGGGTAATTCAACAAAAATCTCGCATAATTTTTCTCAAAAAAATCATTCAGTTGATGCTGGTCAGTATTCCGTTGTGTGTGCTTTCCGCTTTTTTTTCAGCTACAAACGATCGACTAACAATATCAATACGGTAAAGCTTACAGTTCTGTAACAGTCCAGAAAATGAGTCTTGCTTTCATTGTTTCCATTCAACTCCCCAAACCATCTTACAGTTAGTTTTGGCCTTCATTATGGTCCAGCTACGAAAAGTTCCGAATTCTCCACTCGGCTCGCAAATATTAGGTTGGTGAATTGAAAACTGCGGGACTTTGAACTAAAATTTATTGAACATAAAACCATGAATTCATTCCAAATAATTTCCATGATTATTGACGACTTCTGCCCATTTTACAGGCAATTTGCGGATTCCTCTTTCGTAGTAGGATTTTGGTTTTTGTGTGAGACTCAAATGGACCCAAAAATGGAGAACTGGAGATGTCCCAGTTTGAGCACTTTCTTCAAAAGAAACCCATTTTGGTGTCAATGGAAAAGTTGTAGAGAATCAAAAATTAGGCTTATAGCCAAATTTCCAAAAAGATACACTTAGTAGTTTCGCTTAAAATGCAAGTTTTGTGGCAGGTTTTGTGAAAATTCGTAAATTTGGCATTTCTTGAAAACCAGTTTTTGAATCGTTCTGAAAATTTGGCTATAAGCCTAATTTTTGATTCTCTACAACTTTCCCATTGACACCAAAATGGGTTTCTTTTGAAGAAAGTGCTCAAACTGTCACATATGACAATAGCCCGCAGTTTTCAATTCACCAACCCAATAGAAATTGATTGCTTTCTCATTTTAACACAAAATTTATCAATAAAACAAAAAACAACAAAAAAAACAAATAAAACAATACTTTTAATCGAATCTGACAAAGCAAATGATTTGAAAAGAAAAAAGAAACGACAACGCGGCGCTCCCATCGAATACCACCAAATGGCGGTGACGTCAATTGGAATGCGACGTTGCGCGAAAATTAAGCTTTAAAATTTGCGATAGGAATTCAAATTTAACATGAAAACTTCTCGAAAAACACATTTTTCTCTCTCTCTCTTTTTTTCTGGTGCTGAAGATTTTCAAATTTAGATCAAATTTAGTTTACTATTGACCGCCGAGAGTCTCAACAAACTTATTTATATCATCTACACTTCCTTGTGGAATTTTTGTGTACCGCCTAGGCTTTATGAATTCAGGCAAGTTTCTAAGGAGTCACCTTTTAAGCTTAAAATTACGATATCATAGAGTTTTGTTGAAAATTTGGCGTTCTTTTAGTTGCCCGAATTTGATTACAACGTATTCATATCAATTTATCAACTGGCTTGCTGTATACAATTATAATTTTCTCACACTGGCAAAGTATTGTCAATTGATGGTTTCAGTCAGGTGTTTTCTCATTTACATTTAAAGTTTTCGCTACAATTTTAGCAGTTTAATGATTTAAATTCTTCTAATAATCACAATGGGTAAACCACTATGAGGAATTTTAAGTAAAGTTCAAGAGTTCAAGTTGAGTTTAAGTTGAGTTTTTTGCTTTCAATTTATTCCTCGAACCTTTATATTAACTCGAGCTTTAGTATTTTGACAAATTTGAGTTGTAGAGTAAGTTGGAAAGTTCAATAGATTTGAATAAAAGCTTAAACTTTGTCTAGAAGTGTTTCTATATCCAGAAAACTAGATTCGGATTCAACACCCTTGATTACTTGAGAATAAGCTAATTTAGATCAGTTATTCGTATGGAAAACATATTCTTAAAAGATGTTAGGCAGATATTCTTAAAAAGTACCCATTGAACCCGTTAAAATTCGTTGGTTACTGTTTGCAAAGGATTCTCATAGGCAGATTTTCAGTCGTTTCTTTGCCGTCTCTTTTGATGGCACCTTATTCCAATATACAAAGAAATGGCCATTCCTCCAACTCCTCTTGCCATACGCTCTTGCTTTTGGTTTTCCCCAACTTGCCCGCCTAGTACCACAAAGTGTAAGCGATTCTGTGACGATTCATGTTTATCCGGCAATCCTGCTGCTAATGTGCTCTATGGACTTTGTGACAAATCGTAAAATGAAACAAGTTTGTCTTTTCTGTTTTTATGGTAAAGAAATTCTTTTTCATTTCTTAAAATTGTAAAATGCTTTACTATTTTTGGAAATATCACGTTAGAATTTATTGTTTGAATATAAATTTAAGCACTCAAAAGAAATGAAATTGTAAAGATGAGCTCTTTAATGTTGTGAATAATTCTGATTTAGTTGCAAAAGCACGGAAAAGCAAGGCGTGCGGAAAGTCTTCTGATGATACAGGTAAAGAGTAGGGCTCAGTACGATGTAATAGGCTATTACGGTGTAGAAGTGTCTCTTCTACACCGTAATAGCCTATTACACTATAATAGCGCTCTATCAGGCTCGTTGTTCTAGACAAAAGGTGTTTTAAGGTGCACTTAAAGTGGTGTTGCTTTAATCTGCTTGCTTTTTTTATGTCTTGGATTGTATTTTGCTCTTCTTTATTTGTTTAAAGAAATTAAAAAAGCCGAACAAACAAAAAGACAAAGCTTTTTTCTTCATCAAAGTCCGATAATCAGTGAAAAGACACAGAAGACTAAAGGAGCTTTCAACAGATTGCAAATTTCTTGATGATTTTCAAAGCCTTCCAAAGCTTTTCAAAGCCTTCCAAAGCTTTTCAAAGCCTTCCAAAGCTTTTCAAAGCCTTCCAAAGCTTTTCAAAGCCTTCCAAAGCTTTTCAAAGCCTTCCAAAGCTTGAATTCAGCTTCAGAATTTTCAGGAAAAGAAAGAAGATTTGAAGATTTGAGAATTTGAATATTTGAGATTTTTAACAGAATCATATTCCATTTTGACAGCCATTTTCGGTATGAAATTCTCCAACTCGAAGGCCTCTGTTTGAGAAGCTGAAAATCGATTTTTCATTCAAGAATTTCATTCAAATCATTCAAGAATTCGATTCGTTCTTTCAAATAGTTCTCAAAAAGATCTTCTTTGCAGCAGCTTTTAAAAGCTTTGAAACTCTTTCCTTTTGTCCGTTCGTAATTGAGTTGGACTTCAATTTCTTGGCAAAGATTTTTAACTTGATCGATAACTTGCTCAAGAATCGTATCAATCAAAGGATCATGAGATTAGCAATTTGTATTTTAGCTTCATATTTTAGCTTTAGCTAAGCCCAGAGCTTTTCAATTTCTTTTAATTAAGACGCTTTTATTTAGCAAAAAAAAATGAAAAGGATAAAAAAAGACAAAAATGAAGCTATGAAAAATGCAGATTTGTTGAGCACTATGTGTCATAAAGCGGTGATGAAATGTTGACTGAAAAGTTATTACAGTGTAAGAAGGAATTTGTCTATTACAGTGTAATAAGGCTATTAGACCTAGGTGTGATAAGGCTATTACACCTAGGTGTAATAAGATGGTGGTGATACCAGGCCCAGAGCTCGTAAACTTCCTTACCGGAAAGTCGACGGTGGAAAACTCAAAAAAAGCAATCTTGTGGGCACTGTTTTCTTCAGAAGAATCCAGTTTTGATGAAATTTTTGATGAAAATTCTACTATTTTGTAAAGAATTCTTTTCTTTATTTGTTATCATCAAAAATATTTTGATGACTTTTCCAAAATGATTCCATAATCGTTTCCTAATGGTTTTCGGTCAGCCGAAAGTTCCCCGGCAACCGGAAAAGCGTGAGAATGGCCTCTAAACTTTTAGCTTACTTTTAAAATAAATACTTTTGATACTAGTAGAAATTCTCTACAAAATGATAACATTTTCATCAAAAATGGAAGCCCACAAGATTGCTTTTTGAGTTTTCCGTTGGAGTTGGAAACTTGGAAACTCCGGTAACGGAGTATTGGGGCTCAAGAGTCTCAAGTTACTCCGGTAACGGAGTTTTAGGGCTCAAGAGTCGATTCCAAATCGGGGCTAAAAAACGGAGAATGCTTTCGGAAAATCTTCTGACTTTCAAGAGAAAAACAAATCAGAAAATCTTCTTCAAGCATAAGCAACTCTAAAAACTAACAAATTTCAGATGTTATCAAATACTTTCGTGATAATCATCGATACACTTGGCTACTCGTTGATCTATTTATTTATCCAGCTTTTCTCGAGAGATCATCTTCAATTGACGCTTTTTGGTCAACTAACGTCAATTGCTGAGGCTTTTATGTTCATTTTTCTGCAAAAGTGAGAAAAGGAAACCGCTGTTTATGAGTGATAACTGCTTTTAGCTTGATCATGATCTTTTTCATTCGAAAACGCGGAGAAAAGCCGAAAGAAAGAAAGAAGTTTACCCTTACTGCTTCGAATCTAAAGTAGTAGAGCTAAAAATAAAAAGTTTATCATCTGAGTGTTTTTGCAAACGAGGTTGAAAACAAAGATTGCTCAAAATGAAAAGTTTTCGTGAAAATGGATGGATTGGATGTTTTATTCGTGGTTAGCTCAGATTCTAATCTTTATCCATCCAAGTTGATATGCAAATTTACTACAACACTCCCAAACTTACCCATAGCTCTTCCACGATGAGATATGAATCTAAATAGTCGACAATATTCGGATCTTTAGCATCAATAGGATCTCTGATGATCAAGTCTTATAATATAATATACCACGGCTCTGATAAACGAATCTTTCTTTCTGAAATCTTTGACACTTTGGGTATTCTTGTGGATTGTCGTAGATGTCGTAGATGTCGAGAAATGTCGAGTGAAAGAGAGAAATGTCGAGTGAGCTCTGGTAAACGTATTGAGTGACCACTCCGGAAATCTAACGTTTGATACCTTTTCGAGACGTGGTTTTTTGGAGAAGGCTTGTTAGAAGAATATCTATCAAGTTTGGCATTAAAAGTTAGCTTGTCGTGCGGTCATCCGCTGCAAAAAATCTCAACGCATTACGAAAACTCTGCGCGGAGCTCGGACGTTTCTCCACAATCCAGCCTTAAGTCTTGCAGGTCTTGATATCCAGTCTAACCCTACCTCGATATTCTGTCCTGAAGGGAAACTACGGATTCAAAACTATTTTGTGTAGTAGACTGTTTTAGTTGGATGTTGGATGAAAAAGAGCTGCATGAACAGAAAGACTGTTGTGCTGAAGCCTCTTTCTTTCGATCTTTCGATCTTTCGGATCTTTCGAGCTCACTTGTTCAAACCGACTTTCATAAGAGACTCACCGTGTAAAGTTGACGCCGATTCGATCAAATAATTAAGACGAATGCTGCTCGAAAAAATGAAATCCGACTTGAGCAACGTTTTACAAGAAGGTGATTTTATTTGTTTTAATGTTTGTTAAAGTTTATGGCAGGCTGTCGGTCATTTTTCTACAATGGCTGTATAGGCTTTAACCCTAAACAGTCGATTTTCGGGTTGGACCGTACCCGACACAAAAATAGATCTATTACTTAAATACTATTCTTCAATTTTGTAAGTTTTTCCTTCAGACAATTACTATAACTCATCTTTTTTTGTTTAATTTATCATCCAAAAGTTAGAAGCGCTCAAAGTAGTGTGGTCGCCAGCAAAAATCCCTGTTATAATTTAAGGTCTAAAGGATTGATTTCCATAAGCTGTTTGGTTGAGTTTATCCTCCATAAAGCCGTGCACAAGGGTAGCACAGACTTTTCTTCAAAAAAGCAAAAGTTGGGCTCAGCCGGGGATTGAACCCGGGACCTCTCGCACCCAAAGCGAGAATCATACCACTAGACCACTAAGCCATGCAGGGGTGGATGAAAAGAACGGTTTTGTCGCGGAGGAGAATCGGTGGGAGAGAGGAGAGAGAAGGGCGCCAGAGGCGGTAAAGAGGGAAAAATGGAGAGATTAGAAAATAATAGGAGAGGCTAGGACATTTCAGAAGTCAGATCACTAGCTATAAAAGAGGTGTCAGAAAAGAAAAGAAGGGTTTTGCGGCAGAGGAGAGAGATAGGAGAGGGGAGAGAGAGCGTCAGAGGGGTTTAGCGGGAAGAAAAGGGAGAAATTGGAGAATAAGAGGAGAGGCTATGAAGTCACTAGACAACTATCCATAAAAGAGGTGTCAGAAAAGAGGTTTTTGAGTGCTGTGGAAGGGTTTCTCACTCGATTATCTTGTTTTACTGTTTTTCATAAAATTGGAAACGGCTAAACCATGCAAAGTGGAGGATTTTTGAGTGTTTTGGGGAAGAGCTATGGGTAATTTTGGGAGTGCTGTAGTAAATTTGCATATCAACTTGGATGGATAAAGATTAGAATCAGAGCTAACCACAAATAAAACATCCAATCTATCCACTTTCACGAAAACTTTTCATTTTGAGCAATCTTTGTCATGATTAGGCTATTCACCCTACTGTACCACTTTAGATATGATTTCTTCTACATAGTACGGTTTGACTAGCCTTTGATCTTTGATCTAGCCTTTTCCAAACAGATCATATTTACCGGATTTACTCGAATAGAAGACGGGTCTAGGGGTGGATCGAAAAAATAGTCTCGAATATAAGACTACCTCGAATATAAGACCACCTCGAATATAAGACCGATTTTATATTCGAGGTACCCTGTCTTCTATTCTGCGCGAAAGTGGCTCGAATACGGGAAAAGAATAAGATTTACCTAAATAAGTTAAAAAGATTATAATTTCATTTAATCGCACTATTTTTTGTATTTTACATCTCCTTGCATTAATAATTTTCCATTTGAGTTAATCGACAAGGAATGTTTTGAAAAACTTGAAGTTGGATACCATTGTGGTGCCTGGATGCTGCACAAAATTCATTCAGACACCAGACGTCTGTTGGAATCAGCCATTCCAAAGCAAATTTGATGCTCTCTACACTGATTGGTTATCGAATGGAACTAGGACTTTTACGAAAGGCGGAAATCCTTGGCCACCAGAAATGGATCAATTTCTACAGTGGATTGGGACAGCTTGGATTGTGGAATATCCAATGCAATTGTGGAATATCCAATGCAATTGTGGAATATCCAATGCAAAATTGTGGAATATCCAATGCATTGGATATTCCACAATTTTTGAAAGACAGACTTCTCGGTTAAGCTGGTCGCTTTGGATGATCAGATTGTTTGTTTCCGCAAAGGACTTTAGGAAAGCCTTTATCCCCAGAAGTGAGAACAGAACTTAAACAACAGAGGAAGCACAGAGGCCGTAGGACAATGTGGGAGAGAACAAACAGAAATCAACACCCTTATAAAGAACATCCTTATAAAGACATGATAAGTTACTCAATACACACAGCAAATGTCTATTCAGGGATACGGTAGAGAGTCTCCGGGTTAAGGATCTTAAATAGCGTTAGGGTAACTGCCTAAAAATCCAACCCCACCTCTATCAATAGAATATTTACTGTAACACATTGATCGCCAAGCTCTTTTTTTTAACTTTTTGTAGTTTTTGTTTAGAGAGAATTTAAGAGCTAAACTTTTGATTGCTTACAAAGATAAACAAACAAAATAAAGCATTGATTTTGGAAAAGAGAAAGTAGGGACTTCTTGTTTGTTTGAAATTTAAAAGAATTCGAAAAAACATTGTAGGAAATGAACTGAGATTGAGTCAAAAATCGTCTTCTCGTCTTCTTCTCCTTTTGTCCCCCTGGACTCGACTTTACACTGCACAAATGTTCACTGTCTCTTTTTGAGCACTCATTTGCCTATGAAATTTCTTATTGTGTAACTTTCAAAAAGCTTTTCTATCATTTACTCAATCAATTCACGTAATTTTGTGCTTTTATGGATGATGGATCGACGAATCTCTTTCAGCAGCATCTCGACGAAGTTTTGCTACATTGTGAGTGGAAATTTTAAACTCTTAAGTTACAAAAAACTCCTTAACAAAAGCAAAAACACATTAGAAAACTAAAATTATGAATGTTCAATTGAAAATTGAACTTTCAATTGAAATTTAAAGTGAAAATAGAAGGTTAAATGTTTAAATAGGATTTTCTGAGAGCTTTAGCCGCTTCTCAAGGATTTGTGTATCTTCTGAATTGCTAAATTTTTCTTGCAGATTTTAAAATTCAAATATAACATTAGCTTTTCAATAAGGATGAATTTCAGCCGACAAAATGGACTATCCATCGAAGATTCGAGTGATCGCAATCTTGGAGCAAATGATGATGGATGTAGGTGATGAGAAAGGGATGATGTCGGATGTTTATCGGGATTTGTTGATCGAATGTCCCCAATTACAAGATGTGGCCAAGAAGAAGGCCCTTCTCGACTCTCCATGTGCTCTCAAATGGTTCAAGAAGTACATCGAAGATATCACGGAGATGGCCATGGATGTCCCTGGTTTGTGGCTCACTTTATAAAGTTTCTTTTGTTGACTAAAACTTAAATCATTCAAGCGCCAAGCTTTTTCTATAAGAACAGCTTCTTTTGCTGTTTGCTCAACGTTTTTGAGATAATTTTTTAAATCCTTTTAAAATCCGTTTTAAATTCTTTAAAAATTTTTTAAAATCCTTTTAAAATCCAAATTTCTCTGAAAACTTTCCACCATTATTAGCTCTATTTTTTTGCCAGAAAATTATCCAATTCCGTTATTAACAATATGAAAAAAACTATTTTAGCTGCTCGAGAAGTTGAAACGGAAAAAGCGAATCCTTTGAGAGAAGTTAGAGAACTTAATGCTAAGGCTATTGATTATTAATTTGTCATTTAACTTGTACTTTTCTTGATAGTTTTAGAGTGGTTCTATAATTAGTTGAAGTAGTGTAGCTTCTTTTGTGTTTCTCAATGTTTTTAAGATTATTTTGAAGTCTTTTTTGAAGTCTTTTAAAATCCAAGTTTCTATGAGAACTTTCCAGCATTTTTAACTGTCTTTTGTACCGGATAATTGACCAATATCATTATCAAAATATAAAAATCAAATCGCTTTAGCCACCCGAGAAGTTGAAACGGAGAAAGCAAATCCTTTGAGAGAAACACTCACTGATGAGCTCGACTCGATGATCCAAATAAGCGATTTCAACAACTACATCTTTCTATTCCTTTTACTCGCAATATTGGCCTTCTTTCTATTAAGATTTTGGGCGAGAAGAGGTAGAGAATATGTTTATACAGAACAAAAACTTATTGATACTTTTTAGGTATGATTCAGATCCGAAAACTATTTCAATTTTTGATGCAAGTTCAAATAGCACTCAAAATAACGATAAAAATAAGCTAATTTTAGATTTATAATAGATGAACTCTTAGATTCTCAATCCGACTCCACTCGTCACTCAAAATCAAGCCGTACAAAGAAACTCAAGAACAAATAACGTATAGAATCTTTGTGTTTTAAAATAAAACTGCTAACTTTTTCTGTTTTAGCTTTCTTTACGCAAACAAAAACATATAAGATCTATTCAAAATGCAGATTTCAAATACCGTAAATACTGTAATAGTACCCCATCCCCATAATGACGGTGCGGAGTGTTGCGTAGTCTAGCTTTGAACGCGTTTTTCTCGACACTGGTTTATGCTACAATGCGCGCTTCGGTATCAAAAAATAGCGCTAAATTTCAGCTATTTTTTGATACCAAAGATGCATTTTTTGAAAGTACGGGTGCTTTGAAAATGAATACTAAAAAACTTTTGCGACTACGCGACTGTACGAGGGCTTGGGGTACTATTACAGTATTGACGGTAGGTTTCTTTCAGTAATAGCAAGCTTTTTTAATTTCTTCGAAGTCGGCTCAATTAAACTATCGAAAGAGATAGAATAGCAGAAAATGACAAAAAATAGAACACATCACATTATAAAAATTAACAAAAATCAATTTTCACATCATTATCGACAAAAAAGAATCAATCATATAGTAAAAATTGCTCAATTTCTTGACACTTTTAGAATTTCATTATGTGTTTTTATAAAAAAATCTTTATTTAACAAGCTCACAAACTTCAAAACGGGCAAATTGTGTGACGCTTTGGTAACCGGAGATAAACCGATTTGGCTACTCATTAAACGTTTTTTTATCCCCGGTTGAGCCTAATTTTGGCTTTTTTTGAAGAAAAGTCTGTCTTCAAGGGAGGATGTGCACAGCTTTATGAAGAGTTGAGCGTCTAAATAAGCTTTTAAGTTCCCGATATCATAATTTTTCTATAAATTCTAATCTTGCTGTAACTATAATTCACGATGTGCCACTCTCAACATTTGAGCGGTGTTTCGGCGACGGCGATGGGGACAGCGTTTCGACGTTTTGGGTGTACTGTACTTTGATTTAAGTGAAGGTATTTTAACTAAAAGTACTGTATTGTGGAGTATTCTAGTCTGGAACTAACTGTATTACAGATGAGACCCGATGGCAGCAAAGAAAATGATCGTCGTGAATGATTTGCCATGTCGATAAAAAAGACATTGACCGACGCCCGTTCCCAGGAAAACGAAAAAGATGGCGCCAATTTCCTAAAGGTTTTCAAAAGTTCTACTTTTGAATCTATCCATCATTCCATGTCTACTATATCAAAATCTATAGTAGACATGGAATGGGCAGGGGTTAAAGCAAATCCAACTCAATCTAGCCGGACCAGTTTAGAAAATGGGTAATGATACCTACAGTCAAGCATGTACACGTCTGTCGGTCCCTTCAACCTCGCCGGCTAACCTCATGACTTTGCTGTGTCTTTGTCAATGCTTGCTTGGAGTAGTAGGGATTAAGCCAAGCCAGTACTCACTATAAATGTCCCGCCTTTAGCACCGAAAACCAAATACATCACCCCATCGAGTCGATCGGCTGCAATTGGAAAAAAGTACTTGGGAAGAGGCCCATGAATGACAAGCTCGAAACCGGCTGAGTTGATCTGTAAAGTGATTTCCATTACTTCAAATTTATGTCAAACATCTTTTTCTAAGGTTAAGGGACTTTACTTTACTGGCTTGGTTATAAACAGCTTGGTTATCAATAGCTTGGTTATAAACAGCTTGGTTATAAACAGCTTAATTATAAACAGCTTGGACGGAGAGGTGGACGGAAAGCTCGAAAGAATCAATTCAAAAAGATGCAAAAAAAAAGCACAAATAAATTGTTTTTGTTTTTTTTTTCACATCAACATCAACATTTTATAAGCTGAATGATTAAAAGATTTATTTATTACTTTGGCAATGAATTTTATCACAGTGGAATGAAAAAAAGGACTTAACCGTTACTTTACTTAACCGTTACAACCGAATAAACATCACAAAACAAAAATAGAACACATCACATTATAAAAATTGGCAAAAATCAATTTTCACATCATTATCGACAAAAAAGAATCAATCATATAGTAAAGATGGCTCAATTCCTTGACACTTTTAGAATTTCTAATCACAGTGGAATGAAAAAAGAACTTAACCGTTACAACCGAATAAACATCACAAAACAAGATAAAAGCTAAGCTAAAATTTGCAACCAAAAGCTCAAAACTTCAAAATTATGAGCATTTGAATGCAAGACAAAAAGACAGTGAAGACTTTGTCTTCTTTCTTCAAGAATTTCAGCAAAAGCTTCAAGCTTTTGAAGATCCTCTTTGAGATCTTCAGAAAAGAATCCACGTCAAACGTCTTTGTGGCAAATGTCTGTAATTGAACTTTCGAATTGTAAATTTGAACATTTTAACTCTCAGGACTCTTGCCTGTCCCGCGCATTCCCGAAAAATTTATCATTTGTGTGCCACTATGCCGATGGGTGGCTGTAAAGGGTGTTGGGAGGCTCTTTGGAAATGTTTACACTATCTTGTTGTCAACCATTTCCCTTAATTTATCTGGTGCTAAGTGCCGGGATGAGTCTAAATTATGTAGGTCTCGACACAAGTCAACTTTTCCAACGACGCCTTCTGTCTAAACTCGGAATTCAGATTTGTTCCTCTCTTTGTCAATTTAGTATCCATAGCTAAAGATAGAATAACTTCGAATGGCTGTATCTAGCTTTAACTCGAGCAAAATATCACCTTCATACCACATTGAGAGAGCGGTTGAGATGCATATGACCGGGAGCATCTGACCAGAGAGACCTTTATTAAGAATATTTAAAAGAAACCAGGCCAAATCAGATGGACCATGGGTCTGGTTTTTATTTCCTCCCCAAGACCAGTTATTGATCGATCGACCAATTCAGACTCAGTGATAAGGTTTATGAAAGGAATCATTTACTCAGGCCAAGAAGAGGCAAGAAATTCTGATATCAGGAAAATCTCACTTCATTTCACTACGTACATAACAAAATTTCAGAGTCATTGATTTCCTTTTTAATTCGATTTATTCATGTCGCGATTTACAACA
This sequence comes from Mesorhabditis belari, assembly GCA_958450365.1. Lineage (NCBI taxonomy): Eukaryota > Metazoa > Nematoda > Chromadorea > Rhabditida > Rhabditidae > Mesorhabditis > Mesorhabditis belari. The sequence continues at coordinate 1,816,718 of CAUEEP010000936.1, read as the reverse complement.
AGTCTTTCCGATCAATCAACTGTCTATTCGGCAAGAGAAATAAGGGGAAATTCTCAGCCGGAATAGATCGGTCGAACGAAGTATTGAGCTAGCTCCAGTGCTACAAACGAATCCATGGTATGGTAGAGAACTTTTAAAATCAAAATAGCGTTTAGGGCTAAAGAGACAAAGCCAGTATCACCTCCACGGAAATCTCCAACTCCACCGCCAACAAGCACCGGTGCCCAGGACAAATCCATGGTCTGGATAGACAAGACACGCTGTCAAAGGTACGATATGGCCAAGGGTCAAGAGTACAGCCGTACTATACCCACATGAGTTATTATATTAAAAGAATAGTTTTCTTTTGCTATGCGAAAGATTCAGGAATCAAAACAATCTCACCAACAACCAACCGAACTCTTCATTGCCATCGTATCATGCCTCAGCAACAGCAATGGATCCATGGTTAGCTTCTAGAAGTAATAGTTGAAAAGTTATAAATATCACTGATAAAGAATTGAATGAATCTTGACTCGATTGATAGTCGAAAACTTTAGGAACCGGGCCCCCAAACCACCAAGTCCTCAGACTTTCCCTTCTCCAGAATTTCCGCAATCCCTTCCACGCCATCCACTCAAAAACATTCACATTTAGAACCTGGAATACTTTTATATTGCATCCAAAATTAACCATAAATGATCAATATAAAAAGTAGTTAATAAATTGTTGTGACAGACCTTCTAGACGTTTCTCAAAAAGGATTACAACAGATTTGTTTCGTTGGAGAGGTCGATACATCTATTGCATTACGACTTTCACCACTTCTAATCGACTCATGGATGAATCTCCTGCAAAATTTCTAAAAGATTAATTATCTTATAATTAGCGGCAGTTACTATTACATTTATAGTATCATAATTATCAAAAACTAACCTTCTATCAGACAAAAATGCCGGGATTTGAGGGGGAAAAAGCCTTCAAATTTGCTCTCGCACCTAGAAAATCTAAGAAAAGAGCCAGAAAATGCTGACTCATGACTGACCACAGCGAAAAAGCTTCCAAAAAAATACCTGACGCGAGCCGAAGCCATTTGACCAGTGCCGTTTTTTTTCTCTTTACTCATTTTTCTCACACAATTTTATTAGGTTTATTTAGTTCTTTGTTTGGAATTTTATTTTCGACGATATTATGATAAATCACTTAAGATAGATGATAAAAACATAAAATCACACTTTTTCATTGAAATTTTTAGCTTCAGCTCCCAGATTGAGAAAAAATTAAATCAACTTTTGTAAATATAGCCATTTTTTATTATTTTATTCAATTTCCAGAGCCAAAAAGCCACCCACGAGATGTCGACAAGCCGTGTCCCTTGCCGGAAACTGACAACTCTTCGGTAATACAAAAAAACGAGATATTTGACTGCTGTGGCCGCAAAATTAACCTACCGTATTTCCTCTAATAAACGCCCCCCCCCCCTTGACCAACTTTGGAAGCTTCGTTCTCAGCTCCATTTGGAGATATTTTTATGTTTAATATATCAAAAGATAGAAGACATTAAGGGCTATCTTTTGATATATTAAACATAAAAATACCTCAAAATGGGGCTGAGAACGAAGCGTCCAAAGTTGGTCAAGGGGGGCGTTTATTAGAGGAAATACGGTAGGCCAACCAGAAGCAAAACCAGACCCATGGTTCATCTGATTTGGCCTGATCTTTGCAAAGTATTCTTAATAAAGAAATTTGCATTTATGAACTTAATGCATTACAAGCATCATATTTAGCGGGACGACTTCTCGACGTCCCGGACCTCCCCGACCAGGGCGCTCTCAACCTGCTATCAAGGTGACATTTTGCTCGAGTTAAAGCTAGATACATCCATTCGAAGTGATTCTATCTTTATCTATGGATATTAAATTAGGTTGACAAAGAGAGGAACAGTTGTAGATGACAATGCTAAGTTTGAGTTGTGCATTAACTTTCGAGAATAATTAAATCAAATAAACACTATTTGCAGGATGTGGTGCCGACTCGGCAATATTTCAAGAATTTCAAGGACAGAGCCGGAAAGTTTTGGGTGAGTGCACTCTCAAATCAGCTAAACAAACCTAGTTAAATGTATTAATGTGTCAAATGTATTACACGCAGATTAGAGCTGTCCATGCAGTTTGATGAGTTGGTTTTCGGACAGAAATGCAGAAACACACTCGCAATCCTCGGGCAACACTTACAATTAAAACTCTGTTAGCGTTCACTGTTTTCCGATTTGCTTTTACATTTAGCTGGCGATGCATAGGTTAAGGTTAAGTTAAGAGCTTAAGTAATTCTAATACAAAAGAGAACTCACTCATTACTTAAAGACTGACTTAAAGATAAGGTTTTCTATTTGTTCATTACTTTCCCGAGAGTTAAAATGTTAAAATGTACAGCCACCCATCGGCATAGTGGCACACAAATGACGGCCATAAATTTTTCGGGAATGCGCGGGATAGGCAAGAGTCCTGAGAGTTAAAATGTTCAAATTTACAATTCGAAAGTTCAATTACAGACATTTGCCACAAACACGGTCGACGTGGATTTAGTTCTGAAGGCCTCGATGAGGACCAAAAATCCCGAAAAAAAATCAAAGAAAATCAATCTCGAAAATCTCGAAGACACTCCTTGCCGAACCCTTGCCTTGGGTCTGTGCTTGGCTGTTTGCAAGACGGTTCTACTCTTTTGCATTTTCGGATGCATTTTTCACTCTTCCAGTAAACCTAAAGTTTCGGGGTCTTTCGAGATTAAATTTGAATTTTGAAATTTTAGCTTAACTTTTAACTTATTTTGTGATGTTTATTCGGTTGTAACGGTTAAGTTCTTTTTTCATTCCACTGTGATTAGAAATTCCAAATAAATAAATAAAGCTTTTAATCATTCAGCTCATAAAAAGCATGTTGATGTGAAAAAAACAAAAACAATTTATTTGTGCTTTTTTTTGAATCTTTTTGAAGTGATTCTTTCGAGCTTTCCGTCCACGTCTGCGTCCAAGCTGTTTATAACCAAGCTGTTTATAACCAAGCTGTTTATAGCCAAGCTGTTTATAATTAAGCTGTTTATAACCAAGCTGTTTATAACCAAGCTGTTTATAACCAAGCCAGTATGTCTGTAGTAAAATCTTTTAACCTTCGAAAAAGATGTTTGACCTCAATTTGAAGTAACTTTGGAAATCACTTTACAGATCTACTCAACCGGTTTCGAGCTTGTCATTCATGGCACTCTTCCCAAGTGTTTTTTTCCAATATAGTTAGTCGTGGCTCGGCTTAATCTCTACTACTGCAAGCAAACATTGACAAAGACACAGCAACGTCATGAGGTTAGCCGGCGAGGTTGAAGGGACCGGCAGGCGTGTACATGCTTGACTGTAGGTATCATTACCCATTTTCCAAACTGGTCAGATTAAAGGTCAGACTAGATTGAGTTGGATTTGCTTTAACGCCTTCCCATTCCATGTCTACTGTAGATTTTGATACAAGTACAACTTTTGAAAACCTTTAGGAAATTGGCGCCATCTTTTTCGTTTTCCTGGGAACGGGCGTCGGTGAATGTCTACTTTATCGACATGGCAAATCGTTCCCGACGATCATCGTCTTTAGTAAGGCTGTAGAAAGATAAAAATCTTGTGTTAGTTTCAAAAAGCGAACATGGATCTGCATTATGGTATTTCTGAATGTTTCTTGGGCCAGCCTCGCCTCATATTCTTTCCATCGATTCAACCTCGTTTTAATCAACGAGATATTGACGCTTTTCTTTGGTAGTTTAGCAAAGTCTAGATAAAAATCCATATTCTTTAGGAACATCCAGAGTTTTCTTTCGTTACCGACCAACAGAATACTTTTATTGGCCATCAATAGAATCTGATTTTTCCTCCTTTTATCAACATACCGGCCTGTCTAATTATTGTCGCCATTGTTGTCAATTCTTCGAGTGTCATACTTTCTACGGTTTGTCGGTTTCGAAAACTTTTGTTAAATGCTTTTAAAGTATTATTTTTATTATTTTTATTATAGTTATTTAAAGTTGAGTTGGCCTGTCGTTAATCAACGTTAGTTTACCGTATAATTTTGTAGGTGCTACAACATCGGCACTAGCGGTTGATCGGAATCGGACGCCGAATTGTCGTGTCTTGCCGATGGTGGTCATCTTGTCTCAATCCATGATGCATATGTAAATTCTACAAATCCACAATCTACAAATTCCCATTACCCCTTCTGAAAACTTTCCACCAATTTTAGCTATGTCTTTTTTGCCAGAAAATTATCCAATTCCGTTATTAACAATATGAAAAAAAACTATTTTAGCTGCTCGAGAAGTTGAAACGGAAAAAGCGAATCCTTTGAGAGAAGTTAGAGAACTTAATGCTAAGGCTATTGATTATTAATTTGTCATTTAACTTGTACTTTTCTTGATAGTTTTAGAGTGGTTCTATAATTAGTTGAAGTAGTGTAGCTTCTTTTGCTTTTCTCAACGTTTTTAAGATTATTTTGAAGTCTTTTTTGAAGGCTTTTGAAATCCAAGTTTCTTTGAGAACCTTCCAGCATTTTTAACTGTCTTTTGTACCGGATAATTGACCAATATCATTATCAAAATATAAAAATCAAATCGCTTTAGCCACCCGAGAAGTTGAAACGGAAAAAGCGAATCCTTTGAGAGAAACGCTCACCGATGAGCTCGATTCGATGATCCAAATAAGCGATTTCAACAACTACATCTTTTTATTTCTTTTACTCGCAATATTGTCCTTCTTTCTATTAAGATTTTGGGCGAGAAGAGGTAGAGAATTTGTTTATACAGAACAAAAGCTTATTGATACTTTTTAGTCGATTCAGATCCGAAAACTATTTCAATTTTTGATGAAAGTTCAAATAGAACTGAAAATAACAATCAAAATAACGATAAAAATAAGCTAATTTTACATTTATAATAGATGAACTCTTAGATTCTCAATCCGACTCCACTCGTCACTCAAAGTCAAGCCGTACAAAGAAACTCAAGAACAAATAACTTGTAGAATCTTTGTGTTTTAAAATAAAACTGCTAACTTTTTCTGTTTTAGCTTTCTTTACGCAAACAAAAACATATAAGATCTATTCAAAATGCAGATTTCAAATACCGTAAATACTGTAATAGTACCCCATCCCCATAATGACGGTGCGGAGTGTTGCGTAGTCTAGCTTTGAACGCGTTTTTCTCGACACTGGTTTATGCTACAATGCGCGCTTCGGTATCAAAAAATAGCCCTAAATTTCAGCTATTTTTTGATACCAAAGATGCATTTTTTGAAAGTACAGGCGCTTTGAAAATGAATACTAAAAAACTTTTGCGACTACGCGACTGTACGAGGGCTTGGGGTACTATTACAGTATTGACGGTAGGTTTCTTTCAGTAATAGCAAGCTTTTTTTAATTTCTTCGAAGTCGGCTCAATTAAACTATCGAAAGAGATAGAATAGCAGAAAATGACAAAAAATAGAACACATCACATTATAAAAATTAACAAAAATCAATTTTCACATCATTATCGACAAAAAAGAATCAATCATATAGTAAAAATGGCTCAATTTCTTGACACTTTTAGAATTTCATTATGTGTTTTTATAAAAAAATCTTTATTTAACAAGCTCACAAACTTCAAAACGGGCAAATTGTGTGACGCTTTGGTAACCGGAGATAAACCGATTTGGCTACTCATTAAACGTTTTTTTATCCCCGGTTGAGCCTAATTTTGGCTTTTTTTGAAGAAAAGTCTGTCTTCAAGGGAGGATGTGCACGGCTTTATGAAGAGTTGAGCGTCTAAATAAGCTTTTAAGTTCCCGATATCATAATTTTTCTATAAATTATAATCTTGTTGTAACTATAATTCACGATGTGCCACTCTCAACATTTGAGCGGCGTTTCGGCGGCGTTTCGGCGGCGTTTCGGCGGCGTTTCGGCGGCGTTTCGGCGGCGTTTCGGCGGCGTTTCGGCGGCGTTTCGGCGACGGCGATGGGGACAGCGTTTCGACGTTTTGGGTGTACTGTACTTTGATTTAAGTGAAGGTATTTTAACTAAAAGTACTGTATTGTGGAGTATTCTAGTCTGGAACTAACTGTATTACAGATGAGACCCGATGGCAGCAAAGAAAATGATCGTCGTGAATGATTTGCCATGTCGATAAAAAAGACATTGACCGACGCCCGTTCCCAGGAAAACGAAAAAGATGGCGCCAATTTCCTAAAGGTTTTCAAAAGTTCTACTTTTGAATCTATCCATCATTCCATGTCTACTATATCAAAATCTATAGTAGACATGGAATGGGCAGGGGTTAAAGCAAATCCAACTCAATCTAGCCGGACCAGTTTAGAAAATGGGTAATGATACCTACAGTCAAGCATGTACACGTCTGTCGGTCCCTTCAACCTCGCCGGCTAACCTCATGACTTTGCTGTGTCTTTGTCAATGCTTGCTTGGAGTAGTAGGGATTAAGCCAAGCCAGTACTCACTATAAATGTCCCGCCTTTAGCACCGAAAACCAAATACATCACCCCATCGAGTCGATCGGCTGCAATTGGAAAAAAAGCACTTGGGAAGAGCCCCATGAATGACAAGCTCGAAACCGGCTGAGTTGATCTGTAAAGTGATTTCCATTACTTCAAATTTATGTCAAACATCTTTTTCTAAGGTTAAAAGACTTTACTTTACTAGCTTGGTTATAAACAGCTTAATTATAAACAGCTTGGACGGAGAGGTGGACGGAAAGCTCGAAAGAATCAATTCAAAAAGATGCAAAAAAAAAGGCACAAATAAATTGTTTTTGTTTTTTTTTTCACATCAACATCAACATTTTATAAGCTGAATGATTAAAAGATTTATTTATTACTTTGGCAATGAATTTTATCACAGTGGAATGAAAAAAAGGACTTAACCGTTACTTTACTTAACCGTTACAACCGAATAAACATCACAAAACAAGATAAAAGCTCAGCTAAAATCTGACCAAAAGCTCAAAACTTCAAAATTATGAGCATTTGAATGCAAGACAAAAAGACAGTGAAGACTTTGTCTTCTTTCTTCAAGAATTTCAGCAAAAGCTTCAAGCTTTTGAAGATCCTCTTTGAGATCTTCAGAAAAGAATCCACGTCAAACGTCTTTGTGGCAAATGTCTGTAATTGAACTTTCGAATTGTAAATTTGAACATTTTAGCTCTCATTTTAACTCTTTGCCTGTCCCGCGCATTCCCGAAAAATTTATCATTTGTGTGCCACTATGCCGATGGGTGGCTGTAAAGGGTGTTGGGAGGCTCTTTGGAAATGTTTACACTATCTTGTTGTCAACCATTTCCTTTAATTTATCTGGGGCGAAGTGCCGAGATGAGTCTAAATTATGTAGGTCTTACATCTAATACAATAAGAGATCGAAAAAAGTAATGAACAAATAGAAAACCTTATCTTTAAGTCAGTCTTTAAGTAATGAGTGAGTTCTCTTTTGAATTAGAATAACTTGAGCTCTTAGCTTAACCTTAACCATAACCAGCTGAATGTAAAAACAAATCGGAAAACAGTGAACGCTAACAGAGTTTTAATTGTAGGTGTTGCCCGAGGATTGTGAGTGTGTTTCTGTATTTCTGTCCGAAAATCAATTCATCAAACTGCATAGACAGCTCTAATCTGCGTGTAATACATTTGACCAATTAATACATTTAACTAGGTTTGTTTAGCTGATTTGAGAGTGAACTCACCCAACACTTTGCCGCGCTGTCCTTTAAATTCTTCAAATATTGCTGAGTCGGCACCACAATCTGCAAATAGTGTTTATTTGATTTAATTATTCTCTAAAGTTAATGCACAACTCAAACTTAGTATTGTAGCTTTTGACTTGCCTCAAACTTTCTTTCTTTTGGCATTATTTGTCTTGTCTTGTCTTTGTCGGCTAGATTTTCCGGGCTCTTCAGGGCAGACTAAAGTTGATTATTTTCCAAAAGCCGATCATCAAGCACAGACATTCAAAGCAGGCCAAGCGTTTGGCTTGGTCATGGCCGGCGAGTCTTTTGCCTATACAACAAAGTTGACACTCAACTCGACACAAGTCAACTTTTCCAACGACGCCTTCTGTCTAAACTCGGAATTCAGATTTGTTCCTCTCTTTCCCAATTTAGTATCCATAGCTAAAGATAGAATAACTTCGAATGGCTGTATCTAGCTTTAACTCGAGCAAAATATCACCTTCATACCACATTGAGAGAGCGGTTGAGATGCATATGACCGGGAGCATCTGACCAGAGATGACCTAAATATGATGTTTATAATGCATTAACTTCATAAATGCAAATTTTTTTATTAAGAATATTTAAAAGAAACCAGGCCAAATCAGATGGAGATGAGTCTGGTTTTTATTTCCTCCCCAAGACACCAAGACCCAAGACCAGTGTTATCGATCGACCAGTTTTAAGGTTTATGAAAGGAATCATTTACTCAGGCCAAGAAGAGGCAAGAAATTCTGATATCAGGAAAATCTCACTTCATTTCACTACGTACATAACAAAATTTCAGAGTCATTGATTTCCTTTTTAATTCGATTTATTCATGTCGCGATTTACAACAAGTCTTTCCGATCAATCAACTGTCTATTCGGCAAGAGAAATAAGGGGAAATTCTCAGCCGGAATAGATCGGTCGAACGAAGTATTGAGCTAGCTCCAGTGCTACAAACGAATCCATGGTATGGTAGAGAACTTTTAAAATCAAAATAGCGTTTAGGGCTAAAGAGACAAAGCCAGTATCACCTCCACGGAAATCTCCAACTCCACCGCCAACAAGCACCGGTGCCCAGGACAAATCCATGGTCTGGATAGACAAGACACGCTGTCAAAGGTACTATATGGCCAAGGGTCAAGAGTACAGCCGTACTATACCCACATGAGTTATTATATTAAAAGAATAGTTTTCTTTTGCTATGCGAAAGATTCAGGAATCAAAACAATCTCACCAACAACCAACCGAACTCTTCATTGCCATCGTATCATGCCTCAGCAACAGCAATGGATCCATGGTTAGCTTCTAGAAGTAATAGTTGAAAAGTTATAAATATCACTGATAAAGAATTGAATGAATCTTGACTCGATTGATAGTCGAAAACTTTAGGAACCGGGCCCCCAAACCACCAAGTCCTCAGACTTTCCCTTCTCCAGAATTTCCGCAATCCCTTCCACGCCATCCACTCAAAAACATTCACATTTAGAACCTGGAATACTTTTATATTGCATCCAAAATTAACCATAAATGATCAATATAAAAAGTAGTTAATAAATTGTTGTGACAGACCTTCTAGACGTTTCTCAAAAGGATTACAACAGATTTGTTTCGTTGGAGAGGTCGATACATCTATTGCATTACGACTTTCACCACTTCTAATCGACTCATGGATGAATCTCCTGCAAAATTTCTAAAAGATTAATTATCTTATAATTAGCGGCAGTTACTATTACATTTATAGTATCATAATTATCAAAAACTAACCTTCTATCAGACAAAAATGCCGGGATTTGAGGGGGAAAAAGCCTTCAAATTTGCTCTCGCACCTAGAAAATCTAAGAAAAGAGCCAGAAAATGCTGACTCATGACTGACCACAGCGAAAAAGCTTCCAAAAAAATACCTGACGCGAGCCGAAGCCATTTGACCAGTGCCGTTTTTTTTCTCTTTACTCATTTTTCTCACACAATTTTATTAGGTTTATTTAGTTCTTTGTTTGGAATTTTATTTTCGACGATATTATGATAAATCACTTAAGATAGATGATAAAAACATAAAATCACACTTTTTCATTGAAATTTTTAGCTTCAGCTCCCAGATTGAGAAAAAATTAAATCAACTTTTGTAAATATAGCCATTTTTTATTATTTTATTCAATTTTCAGAGCCAAAAAGCCACCCACGACATGTCGACAAGCCGTGTCCCTTGCCGGAAACTGACAACTCTTCGGTAATACAAAAAAACGAGATATTTGACTGCTGTGGCCGCAAAATTAACCTAGGCCAACCAGAAGCAAAACCAGACCCATGGTTCATCTGATTTGGCCTGATCTTTGCAAAGTATTCTTAATAAAGAAATTTGCATTTATGAACTTAATGCATTACAAGCATCATATTTTACATTACAAGGACGATTTCTCGACGTCCCGGACCTCCCCGACCAGGGCGCTCTCAACCTGCTATCAAGGTGACATTTTGCTCGAGTTGAAGCTAGATACAGCCATTCGAAGTGATTCTATCTTTATCTATGGATATTAAATTAGGTTGACAAAGAGAGGAACAGTTGTAGATGACAATGCTAAGTTTGAGTTGTGCATTAACTTTCGAGAATAATTAAATCAAATAAACACTATTTGCAGGATGTGGTGCCGACTCGGCAATACTTCAAGGACTTCAAGGACAGAGCCGGAAAGTTTTGGGTGAGTGCACTCTCAAATCAGCTAAACAAACCTAGTTAAATGTGTTACACATTAAATGTATTAATGTGTCAAATGTATTACACGCAGATTAGAGCTGTCCATGCAGTTTGATGAGTTGATTTTCGGACAGAAATGCAGAAACACACTCGCAATCCTCGGGCAACACTTACAATTAAAACTCTGTTAGCGTTCACTGTTTTCCGATTTGCTTTTACATTTAGCTGGCTATGCACAGGTTAAGGTTAAGTTAAGAGCTTAAGTAATTCTAATACAAAAGAGAACTCACTCATTACTTAAAGACTGACTTAAAGATAAGGTTTTCTATTTGTTCATTACTTTCCCGAGAGTTAAAATGTTAAAATGTACAGCCACCCATCGGCATAGTGGCACACAAATGACGGCCATAAATTTTTCGGGAATGCGCGGGATAGGCAAGAGTCCTGAGAGTTAAAATGTTCAAATTTACAATTCGAAAGTTCAATTACAGACATTTGCCACAAAGACATTTGACGTGGATTTAGTTCTGAAGGCCTCGATGAGGACCAAAAATCCCGAAAAAAAATCAAAGAAAATCAATCTCGAAAATCTCGAAGACACTCCTTGCCGAACCCTTGCCTTGGGTCTGTGCTTGGCTGTTTGCAAGACGGTTCTACTCTTTTGCATTTTCGGATGCATTTTTCACTCTTCCAGTAAACCTAAAGTTTCGGGGTCTTTCGAGATTAAATTTGAATTTTGAAATTTTAGCTTAACTTTTAACTTATTTTGTGATGTTTATTCGGTTGTAACGGTTAAGTAAAGTAACGGTTAAGTTCTTTTTTCATTCCACTGTGATTAGAAATTCCAAATAAATAAATAAAGCTTTTAATCATTCAGCTCATAAAAACCATGTTGATGTGAAAAAAACAAAAACAATTTATTTGTGCTTTTTTTTGAATCTTTTTGAAGTGATTCTTTCGGGCTTTCCGTCCACGTCTGCGTCCAAGCTGTTTATAATTAAGCTGTTTATAACCAAGCTGTTTATAACCAAGCTGTTTATAATTAAGCTGTTTATAACCAAGCTGTTTATAACCAAGCTGTTTATAATTAAGCTGTTTATAACCAAGCTGTTTATAGCCAAGCTGTTTATAATTAAGCTGTTTATAACCAAGCTGTTTATAGCCAAGCTGTTTATAATTAAGCTGTTTATAACCAAGCTGTTTATAGCCAAGCTGTTTATAATTAAGCTGTTTATAACCAAGCTGTTTATAACCAAGCTGTTTATAACCAAGCCAGTATGTCTGTAGTAAAATCTTTTAACCTTCGAAAAAGATGTTTGACCTCAATTTGAAGTAATGGAAATCACTTTACAGATCTACTCAACCGGTTTCGAGCTTGTCATTCATGGCACTCTTCCCAAGTGCTTTTTTCCAATATAGTTAGTCGTGGCTCGGCTTAATCTCTACTACTGCAAGCAAACATTGACAAAGACACAGCAACGTCATGAGGTTAGCCGGCGAGGTTGAAGGGACCGGCAGGCGTGTACATGCTTGACTGTAGGTATCATTACCCGTCGTATGCTTTTCCAAACTGGTCAGATTAAAGGTCAGGCTAGATTGAGTTGGATTTGCTTTAACGCCTTCCCATTCCATGTCTACTGTAGATTTTGATACAATTACAACTTTTGAAAACCTTTAGGAAATTGGCGCCATCTTTTTCGTTTTCCTGGGAACGGGCGTCGGTGAATGTCTACTTTATCGACATGGCAAATCGTTCCCGACGATCATCGTCTTTAGTAAGGCTGTAGAAAGATAAAAAATCTTGTGTTAGTTTCAAAAAGCGAACATGGATCTGCATTATGGTATTTCTGAATGTTTCTTGGGCCAGCCTCGCCTCCTATTCTTTCCATCGATTCAACCTCGTTTTAATCAACGAGATATTGACGCTTTTCTTTGGTAGTTTAGCAAAGTCTAGATAAAAATCCATATTCTTTAGGAACATCCAGAGTTTTCTTTCGTTACCGACCAACAGAATACTTTTATTGGCCATCAATAGAATCTGATTTTTCCTCCTTTTATCAACATACCGGCCTGTCTAATTATTGTCGCCATTGTTGTCAATTCTTCGAGTGTCATACTTTCTACGGTTTGTCGGTTTCGAAAACTTTTGTTAAATGCTTTTAAAGTATTATTTTTATTATTTTTATTATAGTTATTTAAAGTTGAGTTGGCCTGTCGTTAATCAACGTTAGTTTACCGTATAATTTTGTAGGTGTTACAACATCGGCACTAGCGGTTGATCGGAATCGGACGCCGAATTGTCGTGTCTTGCCGATGGTGGTCACCTTGTCTCAATCCATGATGCATATGTAAATTCTACAAATCCACAATCTACAAATTCCCATTACCCCTTTCAGACCAACAATTTCGTCTACACTTTGATCCAATATTCTCAAGTTTCTTTTGCATGGATTGGACTGAAATATCTGCCGAATAGTGTCTACATTTGGACGGATGCGACAAAAATGGATTATAATAACATTCCAGGTAAATAAATAATGGATAACTGGATAATTTCTGATTATCGGCCATTTGATACGCGCTCCGCGCCTTTTCCCATTAGCAATCTAACTTTGAGCTCAAATTTCCTGGTGTTGGGCTGTCAAATTTATAATATATTGGTATCATTAGACGCGTCAAGTCTCTCTCTGTCGATTGGTACAAAAACTATTTAAAGGGGGGGTATTAATCGCGGCCGGGTGACGATAAAAATTTTTTTACGGCAACCACCTGTTTTTTTATTTTAATATCGCTGATTTTATTATAAAAAGAATAAAAATCACCCGGCTAGAGTGATTTGATGGGTTTACAAATTTTTGGAGACACTGCAAGGCTTGGAGAAAAACAAGATCGTCACTCATCAGACACCTCAGCTAAAAGGCACCTATTTGAGAAAACTAAAACCACAAGCGACCACAAATGGAAAAAAGATCTAATTGTGTCAATTAAAGCGCTGAAGATGTCCTACGGTGGAGGAGATTCAGTCACTTCTGGCGAAGATGCACTGGAAATTGATAAGATAGGAAGCCGATTTGAGGAACTGCTGTACTTGAGCGAAGATGAAAGTGAGCAAGAGGAAGAATTATAGATTAACAATTTATTTTTATTGTTTTTTGTGCTTTTTATTTTGTTTTTAAATTTATCTGCAATTAAAATTCAATCGATCTAAACTGTGCTGAGGTGTCTGATGAGTGACGATCTTGTTTTTCTCCAAGCCTTGCAGTGTCTCCAAAAATTTGTAAACCCATCAAATCACTCTAGCCGGGTGATTTTTATTCTTTTTATAATAAAATCAGCGATATTAAAATAAAAAAACAGGTGGTTGCCGTAAAAAAATTTTTATCGTCACCCGGCCGCGATTAATACCCCCCTTTAAATTAAACAGCCTAACACGAAGATATTTGAGCTCAAAGTTAGATTGCTAATGGGGAAAAGGGGCGGCGCGCATATTAAATGGCCGATAATCAGAATTTATCCAGTTATCCATTATTTATTTACCTGGAATGTTATTATAATCTAATAATAAGTGCTATAATAATGGCTTTAAAGTTCTTTTCTTTGACTTTTATTCATTTTTCTAGAAAGCCGAGGCTCGAGAACGAAAAGCGAAAAATTACTCGATACGCCATCTGTTCTACAGAGCAAATATGGCAAAAGCGACAATTATTTTAGCTTTAGAAATGTAAGGGATAGATCTAGATAAAATGCTGATATAATATATTTAAGAATAATCACAAGTATGCTCAATTATGGCTTAATGTTTAATCTCGAGAAATTGGCCGGCTCGATCTATCGGGTTGCTGCGATGGATTCTCGACTCGACTCATGGATTTCTTGATTATCGGTGAATTGTTGATCTTTTCCTATAGAATCTATCAAATAGAGCTTTAGATGTAAAATCTCTTTTCAGCTTTCAAAAATGTGGCCGTAAACCGTTTCATTTCATTGCACAATTTGGCTCGTTTCTCTGTTGAACTGTGGAACTGTGGTCGCGCATTTGACAGGTTTCAAATTATCAAAATCGGTTTTGCTCATTGATTTCTTCGATATTTAAACAATTCTGTAGACTATAGCTTTTCAAAAAAAAAACCAATGAATTTGCAGGTAAATCCGATGAATGGTCGCAATTCATTCGAATCGCCACGATTGTGGCCACAGCTGTTTGCTCACAGGTAAACTGTTTGTAGCTAGTTGTAAGCAAAAATAAAAGCTATTCAATGTTTTAGGTTTACCTCTCAAAAGGAACCACTTCAATGGAATATTCAGTCATTCGAAATATCGACATTTCTTTTAATTCAACGTGGAGCCGTTTTGGATTCATTTTAGCTCCATTGATGTTTCGAATGGTTTGAAATATAGAAACTCTTCAAAACTTTTCTTATCTTTATTTTCTTTAGCATCAATCTAAAGCTCTTCCATTCATTTCTATGGCCATTATATCGCTTATCGATGCTGCTGGATTTCAGGTTTGAATTTAAATATTGCAAAGAGTTTTTACAGGTTTTACAGGTTTCTTTAAATTTTAGTTGAATTTACCGGAAGCAAAAAAGGAAGAAGGAAAACCGATGCAGGATACTCTACCGGAAAAAGCGAATAAAAGAAATGAGATACCGGTAAAGAAAATATCGAATGCAAATGAGTTAAATGTGGAATAGAATAAAGTATTTTATAATTTAAAAAAAAGCAACTTTGTAACTTGTACTTTGTGCCATGTAAACGCTCACTTTCTGATACACTCAATTCCTTCATTAGCAACAATTGCATACAACTTTATTCTGAAATTCTCCCTTCAAATCTTCATCCAATATTAGGTGTTTTAAAGTAAACAGATGGATAATAGGTTTCACAATCTTTCGTAATCCATTCCTTTTGGTTACTCGATGAGCCATGCTTTGCCGCTGTGATACATGAGCCGACTGTTCCATTTCCCGATCCTGAATCAAGTTTTTATTGAAACTTTAAGCTAAAAACAGTATCATAATCATAAAGAAGTATGTTTCGGGTGTTTTCCAAAAAAGTAAGAAATTTGGCGGCAGGTAGACTTGTACCCATGACCATAGGTCGGCACAGGTTTCGCAATTCAGCACACTGTCCCCTAAACCGTGGCCGCTTCTTTTGGCCATCCAGCGTGGCACCATTTTATAGGTGAGGCCGCGGTTTGCCGAAACTTTGGACACGTTTTTCTCAAAAATCAGGCCCCATGGGCAAAAAATAAAAAAATACTTTTCTTAGAATTCTACGGGGGCGTTTTGTAGCTAGGTCCGGTTTCGAAAATCGGTGGTAAGTTGAAACAGTTCTCTAGTTAAGCGAAAGTTAAAGCTGGCTGTCCTGGCGCCGTGCACGGGGATTACGCTTTACGTTTTAACGTCAACTTGTGATCCATGTTTCCTAGAGAATTTTGTTAACCCATGGGCTAGGCCACGATTGCCTAGAGAATTTTGGTTTTTAAGACAATGCTGTTCGCAACTTGTTTGTTTAATAATAAATGAACTCTCAAAAGTTAGCCCATGGGCTAGGCCATTTGAAAAGTTTGGGTTTCCTTGTAAGTTCCCTTGTAAGTCTTCTTTTCTCACTTTGATCTCCTCCTATACACTAAATCTTTTTGCTTCCACTCTTTAGTAAACAAAAGTAAACAAAACAAACAATTTCGTTAAATATAGAAAGCGATTTTCTATACTTCAGGAGGTGGATTTTTAAGTACATTTTTGAGAACGAAAATCACCAAATTTTTGGGTGCGATGCTCACAAATCATTTGAGTCTGTTTCGATGAGCGTTTTAGCTGAATAGAATCCGAAAAACATTTCCAAATTTCGCCCCCATCATCCCACATTGTTGTTGGTCACAATGAGGACATTTGTGGGGTCTTTGGGCCCAAATATTTATATTTAAAAGCAGTTGTGGATGCTTTGAATGAAAAGCTTTGCGTGAAAAGCAAGTGATGTCCTCGGCTCAAGTATCGATGTTTTTCGTCTTGTTAATCGGTGGTTTCTTTGTTTATTTCATTTATAAATCCAAAAATATAATTGTTCTTTCCGTTTAAATGTTAAATGATCCAAGTCTATCTTTGCATAAAATCTATATGCTTTATTCAGTTGAATAGCGATAAAATAAGATCACAATAATCACCCAGGACACTCAAAACACACCCAAAAGAAAAAAAGATACCTCAAGAAAGAATCACAGTCAAATCAATTACCGGCTTTAAGTCTAGCCAAGGTGGGAATATCACGAGCACGAGCTTGTATAAAAATGTAAAAATGTAAATGCGAGTTTTACAAATAAAAAAGAACGCATATCTAAATGAAAAGCTTAAAAGTCTCTTTTTTCAAGCAAGCTATTACAAAATATTTTACTTTTTTCGTCATCTTTGAGCTTTCTTTTCTAAAAGTTAATTTTAAAATCTAGCGAACAAATTCATTGAAATTTAAAATTATTAAAATTAAAATTTTAATGTCTAGCGGACAAACCTCCTCGCCACACTCGGGTAGTAATCTACAATGTTGGCTGTGGGCCTTGACTTTCTTGACGATTTCTTGTTTCGTGGGGTCGTAATAGACGCGCCCTCGGCAGAAAATTTTTTTTTTTTTTGGTGGAATGTCCTCTGTTCATGTTTTTTTCTTTTGGGGCTTCTTCGTTTATCATTTCTAAATCCGAAAATATAAATGTTCTCCCCTTCCAAAGCCGATCTTCGCACAAAATGCGAATTTCAAAAAAAAAAAAAAAAAAAAAGTATCTTTCTGTTAGCTATCTATTACAAAACATTTTACTTTTTTTACATTGAAGTATTTTCAGGAGTTCTTCTGACAGAGGCTACAAAAGACGGTTTCCGATATCTGCGCAACGTGGCCCCGTGCAGTCCGCAATGTCGGACAAAGAATCCGATCGCGAACTTGGAAACGTGTTGTCGGGTGAGTGTTTATGATCAAAAACATGTAATAGCTTAAAGTTGCTTAGAAGTTGCTTAGATTTATTAATTCACGGTACAGTTAATGAATGTCAAACAACCTATCTCGTTCCATGTATTTCCCGCTTTTCATTTTCTTTTCACTTTTTTCTTTCTCAAAATTTCTTTAGCCTATCTAGAAATAAACAGTCTGTATTGAATTTTAAAAATACGAATTGATTTTAATCCTTTAATAATCGATTTTATTTCAGCAACACAACGCCGGCAGTTTTGGATTTTGCACAGCGAATGCGCAAGCGATTTGTGCGATAATGGATGTAACATGGTCGGCCAATGGGGCAGTTTTTGGCTGTGTGCTTCAAGGCGATTGTGATGGATGAATAGAGGAAACTAATCTATAAATGTTTTTAACAACTCGTTCGACAACTCAAAATCTCAAACCGACAACTCAAAACTTTCAAATATTTATGAGAAGAGTTTTCAGCTAAGAACTATATAGAATAAGAATAGCCATTGCTGCGATTTACCGTGAGAAAAAGGAAACAGGTAATTAGCTAGAAAGCTAGAATTAGCTAGAAACTGACTTGACTTATGACTATAGCATTCCTCTACTTTCTTCTCTTCCTTTCCTTCTTCCTTTCCTTCTTCCGCGTTCAACCATTTATAGAGAGTTTTTGCTTTTTTTGAGACCAAATTACATGTTAGCCATCTAATTGCTCACGCCGAAACTCACCTCAAAAACAGTTCAAAGTAACCCATTTTTCGGGCAAACTTTTACGAAAATGACTTCGAAAATTTCTTATATAATAATAATACTTTATTCAAACGATAAAGTGAAAGAAATCATAGAGAAATGCACAGTGATACTTAATCATACAATACATACTGAAATCAATAAGCCAATTACTTACGGCAAAGAGCCACTAGATCTAAAGCATCGATACGTTTCTTGAATATGAAAAGCGACTGAATTTCTCGTATGTTTTTGTGTTTTATGTTTTTTCCTGAAAAAAAGAATATTCAGAATGCTAAAGTTCATTTGTTTTTCTATTTTTGATAGTTCTTCACCTGGAAACAAAAAAAAAGAGGATGATTCTTGTCGAATTGTTGAAAGAGGCGTACACTCCTCTCAGGTTTTTCCCAAAAACAAGGTTTTTCCCAATTCAAGAATGGTTTGAATGGAAAAAGTGATCAGAGTGTTCAATAGGGTGAGAATCGAGCTAGCCAACATCTAAAATATGAATGGGTTTTGAGATTTGAGATTTGAGATTTGATACCTGCACCATTAAGAGGCTTTCGGCTGATGAGGCTTTACCAGTTTTTCGTAACTGAAATTTTCAAAGGTGATTAAATAGTTAGTAACTATCTAATCTTACCCCCAATACCTTTTCATTCACCAATCATTTTTCTAAAAGACACAAAACCCAACCCAATATAAATGTTTTTTCACAACTCGTTCGACAACTCCAAAACCTTTTAAATATTTATGAGAAGAGTTTTCAGCTAAGAACTATATAGAATAAGAATAGCCATTGCTCTCATTTACCGTGAAAAAAATGAAACAGGCAATTAGCTAGAAAGCTAGAATTATCTAGAATCTGGCTTGACTTATGAAAGGGTTTTTAGCCAAAAATAGTCACTGCGGCTACTTGCCGATAAGAAAAAAAGATAAAAACAGGCAATTAGCTAAACTTTGGCCTGACTTATGACTACAGTAAAAAATTCTTCTACTTTTTTTCTCTTTCCTTCCTTCTTCCGAGTTCAGCCATTTATTAGCTGAGTTTTTGTTATTTTTGAGACCAAATTACATGTTGGCCGATTAATTGCCGAAACTCACCTCAAAAACAGTTCAAAGTAACCCATTTTTCGGGCAAACTTTTACGAAAATGACTTCGAAAATTTCTTATATATACGAAAAGTATCACGATCTTTTCATCGTGCTACTGTTGACCGGAGTTTTGACTGGTTTTTTTGAGGAAATTGGATTCATCAATTTGCTCATTCAGGGATTTATGCGCCGATTTTCTACTTTGGGAACACATGGTTGCGTGGACTGCAGAATTCATCAAAAGTCGATATCGATCTCGATTTGAGCATTGAAATAAAAGGCGTCTTCTTTCAAATTGGACAAGTTGTAAGTGTTAGAGAAAAACAACTTTTTTGCTTAAAATCTGCGTTCTTCACTGAACAAAAATGACTGTAAATTAACTTTTTTCGAGAAACACGATCGGTGATATAATTTTTGGTTAATAAATGCTGTACCCAAGGAAAATTCAAAATTCTTTTTGACAGCTAGCAAAAAAAGAGTTTGAGTTTTTTAAATGAAGAAATTCTACATCTAAAGACTTGCTCAATTCAAGATTTCAGATTGTTTTTGTGAGCCTTTTCACCACGACAATAGCCATGTACTTTTCGGCGACAAATGACCGATTATCAGTGCCAGTAAGGTAGTTGATTCAGAGAAAATGAGCTCCTCGAGTTAATTGTCTTCAAGAATTTAGATTACTAGCAACAGCTGAAAGTGGTACGAAATTTATCTTTGCTTTGTGCTCCACTTTGAACGGATTTTGTATGGAATCGTTTCAATTTCTCAAGTTAGTCCCAGTTTTTCCGTTTTTCTGATTGTTCTAGGTGTTCTGATGGTATTGCAAGCGCTTTTGCCAACATTTGGCTGATTGTCAACGGCTTTGGTCTTCCAGAAATGGCCGCCTATTGTCAAGCAATGATTTCTGTCTGGTTAGTTGATGAGAAAGACTTATTTATAGAAACAAACATAGTGGTGACATTTTTTAGTGAAACTAAAATAGATTGCTTCATTTCCTTTTCGACAAGCATATTATTAAAACAGCTATTCGAATAGCTTAAAAACCTCTAAATTTCACTATTTTCAGTCGTTTCTTTGCCGTTTCTTTTGATGGAATCTACTTCCGATATACGACTCAATGGCCTCTCGTCCAATTGATTTGTCCATATTTGCTGAGAATTGCTCTCAAACTTGTGGATTCGATCTTTGAGACAAACAACAATAATGCAATGTCGGGCAAGCCACCCGTGCTCACCAATGCCTATTCGTATATTGATCCAATTGTTGTCGTTATCCCATCTTTCTTCGCGTGTTCATTAGATCTAGTGACGAATCGAAATATGAAAAAGGTGGTGGACAAGGTGCATTAGTAGCGTAAACTCTATTTAACTTCGATCCTAAGGTCATTTGTTTTTGGCCACTAGAAGCCAAGTTTTAAGGGATTCAATCGTTTAGTAACCTTGATTGCAAGAATATTTCAGTTACGAAAAGCCGGTAAAGCCTCATCAGCCGAAAGTCTCTTAATGGTGCAGGTGGTGATCTTCAAAATTGCAAAACGCTATATATTTTAGATGTTGGCTAGCTCGATTCTCACCTTATTAAACACTCTGGTCACCTTTTCCATTCAAACAATCCTTGCGCTTGCTTTTGGGAAAAACCTGAGAGGAGTGTGCGCCTCTTTCATCAATTTGACAAAGCTCATCTTCTTTTTCTTTGTTTCCAGGTGAAGAACTATCAAAAATAGAAAAACAAATGAACTTTAGCATTCTGAATATTCTTTTTTTGAGGAAACGTGAAACTCGAAAACGAACTGGAAGTATTTTTCCGACTTTTACACACTGAAAATAACGAGAGGCTGAATAAAAGATTTATCAAAGACTCAATTTTAAAGTTTATAAACCCATTTTGGTAGAAAGCATTAAACTTTTACCTGTTTTTACTTGTTTTTACCTGTAGAATGGTGTTTTTAAATCTAAAATGTTCGTAATGAATGAAATTTTAATAAATTTCAAGCCGTTTTTGCTTTTACTTTTCTTTTTCTGCGTTTTGTGACACGAAACGTAAAAGTGCCAGTGTTAATTTTTCGAAAAATCCTTGACTTTAACACATTCGCGACGAGGCGTTTTTTTTGGGTTACTGCAGAAATGCGGCTTTTCCTGAGCCTTGTGATTTCTCATCGAATTTTATCAAAATTGAGCTGATCAGATGAAAAATAATAGCTTGATTACGGCATTTTCCAAAATAAGTGCCTTTTAGCGAGAACTATTATAGTTTTCGAAAATAAAACTTTCAAACAATCTACTATAAAGCAGAAGAGACGTCTGTCTGTGCGCAAACGCGACGCTCCTTAACACATTCGCGACGAGGCGTTTTTTTTGCGTTACTGCCCCAGTGGACGAGGGGTGTCTCGCAAAGCTATTAGCCCCGAAATACACCTCCTATATGTAAAATTACATGCTGAATTCGAATTGCGGGTTCGAACCCCGCTCGTGCATATTTTTTTTTGCTTTTTCTGAAAACATTTGCGACTTTCCCAAAAAATAATAATTTTTTTTGATTTTTTTTTTTGCGAACTCTCACTATGCACTTCATTTTTAACTTTTCTCAAAGACAATTTTTAGATACGATGACTCACGAGATGAATATGGTTGAGGAGGGCTTCAGTGAAGATGAAGAAGCGGTGTTGTTGGAAAGCAATGAAGAGTTCGATAGCGATAAAGATGACGAAGAGATCCCATGCAAAAAGTGGCAACTCAAATGAATCTCAAAACAAAAGGGGTCTCAAAACAACTTCTTGAGGCAATACATACCGCAAGATGTCATCAACAATTTGCCGACTTTGATTTCCCAGTATAGAACTGCGCAAGCGGCTTTGCCACAAAATCAGCAACCATCTCAGCTGAGGACGAGCAGTGTGGTGATCCCAGAGCCTGACGATTCTTCCAGGAAAAGAATCCCAGGAAAAGACGTGAACCGGAAAGGACCGCTTGCTGAATCGGTTGTCATGCGTCTATCCGAAGGCCTCTTGCGATCCGGAAGAACAATCGTCACCAATAATTTCTACACGAGTTTGTCATTGGCAAGGAATTTGATATCCCAATATACACATTTGGTTGGCACTGTTCGCAGGAACAAACAAGGCCTACCTTCTGGTGTCGTATAAAAGAAGTTGAAGCAAGGAGAACTGGTCGCTCAGCAAAGCGCGGATGGAATCACGGTGATGAAGTGGAAAGATAAGCGTGACATCATGATGCTGTCAACATTTCATGATGACGCTGTCAACCAGAGCAATAAGCCGCAAGTCGTTGAATACTACAATCATATGAAGCTATTTGTTGACACGAGTGACCAGATGGCCGTGAGACGCTTTTTGACCCTTTTGTGATGAAAAACTGGACACTTCACTCAACTTGTCTGGCGGGTTAATACTTTTAACATGATTCTAGAGTTTATCACTTATTTACTGTAAGAGACCTTCTAACATTCGACTCACGGGACACAAAATCCACCTCATTTTAACGACGTTAATTTCCGTGAGATAAACGTTTTGTTTATTTGAGTCCAAACGAGTTTCATAGATGTGAGCACCAAAGTTTCGAGAACAAAACATACAGGGCAACAAACCAGAAATAAGCCGTCCCTACATGCGTCTAGATAATTCCCCTAGACAGACAAAAATGGCCTATGAACATAATAAGTAGAGACCATTAGGAATCATGAAAAGTTGTATTTGTTTCTCTAGATCGATCCTGCTTTTTACAAGACATAAAAGAAGGCGTGTAGGCAATAATATTGAGATAAATTAAATCCGGTTTGGAAAGGAAGTGAATGCGTTTATGTGTCATGTGTATGTCTCTGTTCAAATAAAACCATTCACTATTGAAAAAACACTTTTTCTCTTTTATCGTTTTGCAAAGTGATGTAAAAATTTTGGTGCTTGTGGTTGGCTTCTTCAAAAGACAACTTAATTTCAATATTCAACTCCTTTCTTGAATATAATGGCCCATGGAAAAGGCGAAGGTTTCTAAAGGACTTGTTGACTTGCCAAAACATGAATGGCGAATTGATAAGTCTCAGAGTTGCGAGTTTTCGCTCATTGGGTAGAGTTGAAAGGGAAAATGTTACATTCGAATTTGATTTGGGCAGAATATCCAATTTTAAAAGTTGCTGAAAATCAACTAAAGTCTCAAATCTCGAAGTCTCAAAACTTTGGTGCTCACATCTATGAA
The DNA here is from genome assembly GCA_958450365.1 of Mesorhabditis belari. Taxonomy (NCBI): domain Eukaryota; kingdom Metazoa; phylum Nematoda; class Chromadorea; order Rhabditida; family Rhabditidae; genus Mesorhabditis; species Mesorhabditis belari. The sequence continues at coordinate 1,793,303 of CAUEEP010000936.1, read as the reverse complement.
ACTCGTTTGGACTCAAATAAACAAAACGTTTATCTCACGGAAATTAAACGTCATTAAAATGAAGTGAATTGTGACTTTCGCTTTGGTAAAATCTCCGAATAAAATGAGGAAAAAATTCAGTTATCAATCAATCCAGTCGTGTATTAGAGTTTTTTCTTTTAAAAAAGTATAATTCAGTAAATTGAATTCAAAGATCAACGTTTCATTTCATTTTAGAGGCGCAGGTGAGACAGGAATTGTCGGAAGTTTGTCTAAAAATAAGCTGTAATTATAAAATCGGCTACAATAACGGCCTCCACTTCATCACTTTTCCTTTGCCAAATATCTTTTCAATCAAATATCCCCGATAAACTCTTGTGGCTGAGATCAAAATGAGACAATTGAAAGACGAATGAAAACTTGGAATCAAAGCCAGTGAAGAGAGAACTATAAGTTTTGATAAGTGGTAATGATTTAAGACTTGCACAACTTACAAATGTTTTCAATCGGAAGCAAATTCCACACACTAAACGTCCCCAGCACTGATGGCAGAATCAAAAAGGTGAGCAGAGCAAAGGACTGAAAAAGATTGAAGATCGAAAAGTAATCTACTTCTATAACCTGCAAAAAGAAAACAATTTGCAGATATTGAATCATTTCTTTCGTTTGTTGACTGACAGTCTTTTTCACTGAATTTGCATAGTGAAAAGTCAACCAAATAATATAAAACAACCAAGATGTGCCAACGGAAATCTCAAAACATTTCTCCCAAAAAAAAAACTTAAAATAAAACCAAGATCAAAACTGGGAAAGACAATTTCGAATCATTTTGTCGAAGATAGAAGACGATTGGTCGTTGATACGACTGACAAGTTGAGTTGGCTTCTAAACTAGGCTTTGAAAATGGTTAAAATTGAGTTCTCAACGAAAATTCGTAAGATTTTACCCACTTATGTTTAAAGACGACAGAATGGATTCAATAGAATCGACAACTTTATATTCATTCAAGATGAAAAAGCTGAAAACCAAATAGCAAACTGGAATTGTTCCAGCGGCAAAGCAGTGCAAGAAAAATAGCTTTGGCGCGTCACGAGAATAGCCGACAGCGTGCAATTTATACAATAGAGAAAACAGAAGTGTTTCCAAAACCAAGACAGCAAAATTGAAGTAGTATTTCTAGAATTGGTATAGAAAAGTTAGGGAAAACGGATTATTACTAAGAGTTGTGCTTTGAAGTGTAAAGGTAAACCAAAAACGTCGCCAAAACTGCACGCGGGCAAGGGCAAAAGATAGATTGGCTCTGATAGGAAAATGCCCAAATCCATGCATTGCGAGAACACCTGAAAAAGAAATTCGGCTCTTTCCCTGAATCGTGGTCTTTTGCAATTGCAAACTGTTGCTGTCGGTGGCTTTTTAAGTGCACTTGAATAACATTACTTATTAGGTACAAAAATCATTTCTGACGGATGGAGAGGAATCAAGCTACTTCAGCAGCAATATGACCATAGTTGGGTCAATCACAAGCTACAGTTTGTCGACCCTAATGACCCAACCATCCATGCACAAAAAGTATAATGAAATCTTTGAAACTTAAGCTCGATATTTACAAGTGGGAGCGACGGACTCAAGGCTTCAATCTGTTCAATCTGAAGGCTTCAATCTGTTTAGGAGGGCAACATAGAAGGGTCAGCTCTTTCAACATTTGCGTGGAACAAAAAAAGATCCACTTCCAACTTATTTATTTGAATATATGTTTAGAAGAGCAACAGAGAAGGGTCAACTCTTTCAACATTTGTTGGTTCGCATGGAGGCTGCTTACCCCCTTCCCTAGGATTGTTCTTTGAATTCTGATTAAATGTGCAACTTAATAAAATAAGTTACCACAATTTCAAAAGATTTTTGGTAAAAAAACAAAAGATTGCAAAAGAAGACGATTCAGGGAAAGAGCCAGAAATTTATTCTAAAACCAGGCCCTTATCAGCCCTTAATTTCAATAGGTTTCAATTTCTCCGTAAATCCAACCACACTTCCGATTTGAATGTTTCGATAGAGTTTCGAGGCTGGCGATTTCACTTTGAACATTGTGAATAGAGTAAGGAGAGAAAGAGTGACACCCACTCCAAACGAGATTTTATAAAAAACTCCAATGATGATCAATTCGTCATCGGTCGGGCAAAACATGGCTGAAGTTGGTGAGGAAATGGTGAGGAATAAAATTGATTGGATTTCAGGAAAATTTCCTTCTAAATTAGCCGAAAATTTTCAAGAGTTTATAAGAGCTTTTTGAATTGTTTTTCTTTCAAAAATCTCTGTAATTCTTGGCTAAATTGTTTGTTGTCGGAAAGAATGACTTGTACAGAAAAAAAAACGAATTACTGCTTGCGATTTGCAAAATAGAGTAGTTGAGTTTTTTTTGGAAAGACTAAATTTTATTTGAAATAAAATTTCGATGAAAACAAGTGCTTTTTGTGTGATAATTGGCTGCAAAACAAAAGAAAACGCTTATTTCAATCTTTGTATTCAGAATAAGAACACTTTTATTTATCACTTTTCAAAAATAGACTTAAAATAGACTTAAAATAGACTTTCAAACGACATTTTATAAGAATGACTTTTAAAATTTATTTATATTCTGCTTTCAGAGCCAGACTTGTGCAAAGACTTTACAATTTCCATACCAGTGAATGTTGAAAGGATTCTGTTGAAAGCTTTCAGAGACAAGGCCAAAGAGGCAAAATGATTTTGCACAAACTTTTTTGAGATCCCTTTATTCGTTGAAATTTATCTTCAGCATAAAAGAGAAAGAAATTTTGTTGACGTTTTGATGACAGGATTCGAAATTTGCTTTTTCACAGCTTTGTATTAGGTTGTCCAATAAGTAATGCGTGTTACTTATTTCGAAACTATTGCGAAATCGCTTCGAGCAAATATATGCTCTTTTTAATCATCAGCATCTTGTGTTTATTTTTATATATTATTTTATTCATTTGCCTTTGTTTTATAATAGATATGTTGTTTTGCAGATGAAAGACAAAAAGTTTGTTGTCCGCGCATCAATGCTGTATGATTTCAAACGAGGCAAAACTGCAGCGGATTGCCATCGAACTATCTGTGCCGCATTTGGAGAGGATTCAATTTCAATCAGCCAGTGCCGGTTTAAATCGCTGGTTTAAACGATTTGCGGACGGAAACGAGTCAAAAGTGTAGACGAGGTGCAAAAATGGCTCGACGATTTCTTCTCATCGAAACCAGCTTCATTCTATTATGACGGACTTCACTCTTTGCTCGGACGATGGAGAAATGTTGTTGATTGTTGTGGAGAATATATCGATTAATAAAGTTCTCTTTTGTTAATTTTGTGATATTTTGAAAATCGTGTCAAAACACGCATTACTTATTGGACAACCTAATACTTTCCACCAATTGTTCATCATAGATTTAGTGCTGAGAATAATATCTTTTCCATGTCTTGTGCAAAGACTTTACAATTTTTAATTTTTAGTAACTTCTGTACTTTTGTTATATAGAGCTTCAAGAGAAGTTCAGGACTTTGGTATCATGATACCAAAGTCCTGAACTTGATATATCATGTCTTTAGCATCATGACTTTGACTATCAGTTTAGCAACTCTCTGTCTGGCTTTTCACCTATCAATTAATCCATGTTAAATATTTCCATACCAGTGAATGTTGAAAGGATTCTGTTGAAAAAAACGAATTACTGCTTGCGATTTTCAAAATAGAGTAGTTGAGTTTTTTTGGAATAAGTGTGATAATTGATTGGAAAACAAAAGAAAACGCTTTAATCTTTGTACTCGAAATAAGAAAATATTTATTTATCACTTTAAAAATCGATTTTCAAACGACCCATTTCTAACAGTATACCGTATTCTCTCTAATAGAGGTGCACTCTTTAATAGTAGTGCACTCTCTAATAGTATTGCGGTCCAGGAAGGGGTTGAAAAAATAGTAGTGCACCCTCGAAAATTTGAATTTCTGGTGCTTCTTTTTCATCTAAACATTTTTGACTTTATGTTTATGTGAAAGCTATTCAAGCATTCAAGCAAGCTTCTAAAGCTATTCAAGCAAGCAAAAATGAGCCTTTTTTATTCATTTATTAACTATTCTTCACATGAAAAAGTTAGCAAAAAATCAAAAATTGTTGTGCAAAGTGCAAAAACATCTTTTTGTTGTTTGTCAAGACACAAATTGTCAACTCGCCGGCCCACAACTGTATGTCAAAAGGAGCCAAAGGAATACGTGAAAGAATTGCAGGAATTTTTAGAACAAATCTTATATCTGTCTTACTTTGGTAAATGATAAAACTCTTTAATAGTACTGCACTCTCTAATAGTATTGCGGTCCAGGAGGGGGTTCAAAAAATAGTAGTGCGCACTACTATTAGAGAGAATACGGTATCAGATTAGAAAGATGATCAAGAGAATGTTATTTAAACGAAAGAGATCGGAAACATGAGAAAAAATAGCAAAAACAATGACGCGAGTGAGAGTCGAACTAGCAAAAGCAAGTGTGAACCAGGGGCACTACCACTGTCCCACCGTGACGCTACAATGCTCCGACAAAGGCAACCATTATATACCTTGAAACCGCTCAGTGCACTAGGGCGTCAAATTTCAAATCTAGAACGATCTAGACTACAGAAATCTAGAGCGTTTGGGGGAAAACTAAAAACGCCATCGTGTTGCTCGTGTCCAACTTGCGTAAGTCATCTATTGGGTTGGTGAATTGAAAACTGCGGGCTATTTCGCGGGACTCGCAGATAAAAAAAACAAAAGCATTGAACCAGCTGAAAGGGGGTTTGGTTACTTCAACATTCCCTCAAATTATTGCGAGAAAATTATGCTTCCAGCTTTTTATTTTTTGGTATTTTTCTTCACTTCTTCTATTGCACTCGACAATCTGCCACCGGGACTTATTCGTATCACGATAAATGAGGAAAGAATTCAGTCATCAATCAATCAATTCAATCGTGTATTTCTTTTTTTTCGTTTTTTCTTTTAAAAAAAAGCATGGATCAATAAATTTAATTGAAAAATCAACATTTCTTTTCATTTTAGAGGTGCAGATGAGGCAGGAATTGTCGGAAATTTATCTAAAAGTAGACTTTAGTCATAAAATCGGCTACGATTATCATTTTACCTTTCACACATATCTTTTCAATCACATATTCCCGATAGACTCTGGTCGCTGAGATCAAAATGAGACAATTGAAAGACGAATGAAAACTTTGAAACAAAGCCATTGAAGAGAGAACTATAATTTTTGTGGAAATGATTTGAGAATTACACAACTTACAAATGTTTTCAATCGGAAGCAAATTTGACACACTAAACATCCCCAGCACTGTTGGTAGAATGAAAAAAGTGAGCAGAGCAAGAGACTGAAAAAGATTGAAAAGATCGAAAAGTAATCTACTTCTGTAACCTGCAAAAAGAAAACAATTTGCAGATATTGAATCATTTCTTTCGTTTGCTGACTGACAGTCTTTTTCACTGAATTTGCATAGTGAACAGTCAAACAAATAATATAGAACAACCAAGCTGTGCCAATGGAAACCTGAAATAACTTTTTCCAAAAAAGAAAAATTTGAATAAAACCAAGATCAAAACTGGGAAAGCTAATTTGGAATCAAGTTGTCGAGGATAGAAGACGATTGGTTGTTGATATGTTTGACAAGTTGAGTCGACTTCTACAGTTGGCTTTAAATTGTTCCAATTGAGTCATGAACCAAAATCCTTCAGATTTTACTTACTTGTCTTTAAAGCCAAGAAAATGAATTCAATAGAATCGACAACTTCATATTCATTCAAGATAACAAAGCCGAGAACCGAAAAGAAAACAGGACCAGCTCCAGCGGCAAAGCAATGCAAGAAAAATAGCTTTGGCGAATCACGAGAATAACCAACAGCATGCAATTTATACAATAGAGAAAACAGAAGTGTTTCCAAGACCAAGACACCGAAATTTAAATAGTATTTCTAGAATTTGTATAGAAAAGTTAGGGAAAACGGATTATTACTATGAGTTGTGCTTTGAAGTGTAAAGGTAATCCAAAAACGTCGCCAAAACTGCAGGCGGTCGATGGTAAAAGATAGATTGGCTCTGTTAGGAAAATACCCAAATCCATGCATTGTGAAAAGGTCTGGAAAAGAGATTCATAAGTTGACAAAGAAAATCTCGTTCCCGAATTTCTAGATTTCAATTTCTCCGTAAATCCAACCACACTTCCGATTTGAATGTTTCGATAGAGTTTCGAGGCCGGCGATTTCACTTTGAACATTGTGAATAGAGTAAGGAGAGAAAGGGTGACAGCCACTCCAAACGAGAATTTATATAAAATTCCAATGATCGTCAGTTGGTTGTCGGTCGGGCAAAACATGGCTAAAGTTGGTGAGGGAAACTGATAAAATCGCTTGAATTTATTTAAAAAAAAAATTGATGATTCAACTTGATTAAACTTTAAGTAAATTTCTTGTTAAATTGCTAAAAAATACAAACGAAAAGATAAAAAAGTTTTTTAAAAAAGAAAAGATATAAGAGTATTTTAAACTTTGCTTTTTATAAAAATCTCTATAATTGTCGGCTAAACTGTTTGTTGTCGGAAAGAATGAGCTGTACAGAAAAAGTCCATTACTGCTTGCGATTTTCAAAATAAAGTAATTGAGCTTTTCTTGGAAAAGAGATCAAATTTTGTTTTAAATAAACTTTTCATGACAACAAGCGTGATAATTGGCTGGAAAACAAAAGAAAACGCTTTAATCTTGTACTCGAAATAAGAAAATATTTCTTTATCACTTTAAAAATCGATTTTCAAACGACCCATTTCTAACAGTATATCAGATCAGAAAGAAGATCAATGTTAATGTTAGGAATGTTATTTAAACGAAAGAGATCGGAAACATGCGAAAAAATAGCAAAAAGAATGACGCGCGTGGGAGTCGAACTAGCAAAAGCAAGTGTGAACCAGCGACACTACCACTGTCCCACCGTGACGCTACAATGCTCCGACAAAGGCAACCATTATATAGCTTAAAACCGCTCAGTGCACTAGGGGGTCAAATTTCAAATCTAGAGCGTTCTAGACTACAGAGCGTTTGGGGGAAAGCTAAAAACGCCATCGTTTTGCCCGTGTTCGACTTGCGTAAGTCATCTAGTTTTGGTTCGGATTCGCGCTTGCGAGATCTGCAAAATTCCCTAGTAAGCCTAATTTCGGTTTAGCAGAGAGGTTTAAAGTTTAGAAAAGAAAAGTGATCAGAAAAGTCAACGTCTGAGATTTGTGGTGAAAAGCGATTTGTTTTAAGTTGAAGTATGACTTATCTAAATCCCCAAAAATAGAAAATGATAAGAAAAGTACTTTTACTTTAATGATGAAGGTAAAATCGCTTTAATCGCTTATTTTCAAGTCAACGAAAAATCATGAATAGCTTGAATGATTGTAGATCTCTTGTCTGGTTTCAGAATTCAAAAGAAATGCCACCGAGATTGATGTCATTAATTGATAATTGTAGAACATGTAAAACAGGTTTATTGTTGAGAATGATATCTTTTTCGTGACTTGTGCAGTGATTTTTCAATTTCTATACGATTAAACGTTGAAAGGATTTGTGATATTGTTGAAATAAGTCACTTCAATTCTTTTATTGCCTCACTTTTCACAAATTCAAGTCCCTTTCACGACATCCGAAACTTTTTGCAAGCAAAGCGAGCAATCTCACAATCAGTATAACACCCAGACCATCCGTATAAATCGCACGATGGATCATTAGTGATCTAGATTTGGTAAAGTTTTTCTAGAGAAATTCAGAAAACATTGTTTTAACGGGATTGAATCTTGTGTTTCGTTATTTTATTTACAATCTTTCGGTGATCTTTACATTTTCGGTGATCTTTACAACCTCTTAAAAACTCCATAAATTCTACCATCCACTGATCGTTCTCCGCGATTGGCATTTGAAAACCAATATAATCGACTTTTGATTTATCAGTCCAATTGCCCGTTCCAACAGCTCCAGTTCCATAATAACCGATCCATACATATTGATATAAACAAGGGTCGTCATCAGGAAAAAACGGCATTTTACTCGCGTTTGAAGCGATCAAATCTGAAAAAAGTCTACGACAATGTTCTGTTCAAAAATTTGCATTTTTTACACAGTTTGATCATTGATCATTATCTATGATTCATCTGTAGCCCAACTATTGGGTTGGTGAATTGAAAACTGCCGGCTTTTTCGCCGGACTCGCAGATAAAAAAACAATAGCATTGAACCAGCTGAAAGGGGGTTTGGTTACTTCAGCATTTCGTTCTCATCCACGACAACGCATGCCCTCATGTTGCAAAACTGACTCGCTCTAAAATAAATAGCCTTGTTTGGGAACTTTTGGCGCATTCCCCATACAGTCCGGACCTTGCCCCTTTTGATTACTATTTATTCCGGAGCATGAGTAATAAGCTTGCGGGAGAACACTTCGATTCGGAAGAAGCAGTCAAAATTGGCTTTGAAAGTTTTTCTATTCAAAACCAAAATCCTACCGCGAAAGAGGAATCCGCAAATTGCCTGTAAAATGGGCAGAAGTCGTCAATAATAATGGAGATTATTTAGAAGGAATTGATCGTTTTATGTTCAATAAATTTTAGTTCAAGGTCCCGCAGTTTTCAATTCACCAACCCAATACTTTAAAATATTTGAATTTGACTGAAGATTGTAATTTGTATCTCAAACTTTGACTGAGCTTTGAGATACAAGTTTTATTGTTGAATCATGACCAAAATGGAGACAGTGTTTCGAAAGGAAATATGCAAGTACCAACCATTAACGAACATCTCTTCGTCCCAAGTGTGCATCGACACCAAATGAGCTCCCATTGAACGGCATTTCTTCTCAGCTGTCGTCCAATTGTACAAAACATAATCAAAATTATCGGCTTTAGTGAAGTTCTAGAATTTTATTATCTTTGTTTTGTTAAAAGTAGTAAAGGACCGTCTTATGTTTCGAAATTCTTAGCGCTAGACCTTGAGAAACTTTTTAGATCTGTAGCCCTCACGAAAGTTTTGGCTACTCTCGAAAGTTACTCTTGATTTTATGTTAGAAACTAAACGTGGCTGTCAACATGTTGATATATTCAAAAAAAGTCCTTAACTAAGTCTAGTAAGTCTAGTAAGTACAGAATAATATCAACCCCTCGCAAAAACCCCATCTTCAAGCCCTTTTTTCGGTATGTAAACGTGGGAGTTACCCCCAAACACCTTAAATATTCTGAAAGCTCAATTCAAGATCTAGCGAATGGAATATCTTATATTTCAGTTTAGATTAGTTTTTGAAGCATTTCAACCCTGCAAAGATGACCACTGGAAATTTCCACCTTTAGAATGAATGTTTCTCTATGATAGCGGGCTCCAATCGTTTCGAAACAATCGGTTTTAACAGGTTTCCATCTGCGAAATGTCGTCGAAACGGGCGCCCCCACCAAATCATCGTATCGTCTTTTTGAAGACTCCACTTCTCCATATTTGTTCTTTTATGTTTTCTCTTTATTATTGACTTACTTTAATAGTTAATTTTGCTTAATTTAGTCATGGGAAAGCGTAAGGAATCTAAGGATTTGGACGAGCGAAGTCAGCAAACGATCATCAACAAAAAGAGTCAAGGAAGATCACTTACCGAGCTTCCTAAACAACAAGTCGTTTCGATGTTTCGACGCCATTTCGCAGATGGAAACCTGTTAAATCCGATTAAGAACCACTTATTTAGCGCAAAATTTAACGAGGAATTCGAAAAACGTGGTTTCAAAACGATTGGAGCCCGCTATCATAGAGAAAAATTAATTCTAAAAGTTGAAATTTCCAGTGGTCATCTTTGAAGGGTTGAAATGCTTCAAAAACTAATCTAAGCTAAAATATAAAATATACCATTTGCTAGATCTTGAATTGAGCTTTCAGAATATATAAGGTGTTTGGGGGTAACTCGTTTAAATACCGTTTAAATACCACGTTTAAATACCGAAAAAAGGGCTTGAAGATGGGGTTTTTTGCGTGGGGTTGATATTAATCTGTCCGGTACTGTAAGTATTGTCTAGTAAGTCTTCGTAAATCGCTTCGTATTATTATATACGATTAAATATCGATCACCAAGCCTGATAAGATCTCACCTGTAAGAAGTAGCAGTATCCGGTATCTTGATTATAGACCCAACCAGCTTGACAGAATGGATCTGAATTATGTTTTAATATAAGCTATTCGAAACTGACTTTTCGTTGTCTCTACTGGTGTCGGGTGCGTGGTTGATGCATCTGCGGGATATAACTAGAATTCAAATTTCGTTTTTCTTTTGAGAATCCAAGACTCAAAACGCTTGATTTTGGATTTATCGACTGAATATGAAGTAGAATCCATAGATCCATAGAAATAGCTACTAGATCCATAGAAAGCTTTTCTATGATATCGTATTTTCTCTAATAGTAGTGCACCATGAGCGTCGCCTAAATTGCTCGAAGTATCGAGAACCGCTTATCAGAACCTATCGATGTGGGGTCGGAAAATGTAGCTGACGATGATAGCTAGTGGGGGATTTAGGTGTTGAGCTTCTGCAAAAGCTTGGAAACCGTAAAATAGTCACCAGCTCGGCTGAGGTGCACTACTATTAGAGGAAATACGGTAGAAAATACGGTATAAAATGGTTAATCTACCGCTGGAATCTTTGGTCAAAAAGCTGATTATTGCGACAAATCACTAGCAACAAATCATAAAAGAACTTTTTGGAGTCTGGTTGGGGAAATCTAGAGAAATCTAGAGAAAGCATTGAGGCAGTGTGTACTTTCGAGGCAGTTCATCGACTAAAAAGTGTTGCCCTTTGAAGAGATCTCGAATATGAAGTTTGGCATTAACTTGAAACTGTAAAAAGTATAGCATCAACAATTTTTAGAAAGCAATTCGTGCAAAAGACTCACATCGATCGTGCAGAAAAACGGTCGTTGCGATGTGCAATCGGCTGCATACCATTTACCGCTTCTTGGATTGATCACCGTGCACAGACTCGTGTTTTTCTTGTTTGGTTCACCTGTGAGATGTACAAATATGCAAATATGATATATAAATATATATATCCAAATCGAGATACAGAGATTTTTGTTGAACAAAAAAAATGCTTTTCATTTGATTTTTCATTTGACATTTCGACATGTCCAAGTGTGCCCAAGTGACTTACTCGTTGCCCAATTGAAGTAAGTCACATTTGATCCGTCTGCATATTTCCATGTACTATTCCCTCGTCGCTCCACTCCAATATAGCTATTGTCGTTGGGGAAATCTGTAGTGAAGTCAAAAAATCGACACAAAGGATAATTATAAGGATAATTTTAAGCAAATTTATAGTAAACAGCAGAAACTTAAGAGGAAGCTACGCTTTTTTTGTCAAAATTATTCAGACCTGTAAATCCAAGGACATAATTGTTCTCAAAAGCATTTTGTAATTTAGCTGGAATCCCGCCATAAGATGCACATATATCGACAGCTTCTCGATAGTAGTTAGCTGCAAATTTGTACGAAGATGTACAGCGGAAATTAGAGTGGACTAGGTTTCAAATCTTTTACGCTTTTTTTACCAATACTTTTGGCTTTGGTTTACCGTAAATGTTATCGTTTTCAAAATTAAACAGTAACTAAATAAAACAAGTAAATACAACCTCGTGAAAGTAATAATGTTAGATGAATGTTTGAATTTGACTGAAGATTGTAATGTCTATCTCAAACTTTGACTGAGCTTTGAGATACAAGTTTATTGTGGTTGTTTTATTGTTGAATCATGACCAAAATGAAGACAGTGTTTAGCAACAGTAACTATGAAACCTCATGAAAGTAACAATGTTAGGTGAATGTTTTATAAGATTATCAAGCAAGTATGATTAATAGAGAACTGCATTTACCCCAATCTGCAGAAAAGCATTTGTCCTCATTCGTGAACTGTTTGCTGTCATCAGGACATCGTTGGACAGTCGTTGAAGTTAGAAGGAGAAAACTTTTCACCAGAAATAGTTGAAACCAAACTTGCATTTTGAAGCGATTTGGTGAGAAGGAATAGAATCATTTTATAGGCGGCTCTTATCACTCCTGGCTTTATTTCTTTCGAGTATTTTATGACGAATTATCGCGAAATTAAAACATGTTTTGTTGGGTTTAGACTGGTTTTTATATTTTGTGATTGAATGCTTTCTTGGTGTTTGCATGTTTTCTGTCGACTTTCAATTCCAATACAATCGTCGTTCACTTTTGTTGCGGTTGGTATCATGGGAATTATTTGCCTCACTATTTATGTAATTGCCGACAAATTTATCAACTTGAAGTAACAACTGGTGATGGCCGGATAAGTGAGAGACTGAGTGAGAGACTTTTACAGTAACTCAAATTTCAGCTTATCCCTTGAACCAATCGCCTTCTCTTCGGGCCTCGAGTTGGTGCTGTCGCGCTATCGGTTGAGCACGATTTGTCTCGTCTTTTCGTTCAACAGTATCTTGTATGGAATTGCGTTATTATCCCGTTAATCCATGTGTTTTTTAGATTTTTTTCCTGAATTTCCACGCATTGATCAAGAAAGAAGCAACACTGTATTTCTAATCAAGATAATGTAAATCATGACCTTTCAGTCAGTGATCAAGTCATCAAAGACTGCATTGAAAATTTTTTCCTGGTACAACTTACGGATTGCGAGAAGTTAAAAATTGAATTTCCATGGTTTTTCGCGGATTTATTTCATTTTTACTATAATGCTTTATTGAAGACTAAAATCAAAACTATTTGTATGTATTATGGTGGTGCTGATGATGACTTTGTTGGGATGGATCAACGAAATATCATCAGCAAGGGAATCACGAGCAAAAACCCTGAGGCTGCTATTTGATAAATCTTTATTCAGCCTCTCGTTATTTTGAGTGTGAAAAAGTCGGATAAATACTTCCAGTTCGTTTCCGAGTTTCATGTTTCCTCAAAAAAAGAATATTCAGAATGCTAAAGTTCATTTGTTTTTCTATTTTTGATAGTTCTTCACCTGGAAACAAAGAAAAAGAGGATGAGCTTTGTCAAATTGATGAAAGAGGCGCACACTCCTCTCAGATTTTTCCCAAAAGCAAGCGCAAGGATTGTTTGAATGGAAAAGGTGACCAGAGTGTTTAATAAGGTGAGAATCGAGCTAGCCAACATCTAAAATATGAATGTGTTTTGCAATTTTGAAGATCACCACCTGCACCATTAAGAGGCTTTCGGCTGATGAGGATTTACCGGCTTTTCGTAACTGAAATGTTCTTGCAATCAAGGTTACTAAACAATTAAATTCTTAAAACCGCTCCTAGTGACCAAAAACAAATGATCTACAAAGTGATTTTATGCTCAAAAGCTCATTATAAAGCTCAAAAAGCTGACTAGAGAACTGTTAAGCATCGAGTTAAGCTACGAGATCTAGTGCAGCGGATTCTACGAAAAATTCTGAGCAAAGTTCGCAAAAATTCAAAATTTTTGATCTGCTAATTTGAGCAGATTTGAGAGCAACCAAATTGCTTTTTTGCAAATAAGATTAGAATGCTTTTCTTAGTAGTTTAAGGATTTTTAGGGACAATTTACTAATACACACTTTGAAAAGAATCAATTAAATTCTATACACAATAATAAGACAATGAAACGTGTTTTTGCATAGGTTAAAGGGCCCATTGGGCTGATTTTAATACTGCGCTTAAAACTACGAACGTTTTTTGACCGTTAGCATCGAAGTTAATAGAGTTTACTCTACTAATGCAGCTAATAGAGTTTACTCTACTTACTCTACTCCTGTCTACCACCTTTTTCATATTTCGATTCGTCACTAGATCTAATGAACACGCGAAGAAAGATGGGATAATGACAAGAACTGGATCAATATACGAATAGGCATTAGTGAGCACGGGTGGCTTGCCCGACATCGCATTATTGTTGTTTGTCTCAAAGATCGAATCCACGAGTTTGAGAGCAATTCTCAGCAAATATGGACAAAGCAATTGGACGAGAGGCCATTGAGTCGTGTATCGGAAGTAGATTCCATCAAAAGAAACGGCAAAGAAACGACTGAAAATAGTGAAATTTAGAGGTTTTTAAGCTATTAGAATCGCTGTTTTAATAATATGTTTGTCGAAAAGGGAAAGAAGCAATCTATTTTAGTTTCACTAAAAAATGTCACCACTATGTTTTTTTCTATAAATAAATCTTTCTCATCAACTAACCAGACAGAAATCATTGCTTGACAATAGGCGGCCATTTCTGGAAGACCAAAGCCGTTGACACTCAGCCAAATGTTGGCAAAAGTGCTTGCAATACCATCAGAACACCTAGAACAATCAGAAAAACGGAAAAACCGGGATTAACTTGAGAAATTGAAACGATTCCATACAAAATCCGTTTAAAGTGGAGCACAGAGCAAAGAGAAATTTCGTACCACTCTCGGCTGTTGCTAGTAATCTAAATTTTTCAAGAAAATTAACTCGAAGAACTCATTTTCACTCTGAATCAGCTACCTTACTGGCACTGATAATCGGTCATTTGTCGCCGAAAAGTACATGGCTATTACCGTGGTGAAAAGACTCACAAAAACAATCTGAAATCTTGAATTGAGCGACTCTTTGAGTGTAGAAGAGATGAGGCTGGGTAGGCAAGCCAGGTAGCTGGCCTGTTTCTATCTGCCCCGAGAATGAATCAGTCTGACCAGATGGTTAGCTTTTCTCTGTCTTCTCTTTTAAATAAAGATGGGATTCGATTAGTATCATTTTGAAAACTTTTTCACTTATCCAATAAGTCTTCCAGTATGAATTTTAGTACTACCGGCCTCCAGGACACAAGTTAGTATCCAAAAAACAAAAAGAAGCTGAGGATTTCTTCATTTAAAAAACTCAAACTCAAGAGAGTTTGAATCCTTCGGGTACAGCATTTATTAACCAAAAATTACATCACCGATCCTGTTTCTCGCAAAAAGTTCATTTACAGTCATTTTGGTTCAGTGAAGAACTCAGATTTTACGCAAAAAAGTTGTTTTTCTCTAACACTTACAACTTGTCCAATTTGAGAGAAGATGCCTTTTATTTCAATGCTCAAATCGAGATCGATATCGACATTTGATGAATTCTGCAGTCCACGCAGCAATGTATTCCCCAAGTAGAAAATCGGCGCATAAAGTCCTGAATGATCAAATTGATGAATCCAATTTCCTGAAAAGAAACCAATCAAAACTCCGGTCAATAGTAGCACGATGAAAAGATCGTGATACTTTTCGTATATATAAGAAAGTTTCGAAGTCATTTTGGTAAAACTTTGCCCGAGAAATGGGTTACTTTGAACTGTTTTTGAGGTGAGTTTCGGCAATTAATCGGCCAGCATGTAATTTGGTCTCAAAAATAACAAAAACTCAGCTAATAAATGGCTGAACTCGGAAGAAGGAAGGAAAGAGAAAAAAGTAGAAGAATTTTTTACTGTAGTCATAAGTCGTAGTCATAAGTCAGGCCAAAGTTTAGCTAATTGCCTGTTTTTATCTTTTCTTCTTATCGGCAAGTAGCCGCAGTGACTATTTTTGGCTCAAAACTCTTTCATAAGTCAAGCCAGATTCTAGATAATTCTAGCTTTCTAGCTAATTGCTTGTTTCCTTTTTTCACGGTAAATGACAGCAATGGATATTCTTATTCTATATAGTTCTTAGCTGAAAACTCTTCTCATAAATATTTGAAAGGTTTTTGAGTTGTAGAAAGAGTTGTTAAAAAACATTTATATTGGGTTGGGTTTTGTGTCTTTTAGAAAAATGATTGGTGAGTGAAAAGGTATTGGGGGTAAGATTAGATAGTTACTAACTATTTAATCACCTTTGATTGCAAGAAAATTTCAGTTACGAAAAACTGGTAAAGCCTCATCAGCCGATAGCCTCACCTTTTCCATTCAAACCATTCTTGCGCTACTTTTTGGGAAAAATCTGAGAGGAGTGTGCGCTTCTTTCAACAATTTGACAAGAATCATCCTCTTTTTCTTTGTTTCCAGGTGAAGAACTATTAAAAAATAGAAAAACAAATGAACTTTAGCATTTTGAGTATCCTTTTTCTTAGGAAACATGAAACTCGACAACGAACTGGAAGTATTTATCCGACTTTTATACACTCAAAATAAAGAGAAGCAAAATAAACATTTACCAGAGATTCAATTTTAAATTTTACAAAACATTTTGGTAGAAAACATTATACTTTTACCATTAATATATTATAAATAAAATATAAAAAGAAAATAAACTAAAAATGAAATCATTTTCATTAAGAAATTTTTATTTTTGGTTTCTCAAAGAAAACATGGTCTGATGACGCAAAAAAACACTGTTTGAGACGAAAAGAAAAGATAAAAAATGAGTTGAAAGGCCGAATTTCTTGTTCTATTTCTAATTTACAGCAAAAAATCACTAAATTTTAAATGTTTCTTGTTCCAAACAATCAAAAATTGACTCCAATACAATCTGAGGGCTTCAATTCGTTCGATTCAGGCCGATTTTCACTTCTGGTTAATATAAAACTCGTTTTTTTTTTAAAATCTCTCTTTCAGAAAATTTTTCGCTCTTTTTGGGCTTTCCAATCTGGAATTTATTTGGTGATCTTTGTATGTCCTTTACTTGAATGACTTTACACAAATGACACGAATGAACTCATTCCCAAGACTGCTGTGAGTTAAAACAATGTATTTTAACTGTAGAAATTGAAGATCTGCAGAAAAGAAGTGAACTTTCTAAAGTCTAATCTAAATCCTTGATGATTTCAGATGTGTTTCTTCTCGTCAAACTTCTTCTCAATCGTTTGCGCTTTCGTCGGCAGTCACACTCTGTGGAAACCTCTCCTCACCAGTTTTCTTCATCTTAGCATTGTAAATCTTTACTGAATCTATTTAGGCCTACTTCTTAAAGCCTTTCTAGACCAGGGCAAGCTACAGTCAAGCACATTACTATTTTTGGTCTAGGGCTTACGAGGAATGACGCTAGGTCACCGTGGCCTTTCCAAAGGAGACTTCCATAAGATGGCCTTAGATGGAGATAGCTAAAACTTGTTTTCCAAATATCTTTCTTTTCAGTAGTATACCTTTGGGAACTTTTCAGTAGTATACCTTTGTGTGGCAATCTTCACTTTCTATTTGTTTACCCACAGTGTCATTCTTAATTGCTGTCATTTACCGTGAAAAAAAGGAAACAGACAATTATCTAGAATCTGGCTTGACTTATGAAAGAGTTTTTAGCTAAAAATAGTCACTGCGGCTACTTGCCGATAAGAAGAAAAGATATAAATAGGCAATTAGCTAAACTTTGGCCTCACTTATGACTACAGTAAAAAATTCTTCTACTTTTTTCTCTTTCCTTCCTTCTTCCGAGTTCAGCCATTTATTAGCTGAGTTTTTGTTATTTTTGAGACCAAATTACATGCTGGCCGATTAATTGCCGAAACTCAACTCAAAAACAGTTCAAAGTAACCCATTTCTCGGGCAAAGTTTTACCAAAATGACTTCGAAACTTTCTTATATATACGAAAAGTATCACGATCTTTTCATCGTGCTACTATTGTAGACCGGAGTTTTGATTGGTTTCTTTTCAGGAAATTGGATTCATCAATTTGATCATTCAGGACTTTATGCGCCGATTTTCTACTTGGGGAATACATTGCTGCGTGGACTGCAGAATTCATCAAATGTCGATATCGATCTCGATTTGAGCATTGAAATAAAAGGCATCTTCTCTCAAATTGGACAAGTTGTAAGTGTTAGAGAAAAACAACTTTTTTGCGTAAAATCTGAGTTCTTCACTGAACCAAAATGACTGTAAATGAACTTTTTGCGAGAAACAGGATCGGTGATGTAATTTTTGGTTAATAAATGCTGTACCCGAAGGATTCAAACTCTCTTGAGTTTGAGTTTTTTAAATGAAGAAATCCTCAGCTTCTTTTTTGTTTTTTGGATACTAACTTGTGTCCTGGAGGCCGGTAGTACTAAAATTCATACTGGAAGACTTATTGGATAAGTGAAAAAGTTTTCAAAATGATACTAATCGAATCCCATCTTTATTTAAAAGAGAAGACAGAGAAAAGCTAACCATCTGGTCAGACTGATTCATTCTCGGGGCAGATAGAAACAGGCCAGCTACCTGGCTTGCCTACCCAGCCTCATCTCTTCTACACTCAAAGAGTCGCTCAATTCAAGATTTCAGATTGTTTTTGTGAGTCTTTTCACCACGGTAATAGCCATGTACTTTTCGGCGACAAATGACCGATTATCAGTGCCAGTAAGGTAGCTGATTCAGAGTGAAAATGAGTTCTTCGAGTTAATTTTCTTGAAAAATTTAGATTACTAGCAACAGCCGAGAGTGGTACGAAATTTCTCTTTGCTCTGTGCTCCACTTTAAACGGATTTTGTATGGAATCGTTTCAATTTCTCAAGTTAATCCCGGTTTTTCCGTTTTTCTGATTGTTCTAGGTGTTCTGATGGTATTGCAAGCACTTTTGCCAACATTTGGCTGAGTGTCAACGGCTTTGGTCTTCCAGAAATGGCCGCCTATTGTCAAGCAATGATTTCTGTCTGGTTAGTTGATGAGAAAGATTTATTTATAGAAAAAACATAGTGGTGACATTTTTTAGTGAAACTAAAATAGATTGCTTCTTTCCCTTTTCGACAAACATATTATTAAAACAGCGATTCTAATAGCTTAAAAACCTCTAAATTTCACTATTTTCAGTCGTTTCTTTGCCGTTTCTTTTGATGGAATCTACTTCCGATACACGACTCAATGGCCTCTCGTCCAATTGCTTTGTCCATATTTGCTGAGAATTGCTCTCAAACTCGTGGATTCGATCTTTGAGACAAACAACAATAATGCGATGTCGGGCAAGCCACCCGTGCTCACTAATGCCTATTCGTATATTGATCCAGTTCTTGTCATTATCCCATCTTTCTTCGCGTGTTCATTAGATCTAGTGACGAATCGAAATATGAAAAAGGTGGTAGACAGGAGTAGAGTAAGTAGAGTAAACTCTATTAGCTGCATTAGTAGAGTAAACTCTATTAACTTCGATCCTAACGGTCAAAAAACGTTCGTAGTCTTAAGCGCATTTTGAAAATCAGCTCAATGGGCCCTTTAGCTTGTGTAAAAACACATTTGAAAATTGGCAGCGCAAAAAAATTTTTCGGAGCTCGGTGATATAAGCCTTCCCTCGTCGACTCCTCGACAATGATCGGCCGGGCTAGTATGCTAGCCTTTGGAACTGATGCTAGTGGAGCGGGTTCGGATTCTCTCGTCATCAAGATTTCTGCTTTTTTTGGAAAAAAAATTAGAATCTTTTTTGAGCAGATTGAGCGCAACCAAATTGCTTTTTTGCAAAAAAAATTAGAATCTTTTTCTTAGTAATTGAAGGGTTTTTAGGAACAATCTATTAATACACACTTTGAAAAGAATCAATTAAATTCTATACGCAATAACAAGACAATGAAACGTGTTTTTACACAAGTTAAAGAGCTCATTCGGTCGATTTTAAAGCTTGGTTTTGCTCAGAATTTTGCGTAGAATCCGATGCACTAGGTCTCGTAGCTTAACTCGATGCTTAACAGTTCTCTAGTCAGCTTTTTGAGCTTTATAATGAGCTTTTGAGCTTGAAATCACTTTGTAGATCATTTCTTTTTGGTCACTAGGATCGGTTTTAAGGATTAAATTGTTTAGTAACCTTGATTGCAAGAATATTTCAGTTACGAAAAGCCGGTAAAGCCTCATCAACCGAAAGCCTCTTAATGGTGCAGGTGGTGATCTTCAAAATTGCAAAACGCATTTATGGTTTAGATGTTGGCCAGCTCGATTCTGACCCTATTGAATACTCTGGTCACCTTTTCCATTCAAACCATTCTTGTGCTTGTTTTTGGGAAAAACCTGAGAGGAGTGTGCGCTTCTTTCAACAATTTGACAAGAATCATCCTCTTTTTCTTTGTTTCCAGGTGAAGAACTATCAAAAATAGAAAAACAAATGAACTTTAGCATTCTGAATATTCTTTTTTTGAGGAAACGTGAAACTCGAAAACGAACTGGAAGTATTTATCCGACTTTTTCACACTCGAAATAACGAGAGGCTGAATAAAAGATTTATCAAAGACTCAATTTTAAAGTTTATAAACACATTTTGGTAGAAAACATTATACTTTTACCATTAATATATTATAATTTAACTAAAAGAAAAAAATATACTAGAAATCAAACACATATTCATAAAGAAATTTTTATTTTTAGTTTCCCAAAGAAAACACGCTCTGATGGCGCAAAAAAAAACACTGTTTGAGACAAAAAGAAAAAAATCAGTTGAAAAGCCGAAGTTCTAATTTACAGCAAAAAAATCACTAAATTTCAAATGTTTTTGGTTGCAATCAATTAAAAATGAACTCCCGACAGCTTCAGGCAAGGATGGTTTAGGACTTACGAAAGAGTGGCACTAGGTGTCAGCTAAAGGATTTGAAGTCACACCAAAAGATTTTCGATAGGTTTCGGAGACAGTACTACTATCCATTGTACCATGACCACTGTTGAAGACTTCCATAAGATGAAATGGGCATAGCTAAAACTTGTTTGCTAAACATCTCGCGTTTCCGATGCTTTCGTCGGCAGCCACACTCTGGAGGCCTCTCCTCACCAGTTTTCTTCATTTCATCAGTGTAAAGCTTTACCGAATCTATTTAGGATTACTTCTCAAAGCCTTTCTAGACCAGGGCCCGGTTTCACCACCACTTACGACACTGTCGGAACTTTACGACACTTATCACCAACCTCTAAAATACCTAACTTGAGAAAAAGAAACTACGTCTATTACCTTTTCGGAAGAGTTGTTTAGAGTTTTAAATAATTATTCAAAAGAATTCTGAACTCTTGAGATTTGTTATCTGGGTGTATGTACAATCTGGGTGTATCTGGGTGTATTAATAACTATTTGAGGTGAGCTTTTCATTTTTTTGGTTGCCAATTGTAAGCTTTGATATGTCAAAATTGGATTCTATACCCTAAAATTACCCAGAAAGACAACTTTTGAAATCGAAATTGGTTAATATTAGCTTTTTAGAGGTTTTTTTGAAACGCGAAAAAAGGTGGACCGGGCAAAAAAGGTCGCATTTGTCCCACTCTCGACAAATCGTGCTCGACCGATGGTGCAACGGCAGGGGCCAAAGAGAAGGCGATTGGTTCAAGGGATAAGCTGAGATTTGAGTTACTCTAAAAGTCTCTTCTCTCACTTAGTCTCTCACTCGGCCGGCCATCACCAGTTGTCACTTCAAGTTGATAAATTTGTCGGCAATTACATAAATAGTGAGGCAAACAATTCCCATGACACCAACAGAAACAAAAGTGAACGACGATTGTATTGGAATTGAAAGTCGACAGAAAACATGCAAACACCAAGAAAGCATTCAATCACAAAATATAAAAACCAGTCTAAACCCAACAAAACATGTTTTAATTTCGCGATAATTCGTCATAAAATACTCGAAAGAAATAAAGCCAGGAGTGATAAGAGTCGCCTATAAAATGATTCTATTTCTTCTCACCAAATCGCTTCAAAATGCAAGTTTGGTTTCAACTATTTCTGGTGAAAAGTTTTCTCCTTCTAACTTCAACGACTGTCCAACGATGTCCTGATGACAGCAAACAGTTCACGAATGAGGACAAATGCTTTTCTGCAGATTGGGGTAAATACAGTTCTCTATTAATCATACTTGCTTGATAATCTTATAAAACATTCACCTAACATTGTTACTTTCATGAGGTTTCATAGTTACTGTTGCTAAACACTGTCTTCATTTTGGTCATGATTCAACAATAAAACAACAACAATAAACTTGTATCTCAAAGCTCAGTCAAAGTTTGAGATACATATTACAATCTTCAGTCAAATTCAAACATTCATCTAACATTATTACTTTCACGAGGTTGTATTTACTTGTTTTATTAGGTTGGCAACTTAATAATGACGCGTCACTACTTAACATGTTTTTTGTAATTTCAAGCGCCGTTTCTTCCCTCTTTTTTGCATATATACAAAGTAAAAGATGTCTACATAAATAACATTTAGTGCTCCAAATTTCATCATTTGCTTTTTGGCAAAAAAAGGAGGACAAAAAATTCCGCATTGTTCTACGATTGTTCTACGATTTTAAACAAGGAAAATCACCAGCTGAATCTCATCGCACGATCATCACTGTTTTTCGAGAGGAAAGTATACACATTCGTCAATGTCAACGATGGTTCAAAGATTCCAAGGCGGCGATGAAAGCCTCGTAGACGAGCCACACCAAGGACATCCTCCAGAAGTGGTCGACGATGACTTGCTCGCCTTAATTGAAGATTGCCCAACACTCACCGTTCGTGAGTTGGCAGAAATATTTGAAGTATCCCATATGACAATCAAAAACTATTTACACAAACTTGGGAAAAGAATCGAGTTGGAAAATGGGCTCCTCACGAGCTGACCCAGAGCAACAAAATGTCGCCTCAATTTTTGCTACAAAAATACAAATCAAACGACTTTTTCACAGGGTTTTGACTTCTGACGAAACGTGGATCAACTACGAGAACGTTAAACGCAAAAATCGATGGCTATCTGCTGGGCAGACTCCTCAAACCACTCCCAAATCTGATGTCCATGGGAAGAAGATAATACTCTGTTGCTGGTGGAACTTCAAGGGATTGGTACATTATGAAGTGCTGAAACCTGGCCAAACCGTCGATGCTGATCTTTATTCGAAGCAATTAATGAGAGTTAACGAGTCTCTGAAGAAATTGGGGCTCAAACCGGAGAGAGTCAGATTTTTACACGACAACGCAAAACCTCACACTGCAAAGATCACTTATAAGAAAATCGAGGAACTTGGCTGGAAAGTTTTGCCCCACGCGTCTTATTCACCTGATCTGGCTCCTTCAGATTACTTTTTGTTTCGGTCGGTGAAGCACTTTTTGGAGGGAGAAAAGTTCGATGATCATGTTCAGGTCATAAAAACAGTGAATGACTACTTCGCCTCAAAAACTCCCAAGTTCTTCGAGGATGGGATCCGGGATTTGCGCAGAAGATGGGAAGGAGTCATAGATACTAATGGAGAATACCTTTCGAACTGAAAGCTCTTCTTTTGTGTTTTTTTGGAATAAATGATTTGTTACATAAACGCGTCATTATTAAGTTGCCAACCTAATATTTAGTTACTGTTTAAGTTTGAAAACGATAACATTTACGGTAAACCAAAGCCAAAGTATTGGTAAAAAAAGCGTAAAAGATTTGAAACCTAGTCCACTCTAATTTCCGCTGTACATCTTCGTACAAATTTGCAGCTAACTACTATCGAGAAGCTGTCGATATATGTGCATCTTATGGCGGGATTCCAGCAAAATTACAAAATGCTTTTGAGAACAATTATGTCCTTGGATTTACAGGTCTGAATAATTTTGACAAAAAAAAATTAGCTTTCTCTTAAGTTTCTTGCTGTTTACTATAAATTTGCTTGAAATTATCCTTATAAATTATCCTTTGTGTCGATTTTTTGACTTCACTACAGATTTCCCCAACGACAATAGCTATATTGGAGTGGAGCGACGAGGGAATAGTACATGGAAATATGCAGACGGATCAAATGTGACTTACTTCAATTGGGCAACGAGTAAGTCACTTGGGCACACTTGGACATGTCGAAATGTCAAATGAAAAATCAAATGAAAAGCATTTTTTTTGTTCAACAAAAATCTCTGTATCTCGATTTGGATATATATATTTATTTATCATATTTGTATATTTGTATATCTCACAGGTGAACCAAACAAGAAAAACACGAGTCTGTGCACGGTGATTAATCCAAAAAGCGGTAAATGGTATGCAGCCGATTGCACATCGCAACGACCGTTTTTCTGCACGATCGATGTGAGTCTTTTGCACGAATTGCTTTCTAAAAATTGTTGATGTCATACTTTTTACAGTTTCAAGTTAATGCCAAACTTCATATTCGAGATCTCTTCAAAGGGCAACACTTTTTAGTCGATGAACTGCCTCGAAAGTACACACTGCCTCAATGCTTTCTCTAGATTTCTCTAGATTTCCCCAACCAGACTCCAAAAAGTTCTTTTATGATTTGTTGCTAGTGAAAAGTTCCGCAATAATCAGCTTCTTGACCAAAGATTCCAAAGATTCCAAAGATTTACATGGATTAACCATTTCATCCCTACTGTATTTCCTCTAATAGTAGTGCACCTCAGCCGAGTTGGAGACGATTTTACGGTTTCCAAGCTTTTGCAGAAGCTCAACACTCAAATCCCCCACTAGATCTCATCGTCAGCTACATTTTCCGACCCCGCATCGATAGGTTCTGATAAGCGGTTCTCGAGATTTCGACCAATTTAGGCGACGCTCATGGTGCGCTACTATTAGAGAAAATAAGGTATTCTACTTAATATTCAGTCGATAAATCCAAAATCAAGATTTCATGAAGCGCTTTGAGTAGTATTGGATTCTCAAAAGAAAAACGAATTCTAGTTATATCCCGCAGATGCATCAACCACGCACCCGACACCAGTAGAAACAACGAAAAGTCAGTTTCGAATAGCTTATATTAAAACATAATTCAGATCCATTCTGTCAAGCTGGTTGGGTCTATAATCAAGATACCGGATACTGCTACTTCTTACAGGTGGGGATCTTCTCAGGCTTGGTTATCGATATTTAATCATACATAACAATACGAAGCGATTTACCAAGACTTACTAGACAATACTTACAGTACCGGACAGAATAATATCAATCCCTCGCAAAAGCCCTATCTTCAAGCCCTTTTTCTGGTATTTAAACGTGGGAGTTACCTCCAAACACCTTATATATTCTGAAAGCTCAATTCAAGATCTAGCGAATGGTGTATTTTATATTTCAGTTTAGATTAGTTTTTGAAGCATTTCAACCCTGCAAAGATGACCACTGGAAATTTCAACTTTCAGAATGAATTTTTCTCTATGATAGCGACCTTCAATCGTTTCGAAATCACGTTTTTCGAATTAAATTTTGCTTTAGAAAAAGTAGTTCTTAACCGGTTTTAACAGGTTTCCATCTGCGAAATGGCGTCGAAACGTCGAAACGTCTCCAAATTGTTTAGCAAGCTCGGCATGTGATCTTCCTTGACTCTTTTCGTTGATGATCGTTTGCTGACTTCGTTCGTCCAAATCCTTAGATCCCTTACACTTTCCCATGACTAAATTAAGCAAAATCAACTATTAAAATAAGTCAATAATAAAGAGAAGACATAAAACAACAAATATGCAGAAGTGGAGTCTTCAAAAAAGACGATACGATCATTTGGTTGGGGCGCCCGTTTCGACGTCATCTTGCAGATGGAAACCTGTTAAAACCGGTTAAGAATTACTTTTTCTAAAGCAGAATTTAATTCAAAAAAGCCCGCTATAGAGAAAAAAAAGATAAAGAAAGAAAAAATCATAAAGAAAAATTCATTCTGAAAGTTGAAATTTCCAGTGGTCATCTTTGCAGGGTTGAAATGCTTCAAAAACTAATTTAAACTAAAATCTAAAATATACCATTCGCTAGATCTTGAATTGAGCTTTCAGAATATATATAATGTTTGGGGGTAACTCCCACGTTTAAATACCAGAAAAAGGGCTTGAAGATGGGGTTTTTGCGAGGGGTTGATATTATTCTGTCCGGTACTGTACTTACTAGACTTACTAGACCAAGACTTAGTTAGGGACTTTTTTTTTTGAATATATCAACATGTTGACAGCCACTTTTAGTTTCTAACATAAAATCAAGAGTAAGTTTCGAGAGTAACCAGAACTTTCGAGAGGGCTACAGATCTAAAAAGTTTTTCAAGGTCTAGCACTAAGAAATTCGAAAGATAAGTCGGTACTTTACTACTTTTAACAAAACAAACATAATAAAATTCTAGAACTTCACTAAAGCCGATGATTTTGATTATGTTTTGTACAATTGGACGACAGCTGAGAAGAAATGCCGTTCAATGGGCGCTCATTTGGTGTCGATTCACACATGGGACGAAGATATGTTCGTTAATGGTTTGTACTAGCATATTTCCTTTTACTTTTTCTTTTACATTCTAAACACTGTCTTCATTTTGGTCATGATTCAACAATAAAACTTGTATCTCAAAGCTCAGTCAAAGTTTGAGATACAAATTACAATCTTCAGTCAAATTCAAATATTTTAAAGTATTGGGTTGGTGAATTGAAAACTGCGAGACTTTGAATTAAAATTTATTCAACATAAAACCATAAATTCATTCCAAATAATTTCCATTATTATTGACGACTTCTGCCCATTTTACAGGCAATTTGCGGATTCCTCTTTCGTGGTAGGATTTTGGTTTTGAATCGAAAAACTTTCAAAGCCAATTTTTGACTGCTTCTTCCGAATCGAAGTGTTCTCCCGCAAGCTCATTACTCATGATCCGGAATAAATAGTAACCAAAAGCGGCAAGGTCCGGATTGTATGGGGAATGCGCCAAAAGTTCCCAAACAAGGCGGTTTATTTTAGAGCGAGTCAGTTTTGCAAAATGAGGGCGCGCGTTGTCGTGGATGAGAACGAAATGTTGAAGTAACCAAACCCCCTTTCAGCTGGTTCAATGCTGTTGTTTTTTTTATCTGCGAGTCCGGTGAAATAGCCGGCAGTTTTCAATTCACCAACCCAATAGTTGGGCTACAGATGACTCATAGAAAATGATCATTGATCAAACTGTGTAAAAAATGCAAATTTTTGAACAGAGCATTATCGTAGACTTTGTTTAGATCTGATCGCTTCAAACGCGAGTAAAATGCCGTTTTTTCCTGATGACTACCCTTGTGGATATCAATATGTATGGATCGGTTATTATGGAACTGGAGCTGATGGAACGGGCAATTGGACTGATAAATCAAAAGTCGATTATATTGATTTTCAAATGCCAATCGCGAAGAACGATGAGCCGTGGATGGTAGAATTTATGGAGTTTGTAAGAGGTTGTAAAGATCACCGAAAATGTAAAGATCACCGAAAGATTGTAAATAAAATAACGAAACACAAGATTCAATCCCGTTAACACAATGTTTTCTGAATTTCTCTAGAAAAACAAATCTAGATCACCAATGATCTATCGTGCAATTCATACGGATGGACTTGGTGGTATATTGATTATGAGGTTGCTCGTTTTGTTTGCAAAAAGTTTCGGATGTCGTGAAAGAAACTTGAATTTGTGTAAAGTGAGGCAATAAAAGAATTGAAGTGGCTTATTTCAACAATATCACAAATCCTTTCAACGTTCAATCGTATAGAAATTGAAAAATCACTGCATAAGTCCTAGAAAAGATATCCTTCTCAACAGTAAACCTATGTTTTACAATTCTACAATTCTACATGTTCTACAATTATCAATTAATGACATCAATCTCGGTGGCATTTCTTTTGAATTCTGAAACGTGACAAGAGATCTGTAATCATTCAAGCTATTCATGATTTTTCGTTCACTTGAAAATAAGCGACTAAAGCGATTTTACCTTTATCATTAAAGTGAGAGTGCTTTTCTTATCATTAACGTGTTTTTGGGGATTTAGATGAGTCATACTTCAACTTAAAACAAATCGCTTTTCACCGCAAATCTAAAACGTTGACTTTTCTAATCACTTTTCTTTTCTAAACTTTAAACCTCTCTGTTAAACCGAAATTAGTCTTAATAGA
Source organism: Mesorhabditis belari (assembly GCA_958450365.1). Classification (NCBI taxonomy): domain Eukaryota; kingdom Metazoa; phylum Nematoda; class Chromadorea; order Rhabditida; family Rhabditidae; genus Mesorhabditis; species Mesorhabditis belari. The sequence goes on along the minus strand of CAUEEP010000936.1, from coordinate 1,765,554 downwards.
GAATTTTGCAGATTTCGCAAGCGCGAATCCGAACCAAAGCTAGATGACTTACGCAAGTCGGACACGGGCAACACGATGGCGTTTTTAGCTTTTCCCCAAATGCTCTAGATTTCTGTAGTCTAGATCGATCTAGATTTGAAATTTGACCCCCTAGTGCACTGAGCGGTTTCAAGCCATATAATGGTTGCCTTTGCCGGAGCATTGTAGCGTCACGGTGGGCCAGTGGTAGTGCCCCTGGTTCACGCTTGCTTTTGCTAGTCGGGTTCGACTCCCACGCGCATCATTGTTTTTGCTATTTTTTTCTTCTCATGTTTCCAATCTCTTTCGTTTAAATAACATTCCCTTGATCATCTTTCTAATCTGATATACTGTTAGAAATGGATCGTTTAAAAATCGATTTTTAAAGTGATAAATAAATATTTTCTTATTTCGAGTACAAAGATTGAAGCGTTTTCTTTTGTTTTCCAACCAATTATCACACTTGTTGTCATGAAAGGTTTATTTGAAATAAAATTTGTTCTTTTTCCAGGAAAAGCTCAACTACTTTATTTTGAAAATCGCAAACAGTAATTGACTTTTTCTGTACAAGTCATTCTTTCCGACAACAAACAGTTTAGCCGACAATTATAGAGATTTTTATAAAAAGCAAAGTTGAAAAAGTTCTTTTATCTTTTCGTTCTAGTTTTTAGCAATTTAATAAGAAATTTTCTTAAATTTCCAGCAATTTGAATCATCAATTTTTTTAATAAGTTCAATCAATTTTATCACTTTTCCTCACCAACTTTAGCCATGTTTTGCCCGACCGACGACGAACTGACGATCATTGGAATCTTTTATAAAATCTCGTTTGGAGTGGGTGCCACCCTTTCTCTCCTTACTCTATTCACAATGTTCAAAGTGAAATCGCCAGCCTCGAAACTCTATCGAAATATTCAAATCGGAAGTGTGGTTGGATTTACGGAGAAATTGAAATCGAGAAATTCAGGAGCCAGATTTTCTTTATCAATTTATGAATCTCTTTTCCAGATCTTCTCCCAATGCTTGGATTTGGGTATCTTCCTAACAGAGCCAATCTATCTTTTACCATCGACCGCGTGCAGTTTTGGCGACGTTTTTGGTTTACCTTTACACTTCAAAGCACAACTCATAGTAATAATCCGTTTTCCCTGATTTTTCTATACCAATTCTAGAAATACTATTTAAATTTCGCCGTCTTGGTCTTGGAAACACTTCTGTTTTCTCTATTGTATAAATTGCACGCTGTCGGCTATTCTCGTGATGCGCCAAAGCTATTTTTCTTGCATTGCTTTATCGCTGCAGCTAGTCCTGTTTTCTTTTCGGTTCTCAGCTTTGTTATCTTGAATGAATATGAAGTTATCGATTCTGTTGAGTTCGTTCTGTTGGCTTTAAAGGCAAGTAAGTAAAATCTGAAGAATTTTGGTTAATGGCTCAATTTGAAAAACAACTGTAGAAGCCAACTCAACTTGTCAATCATATCAACAACCAATCGTCTTCTATCCTCGACAACAAGATTCCAAATTAGCTTTCCCAGTTTTGATTCTGGTTTTATTCAAATTTTTTCTTTTGGAAAAAATATTTACAGGTTTCCTTTGGCACAGCTTGGTTGTTCTATATTGTTTGGTTGACTTTTCACTATGCAAATTCAGTGAAAAAGACTGTCAGTCAACAAACGAAAGAAATGATTCAATATCTGCAAATTGTTTTCTTTTTGCAGGTTACAGAAGTAGATTACTTTTCGATCTTTTCAATCTTTTTCAGTCTCTGGCTCTGCTCACATTTTTCCTTCTACCATCATTGCTGGAAACGTTTATTGTGTCGAATTTGCTTCCGATTGAAAACATTTGTAAGTTGTGTAATTCTCAAATCATTTCCACAAAACTTATAGTTCTCTCTTCAATGGCTTTGATTGAAAGTTTTCATTCGTCTTTCAATTGTCTCATTTTGATCTCAGCTACAAGAGTCTATCGGAAATATGTGATTGAAAAGATATGTGTCAAAGGTAAAATGATAATCTTAGCCGATTTTATGACTAAAGTCTACTTTTAGACAAATTTCCGAAAATTCCTGTCTCATCTGCACATCTAAAATGAAATGAAATGCTCATTTTTCAATTCAATTTATTGATCCATACTTTTTTAAAAAGAAAAAACAGAAAAAAGAAATACACAACTGAATTTGATTGATTGATGACTGAATTCTTTCCTCATTTATCGTGATACGAATCTGTATCTTTCAAAGATTTGTCCCCAGATCGAAACTTGACAAACCATACTCGACACGTTCTTTCGGAAGGTGAGTCCTCCCCATATATCTTTTTTCATATTATCAGCTGCCAAGCCTGCACTGTGCTCTTGTAGGAACTCATTTTTATCAGTTTCCCTCACCAACTTCAGCCATGCTTTGCCCGACCGATAACGAATTGATCATCATTGGAATTTTATATAAATTCTCGTTTGGAATGGCTGTCACTCTTTCTCTCCTCACTCTATTCACAATGTTCAAAGTGAAATCGCCGGCTTCAAAACTCTATCGAAACATTCAAATCGGAAGTGTGGTTGGATTTACGGAGAAATTGAAACCTATTAAAATTACGAGTTGATAAGGGCTTGCTTTTAGAATGAATTTCTGGCTCTTTCCCTGAATCGTGGTCATTTGCAATCTTTTGTTTTTTTACCAAAAAATCTTTTGAAATTGTTATAACTTATTTTATTAAGTTCCACATTTAATCAGAATTTAAAGAAAAATCCTAGGGAGGGGGGTAAGAAGCCTCCATGCGAACCAACAAATGTTGAAAGAGTTGGCTCTTCTCTGTTGCTCTCCTAAACATATATTCAAATAAATAAGTCGGAAGTCGATCTTTTCTTGTTCCACGCAAATGTTGAAAGAGCTGACCCTTCTCTGTTGCTCTCCTAGACATATTGAAGCTTTCATCGCGCCCCACGTCGCTCCCACTTGTAAATATCGAGCTTAAGTTTCGAAGATTTCATTATACTTTTTGTGTATGCATGGTTGGATCATTAGGGTCGCCGAACTGGAGCTTGTGATTGACCCAACTATGGTCATATTGATACTGAAGTAGCCTGATTCCCCATAGGCTCTCCATCCGTCAGAAATGATTTTTGTACCTAATAAGTATTGTTATTCAAGTGCACTTAAAAAGTCACCGGCGGCAACAGTTTGCAATTGCAAAAGACCACGATTCAGGGAAAGAGCCAAATTTCTTTTTCAGGTGTTTGTCGCAATGCATGGATTTGGGTATTTTCCTATCGGAGCCAATCTATCTTTTGCCCTTGCCCGCGTGCAGTTTTGGCGACGCTTTTGGTTTACCTTCACACTTCAAGGCACAGCTCATAGTAATAATCCGTTTTCCCTGATTTTTCTACACCAATTCTAGAAATACTACTTAAATTTTGCTGTCATGTTTTTGGAAACACTTCTGTTTTCTCTATTGTATAAATTGCAGGCTGTCGGCTATTCTCGTGAAGCGCCAAAGCTATTTTTCTTGCACTGCTTTGCCGCTGGAGCAATTCCAGTTTGCTATTTCGTTTTCAGCTTTTTCATCTTGAATGAATATAAAGTTGTCGATTCTGTTGAATCCATTCTGTCGACTTCAAACATATTGGGTTGGGGAGAATGAGTCGGCGCCGAAAATCAAAAAAATGTCTAAAACTTCAATTCGACTTCGTCAAATAATATGCGTTTGATATGAGTAGAATGGTTAACTAATTCTCTACAAAATCACATTTAAAAGAAAATTCAAACAGCGCCTCCGCTCAAGAAAAAGCCATTTTTTCACAAAAACTACAAACTGTGATCTAGAAAAAACCATTGGTGGGATCTTCCTGCAAATTTGGCAACTTAAGTAATTGAATGTGCTCTATCTTTTTTATATAAACACCAAAGAAGGTTTATGTGAAAGAAACTGTTCAAATGATGAGTCGGACTCTTTGCCATTTTAACCAGCTGCGTTTCGAAGTTCATAAACTCCACGAAAGAAAAGCTTTGTGGAATCTCTCAAAAGTCATTTTGTAGAGAAATAGTGGATCCTTTTGATGAAACCAAACGTATGTTTAAACAAGGCTTTATGTGTGCAAAAAGTCCCTTTAAAGTTCGGCGCCGACTCATTCTCCCCAACCCAATAAGTGGGTAAATTCTTAAGAATTTTCGTTGAGAACTCAATTTTAACCATTTTCAAAGCCTAGTTTAGAAGCCAACTCAACTTGGGAGTCGTATCAACGACCAATCGTCTTCTATTCTCGACAAAAGGATTCAAAATTGTCTTTCCCAGTTTTGCTTCTGGTTTTATTCTTATTTTTTTTTTTTGAAAAAATAGTTTCAGGTTTCCTTTGGCACAGCTTGGTTGTTCTATATTATTTGGTTGACTTTTCACTATGCAAATTCAGTGAAAAAGACTGTCAGTCAACAAACGAAAGAAATGATTCAATATCTGCAAATTGTTTTCTTTTTGCAGGTTATAGAAGTAGATTCGATCTTCAATCTTTTTCAGTCCTTTGCTCTGCTCACCTTTTTGATTCTGCCATCAGTGCTGGGGACGTTTAGTGTGTGGAATTTGCTTCCGATTGAAAACATTTGTAAGTTGTGCAAGTCTTAAATCATTGCCACTTATCAAAACTTATAGTTCTCTCTTCACTGGCTTTGATTCCAAGTTTTCATTCGTCTTTCAATTGTCTCATTTTGATCTTCTTTTAACAAGAGTTTATCGAGAATATGTGATTGAAAAGATATTTGGGAAAGGAAGAGTGATGAAGTGGAGGCTGTTATTGTAGCCGATTTTATATTGGGTTGTCCAGTTATGAATGCGCGTTTTTTACTATTTTGTAAATTCGCAAGATACCGAAATCAAGAAAAAGATTTATATGAGTATTATTCGAAAGCTGAAGATCTCCTCTACATTTTGATATAAAATGTTTTTGAATTTGTTCAGCTTTTGGGCAAATTGACTGCACAGAAGAAGAGGTGGCCAAAAAATGGAAAGGTGCCTTTGGATCAAGTTTTGGCTCCGCTCAAATTGAGTTAACCGTTTGATGTTTGGTCAATAGATATATCAATACAACTTTTTTTTAAATATAACAATTTCAGAGCACCTTTACTTTTCTTTTCTTTTCTGGGCGGTTATTTTACACCATAAAACTTGAGGAATAGCTAAGCTGAAATGGGTTTTTTCGAAAACGACCTCTCCCTTTGTGCAGTCAATTTCCCAAAAACTGAACAAATTCAAAAACTTTTATATTTCAAAATGTAGAGGAGATCTTCAGCTTTCGAATGATATATAACACTCATATAAATCTGCTCGATATCTTGAGAAATTTACAAAATAGTAAAAACGCGCATTCATAACTGGACAACCCAATAATTACAGCGTACTTTTAGACAAACTTCCGACAATTCCTGTCTTACCTGCGCCTCTAAAATGAAATGAAACGTTGATCTTTGAATTCAATTGATCCATAGTTTTTTTAAAGAAAAAAACTCTAATACACGACTGGATTGATTGATAACTGAATTTTTTCCTCATTTTATTCGGAGATTTTACCAAAGCGAAAGTCACAATTCACTTCATTTCAACGACGTTTAATTTCCGTGAGATAAACGTTTAGTTTATTTGAGTCCAAACGAGTTTCATAGGTGTGAGCACCAAAGTTTCGAGAACAAAGCATACAGGGCGAAGCCAGAAAGCCAAATAAGCCGTCCCCATATGCGTCTAGATTCTCCTAGACATTCTCCTAGACAAAAATGGCCTATGAACATAATAAGTAGTGACCATTAGGAATCATGAAAATTTGTATTTATTTCTCTAGATCGATCCTGCTTTTTACAGGACATAAAAGAAGGCGTGTAGGCAATAATATTGAGATAAATTAAGTCCAGTTTGGAAAGAAAGTGAATGCTTTAAGTGGCATGTGTATGTCTCTCTTCAAATAAAGCAATCCGCTATTTGAAAACACACTTTTTCTTTCATCGTTTTGCAAAGTGATGCAAAAATTTTGGTGATTGTGGTTGGCTTCTTCAAAAGACAACTTAATTTCAATATTCAATTCCTTTCTTGAATAGAATAGTCCATGGAAAAGGCGAAGGTTTCTAAAGCTCTTGTTGACTTGCCAAAACATGCATGGCGAATTGATAAGTCTCAGAGTTTTAGCTGCTTTAGAGTAGATTTGAAAGGGAAAATGTTACATTCGAATTTGATTTGGGCAGAAGATCCAATTTCTAACTGAAAAGCTGTTGAAAATAAACTGAAATCTTGCCTCGAAAAGTCAAATAAGAAACTTTTCAAATCAATACTCTTATTTGAGAATTTGCTAGCAAAGTTTGCTTGTAAAGGAAGAATCTAGGAAAAGGAAAACGGATTTCAGAGCAACCATTGGGTGCAGAAGCTGGAAAAGATTGCCAAGGCGGGAATACCCGGTGGAAGTGCTGCAGAGATTTGTAGACAAATCGAGCTCAATGACGTGTTTGAATAAGCTTTTCTCTCTCTCTCAACTTTGATACAAAGTGTGCAAAGAGATCTCCCCCCCCCCTTTTTTTTTCCTTTTTCCAATCCCTTTTGTTTTGAAAAAAAATTTTTTTTTTTTTCTTGCGTCTTTTTTTTTATTTGCCCACCGTAGTTGCCCGGTGGGTCGTAGTTGCAAACCAAGTAAGTGGATCCATCTCGACCTGTCGCAATGCCAACACCCAGTGATTTTGAACCCTGTGAGTCGAATGTTAAAAATCTCTTCTACGGTAAATAAATGATAAACTCTAGAATCATGTGAAAAGTATTAACCCGCCAGACGAGTTGAGTGAAGTGTCCAGTTGAACCAGAGAACCCGCCCCAACCAAAAGAATAGCTTCGCACCTCGTCGTACCAACCCTTCACCAGACTTTGCACTAAATTTTAAAGATTCAAAAAGATGCCGATTGAATTTGAAATCATTATCTAGGCCTTACAGATCTTTATCTTTCAATAATTGCTGGCTGCTAAACTTTTTCACTCACTTGTCCCATAGTGTCCACTACCCATTGCAAGATTCTCTCCATATCGATTGTTGGATCGATGATTAAATGAGCCAGTCGATGCTAGACGGTTTGCCCACTCTTGTGCAAAACTAAAAAAAAACAAAACTCGAGTTAGAAAACGTAAAGGCGTTCACTTATTGAGACTATTGTTGAGTTTCAGTGGGCCGACTTGATGCTGGGCTCGATAGTAATTGTGAAGATCGAGAACCTGAGTTATCGTTTCAAGTTGTTTTAGCATCAGTTCTCAAAAGCTTTGTTGTTGTCCTATTTTATTATAGAAACCGTTGTGAAATCCTGTTCTCCAAAGCATTCTCTCATCGTTAAAAAAAAAAGAAAGTTTATACGGAATGTGTTTCTTTTTAGCAAAGAAAAGAAAACTTTCATGAAAAGTAGTGCTTGATTTAAAATCAAGAGCTTGCATAATATTTAAGTAGGGCAAGCGCACTATCCACCAAGTTACGAGCACACTTTTGATATGCCTCAACGAGATCCCTTTCCTGAAAATTAGTGCGAAATCCGATAAAAGCTTTCAATCATTAACTTTGAGGCCATTTTTTACCGATTTCCACAAACCTTTTCGTGGTTTTGTACAGGGTAAATTACCCGCGCTTAGTTCAAATTCACATTTTGAACTTTGATCCCGAATCGAAATTCATTGTTTTCTAGTAAGAATGAGCTAGATTTTGGAAATAATAAGTAAAACGGAGTAAATGAAGCTGCTTTTCTTTGATTTTGAGCCATTGAAACTAGTTACAAAAACCAGAAAATCTCGATTTTACCGCAGGAGACGCGTGTTGCAACTTTACAGCGCTCTAGCAAGAGTTTTTTGTGATGTCCTCCAAGAACTTAGGATCCACCTTGAGAAGTGATTATGAGGATGGTTCGTGTAAGCATAAAATACCTCTTGTACTGATTGCTCTTCTGATTGCTCTTCTTCTTCCCCATCTTCTTCCACATCATCTTCCTCACTTTCATCGTCTTCCTCACTTTCATCCTCTTCCTCATCTTCCGAATTCTTGAACTTGATTCCTATTTTTCTGCTCTCCTCCTTGTCGCACTCCATTGACTGTCACAGTGACTGTTCCATCTGGATGATAGGTTTTCACCGTCACCGTCTTCACTCCATTACAGATTTCAGTCATCATCTCGGTTCGAGTGCCACCTCCGCCTGGAAACAGAATTTTGCTAAACAGAATGCTCGCGCTAAGACACAACATCCTGACAAGGGAAGGTCAACTATATTTGATGGCCAAATCATATGAGCCATACCATTCGACGCAGAATTTAACGCTGGCTATGATGTCTTTCTTTTTTGCTAGACGGAAAAAGACAATCAGCAACCAGACTCGAACAGGAGAGCCTTCGACTTGTCCCCTAACTCACTACCACTCGGCCACTGATGCAACTGCTGAGCTCACGGAAACCACGGTTGTAATGTAAGGAGTTTTCGAAACTTTTTGCAAAACTTTAAACGCGTAAAACTTTTGACAGAGTGCTCCGTAGCAAAAAAGAAAAGCAACATCATGATCGACGTGAAATTCTGCGTCGAATGGCCTTTGGCTAGCAAATCCAGTTGGCCTTCCCTTGTAAGTAAATACACTTCTAGTGCTAGCCAGAGAATCCAGACAATTGTGACAATCTCTCTTACAAGCTCATTCCTTCTCAGTTTAGTCTAGGACAATGAATGCAATAGACTGAAGCTGAAGAAAATTTTTTTTAGCTGATGATAGATGGGACCGATTAAAAGTACTATAACCCACATCCGCCCATTGACAATTGGTTCATTTGCTGTTGCATTTGCTGTTGCATTTGTTGTTGCATGGGACAGGACATTTGGTTCATTTGCTGTTGCATCGGACAGGTGCTGAAGGTCCGTCGGCTACACATTGTTGCAGAAGAGAAGTTAGTTGTGGTTGAAAGTGAACTGAATTCAATGCTCTCCACTGATCCGTGCTTTCTTATATTCTTGTTCGTCTTATCTTTTTATATCGCAAAGAACAGCGGCCCCATTTGGCACGCCACAAAAGGCTTTTGAGATGGCACTAGGAGAGGGCAATAAAGAGTCCAGTTAAATCGAATAAAAAATTCGTTGCGCCACCTCTGATTCCGTCTTCTCCGAGAATCTTTTTCGTTGTGGCAAGTATTTTCTTTTTTCCAGGAATTCTGCTCAATTGTGTTGCACTTTTCAGTTCTCTACAAATAGGGAATTGAGCGTAGCAAGACAAAGAAAATGAGTGTTGATTTGAAGAGTTGATTCCATTTAAAACAATATTTTTTACTGTTTTAATAAATCTAGATCAATCAATTGCAACAAAAAAGGAATGAGAATTCTTGGGAAAAAGTTTTAAATAAAAGTTAAACGTTTGTTTAGTTAAAAATAAAGTCATAGCTTTTTAGTTAAAATTAATTAGAAGATATGGGATCAAAAATGCTCCTCAAGATTAATAAAAAAGAAACTAAAAGATTGACTTTCGATAAAAATTAATATTCCAAACATCTAATAGAAAAAGTACGGTAAAAACATTCCGCTAAAAACAGAATTGCGAATTTTCAAAATTGATAAACTTAGAGCATCATCGGGTTCGAGCATCAGAACTTAGAGCATTATTAGAGGGAGCCTTCAAGAGCCTTTCTTAATTTTTTGAATGTTCAATGTCGAAGATCTCAAAAGGTATTCTCTACAGTTAACAAACTTTTCTATTCTTGCTGATGTCCAGCAATTAAAATGCAAATTAGGTTTGATTCAGAGACGATTTCATTTTCGAATTTTCGTTGTCATGTCGCAGAATGACCTTCCCTTTCTTTGGCCTTTTTCTTTACAACTTCAGCAGCGAGCCGATTTAGCTGATTAGTGTATAATAATACTGTAATGGTTGTCCCTTTAGATAGCAACTCCCAGTGAATAGGCCCCAGTTTCCAAGCTTTCACACTTTGCTGAAATTCTGTAGGAAGGGCAGGATGAGTTTTCCGGTTTCGTTTGATTTGATTGTTTGATTTTGCACTGTTAAAAACAATTTTTCCGTTTATTTGTCAATCAAAGCTCATTTATCAATTTCCGCGTGTCGCATTTGTGGTTTTGATCTAGAAAAAAAGATTGTTTTCTAAATGTGAACAGTCTCAGAATTTCACCAACCTTCAAGCTGCTCGTCAGGCAATCGTTCCTTATCTTTCCTGTTTCGACGATCTCTCTGAAGATGTTTATACAGGCTAAGACAAAGGTTCGCATGCTTTTTCTCTAATTTTGGTCCAGAACAAGACCGTATCAAAGTAGGCGGGAGGCAAAGAAAGAAGAGAAAAAGTGAGGAGAGGCAGGGAGGAGCCAATGGGATAGAAATACTTTGTACGGGCCTTGTTGGGGATTTTGTTTAATCATTCTAATTTTAATCATAAAAAAAGTTTTGTTTGATTGGGCTGTTCCAAAAGTCTTTTCGCTCTTTTTCGTCTTTCTATTGGGTTGGGGAGAATGAGTCGGCGCCGAACTTTAAAGGGACTTTTTGCACACATAAAGCCTTCTTTAAACATACGTTTGGTTTCATCAAAAGGATCCACTATTTCTCTACAAAATCACTTTTGAGAGATTCCACAAAGCTTTTCTTTTGTGGAGTTTATGAACTTCCAAACGCAGCTGGTTAAAATGGCAAAGAGTCCGACTCATCATTTGAACAGTTTCTTTCACATAAACCTTCTTTGGTGTTTATATAAAAAAGATAGAGCACATTCAATTACTTAAGTGGCCAAATTTGCAGGAAGATCCCACCAATGGTTTTTTCTAGATCACAGTTTGTAGTTTTTGTGAAAAAATGGCTTTTTCTTGAGCGGAGGCGCTGTTTGAATTTTCTTTTAAATGCCATTTTGTAGAGAATTAGTTAACCATTCTACTCATATCAAACGCATATTATTTGACGAAGTCGAATTGAAGTTTTAGACATTTTTTTGATTTTCGGCGCCGACTCATTCTCCCCAACCCAATATCTTTAGGTCTCTGAGAGTCGAGGGATCTAAGTGAAAGGAGTCTTTGTTTACTTCGCTTCGATATTATTGGTTGCCCAAATGAAATGCTGTTTTATTATTTTTATTTTTTGTTTTCTTTAGAAGCTACCGAAAATCTACCCATGACTCATATTCGGCACTATTTTTCGAAAAAATCAATAGTCTTTTTAAGCTTTTTAAGCTATTCAAACGCTGCTTCTGAAACCGAAATTAACAATTTTTACGGAATGGTTCAGTGACACAATGCACAATTCAAAACTGGTATCATCGTTTTAAAACTTAAAATTTCCTTTTCACCCGAAGATCAGCCAAGGTCAAGGCGCCCGTGTGACTTCGATGAAACGGCTCTACCTAATCTTATGAAGGAGGACAATAAACAAACAATCCGTCATTTAGCTCCACAACTACAGTGTGGTCATACAACGGTAGAAACCCATCTCCACGCAATGGACTACACTTCAAAATTTGAGATTGAATCCCACATGACCTCGCAGACCACATGAAACGGCAGCGACTCTCTATCTCTCTACACACGGTATTACCGCCGATCAACACGCGAGAGCACACACTGCGAAATTGACCAAAGAAAAGCTGATGGAGTTGAGCTGAGAGGTTCTCCCTGATCTTCCCATATTCTCCTGAATTAGCCCCATCGGATTTTCATCTTTTCTGTAAGATGGCCGCGGAATTGGAGAACGAGCACTTTAAAACCGTCGATGAAATCGAAAAATGGTTAAGTGACTTCTTTGATCGCCAGCCCCTCTCATTCTGGAAGAAGGGGATCCACGCTTTGCCATATAAATGGGAACAAGTGATACTTGATAATGTTGAATATATCTCATGAATAAATGTTTTGGCTTTCAAGAATTTACAATTCAAAGACTACGAAAAGCCTCAGCCTAATAGAAAAACGTTTTTTCAATCTCAAATTCATATCCCTAAACCTGAAAATTATTGACAAAAAGTCGCCGTTTTTCTGAAGCTAAGGTGCTTTCCCTGTTTGTGGATTGTAATTTGTGAAATGAAAAAGAAACTCACACAATACCAGCCAAACCAAAGCACGCAGAGACAGAGATTTCCGAGTAAAACCAAGAGAATAATCGAAATCAGCACACTCTGTGAGCTGCCTATTTGATCTGTGTTTTGCCTAAAAAAGACTCCAATACTGATCGCATCAAAAATCTTGCTCACGTGGCTGTTGCCCGGAAAACTTGGGCCTTCTCTGTTGTTCTGAATTATTTTTTCTCATTGATTAATGATTTTTTGATTTAACTTACGAGTATGGATCAGTTCTTGACTGATCGTTTGCTCTTGTTTTATTTGATGACATTGGGAATCTCCAGTTACTCGATCTCGATCTCCAGTTACTTTCAATTCCTTTCTGATTCCGATTTGTACATTTATTTCTAGAAAATGCATCGTTTTTTTGTTTTTGATCTGTAAAAAAACCTGAAGTCTCGGTTTTTGCTAGCAATATATGAGCACGAGACACAAATCGTGTTTTGCGGACCTTGACACGGAGCCTAAAGGGATTTTTGGCTTTTAATTTAAAGTCACTCGCAAAAAAACTCGACAAGCTTGGCTGGAAACTTCTACCACATGCTTATTCTTCTACCACCTTATTCACCCGACCTAGCACCCTCAGATTACCATTTGTTTCGATCGTTAAAGCAGTTTCTCTATGGAAAACTCTTCGATGATCCTGCACAAGTCAAAAATGCACTTGATTTCTACTTTGCTCAGAAGGACGCTCAGTTTTTTGAGAATGGTATCTAGAATTGCGCAAAAGGAAGAATACCTTTTGGATTAATGTTCTTTTTTGCGTTCTATGAAATAAACAAGTTATTGTCTAAAACGATCGTTTATGACTTGCCAACCTAATACATTCGAATTCCATTTGTGCTGAATATCCGATTTCTAACTGAAATCTTGTCTCGAAAAGTCAAATGAAAAACTTTTCAAATCAATAATTGGTTTGATTAATTGGCTTTAATCGCAATCGCTTAATCTTAATTAGCTTAATCGCTTTAATTACTTTAATTACTTTAATCCAATCGCATTTCAGAATTATTGTGGCTTTGAGCTCTTAAAAGAATCTAAACTACTAAAGGAAATTAGAGTGTTCATTTGCAAAAGCAATGTCGCGCTTTCAGTACTTAAACAAACTTGATGTCTCAAAAAATCGAAAAGTTTTCAAGTGAATAAACAGCAGAAAGACATACCAACTCGTACTGGCCAGGCCAACACGTTTTGCAGCGTCGACAACGATATGTACCATCTTCGAACACTTCAATCCAAGTACCCTCAAAATAAATGCATGCTTTTATTTCATAAAAAAGCACACATATTTACACAATCCGGGAATTAGATCCTCGTCCAAAGGAAGATCATTTCTTCGGGCAGAGCTTGAAGTTGGATGGAAAATCTCAAAAGAACTGATCTATTTTTAAATGAAATAAATTTTTGTCCCAAATATCTTATCGTATCGATTGATTTCAAATTAAATATGTTGAAAAAGTTTTTTTTTACCGTTTCGGGTGCCAAATTATCGACCATTACTTTTATAGAGTCCAACGTACTCAAAGGCCTAAAGAAAAGTTTGATCTCAGCGATTTCTCAGAAACTTTTAAATACACGGTGGCTGAAAAATTCTGATACCTTTGGAAACAATTCTTTTTAATGGGAAATATTGAGAAACTTTTAAAATCATGTTGATTTTCAGATTCTCTACATATTTTTACATTATAAACCAAATTTTCAGCACACTAGCTCTATTCGGAAAAGTTTTACGCTAATTTCTTTCTGATGTGCGTTACTGCTCGTTGGTCGTACACTTATGGGCAACAAGGGGGAAAAGGAACGTCACTTATTTTACTATTTGTACCATAAAACCTCTTTTTTATTATCTTTTCTACTTAATTTCACTTTTAATATTAACTGAAAAAAGGTTTCATTAAGAAAAAAAGTACTGCAATATAATAGAATGGCACGCGACAAAATGGTACTTTTTATGTACTTAATGAATAGTTTTTCCCACATTAACATCTCATAAAATTTGATTTATAATGTAAAAATATGTGGAGAATCTGAAAATCAACATGATTTTAAAAGTTTCTCAGTATTTCCCATTAAAAAGAAATGTTTCTTAAGGTATCAGAGCTTTTGAGCCACCCTGTAGCAGCAAATCGAAAGAAAAAGGATTTTTCGATGAATATACTGTACATAAAAAGTGTTTACTTTAAAAAGACTATTGATCATTTGCAACAAAAAAGAGTTTTCAAAGCTGACCCGGAAAACCATAGTACACGAGGCGAATCCCTTCTCAATAGAGCCACACTTCCCTCCGGAAACTCAAGGAAGCTCTCTCGGTTTTCTGTCGTTTTCAGTGTCACCACAGTTAGATGCGGATTTTGATGATAAGTGAGAGCAAGCTAAAGCGACCAAATATGCTGCCTAAGTAGAGCATTTTCTAAGCTACTTTTACAAGTTGCACAACAGTGTTTGTTTATAACGTTTATCAAAGTCATCCTACCGCAGCTCCAAGGCTTGACGTCTCATTCTGTTTCAATAACAAGAGATAGTTACCACGAATTTTGGTCCAAAGAATCGGAAGAGGTTCTTTGCTAAATTGTTACTTTACTCACGACTCAATTTCTTCTAACTCGGAAATCAAAGAAAAGAGTGGCCACTCTGGTGCTTGATGTTGTTCAGCGTCTTTCATTACGAGCTCTGCCAAATCGAGAGGCAAAGTAGTGAGATTTTGATAGGATCCCTGATATTCTTTGGCGTCTTCTTTAGTTGTGGCGTTGTATGGAAAATACTAAATTATTTGCTTTTTGAAAAATTGGACATATTAAAGACTAAATTTTTCCAGATTTCCCTAACCAGTTACCAGATTTCAAATAGTTCTTTTATGTTTTGTTGCTCGCGGGTTCAAGTCCGAGTACGAGTTTTTCATCTACCCTAGTTCCAACTAGCCGATTTTAGGACAAAATTGAAAAATTCAAATTTCATAAAACCAGATCTACTCATATTTACTACGACAAACCCTAAATGATGGATAGTATCTGACGTGTTCTTCACACAGACGCCCATTCTCATCGCAATTCACAACGGCCACTTTCACAATGGATTTCCAATCTCCGACCTCTCTAGAGAAATTTGAAAATGTTTAAACATTTGGGAGACTTTTTAAACCTGGCAAATTCGTTGTATATTGGCGCATAGCTCGAACAAACACTACACCAAGGAACGTAGAAGTGGACGAAGGTGGCGCTTTTCTTAATTTAACCAATTTCCTCCATTTGCTTGCTCCATTTTAATCGATCATATGATAGAAAGCATAGAAAAAGCGAATAAATTTGGTGCAAATGGATTTTTTTGGATTTTCTTCTGCGTGCTAACCTGTCCATAAACGGTTTCATCAAAGTTCTCTCGGCTGAGAATCGTGACTGGATCCGCACCATCGTAGAGACGATAGAGTTCACAGTTTGTATTCTAAAGTTTAGATTTTTTTTCAAAATACCGTATTTTCTCTACTAGTAGTGCACCCTGAGCGTCGACTAAATTGCTAGAAATCTCGAGAACCGTTTATCAGAACCTATCGATGTAGGACCGGAAAATGTAGCTGACGATGAGATCTAGTGGGGGATTAGAGTGTTGAGCTTCTGCAAAAGCTTCAAAACCGTAAAATCGTCTCCAACTCGGCTGGGGTGCACTACTATGAGAGAAAATACGTTAATTGTTTTTAAATCTCTTTTTAGCATCAACGAAATAAGCAAAAGCCTATTTTAAAGGTAATCTCACTTAAACTTTACTTTACAATGATTGCAATTACAATGCAAACTTTACAATAGTTCTTACAATGGTTCAGGTTCTAAAAGATCATCGATCTCTTATAAAAGATCACTTTTGCTTTAAAAAAACAAACCTTTAAAAAGAGAAACAAAAAGAAAATCGATAAAATCATTTGTTCAGCTCTATTAAAATGTAACAAATAATTTCACAACTTTTTTTTTGCGGCAATCTTTCAATGGCTCTTCGAAAAAAAACCCTGATAACAAACAATCGATTTGGAACAAGAAAACAAAGTTTTTTTTGATGTAAATGCTCTTTTTAATGTTTAAAAAGTTCTAGATTTTATTTATTAGATTAGAGTTGATTGTATGATCTCACAAGTTGACTTTCTTCTTCTTCTTCTGCTTTAGTAGTAGAGGAAATAGTAGATGAAATTTCAAGAAACTTTGAGGAGATAAACATTATGAGAGTCTTGTTCACAATAAATAAATTCAAACTTGAAAACAAGACCAATTTTAGGCTCATACACCACAGCCATTTTAATATTGATGTCAAAATCTTTGAATAAAAAATGTCAATCAAAAGCTTGCTTCTTAAAAGCTGTTCATTAAATGATTGGTAAATGATTCTACATAGAAAAGATTGGTGTCTAAAAATGAAAACATCAAGGAAAAAAATCAGATTCAAATAAGATCCAATAGGTAATTAATGACGACGATTATCGAAAAGGTTAAGCCGATAAGGCTGCGCCTCTGCTGGATTTTGACAAAGCAAGTTCGGGTCAACAAATCGATGACTAAGACCATTTGGAGATGGCCAATCACTCTGATTGAAGGAAAATAACTGTTTTGTTCAAAAAAGAGAATGGATTATAGTTGACGGGAATACAAGTTATTGTTGTAGCCTTGCGTTGAACGTTGGTTTGGTGAGATTGAGCAGTCCATCATCAGTGAGCTCAGGTCGTTTGTTGACTGACCTAAAGCCATACATACCTTTTTCAAATAAAAATGCAAAATACCGGCTCTAGAGCTATCGTAACCCTTGCGCACCCTCGCAACTAATGATCTCCCCACTCAGAAACCCCTTGATCACCCCCCCCCCCCCAACCCCCTCCCCCCCAAAACCCCCTTGTGACCATCCTTTCGATGAATCAGACTATCCTTTGAATGATCCATAAAAGGTGCCTCTCTAGAATATGATTAGAAAATAATTGGATTGGAGCAAATGATTGGAGCAAATGATTGGAGCATGAAAGGAAACGGGATTCGAGAACTTCTTGCTTCTGGACACGAACTGGTTATAGTCATTTTCGGTCAGGTCTGCTAAAGCAAAAGCTTTAGTCTTCTAAAAATCTGCTCACGCACTCTTCTATTTGTTAGATTTTCCAATCCAAGAATTTTAATCATTGCTGCTTAACGAGACCGGGTCACATCATGATTAGCAGACCTGACCGAAAATGACTATAACCAGTTCGTGTCCAGAAGCAAGAAGTTCTCGAATCCGGTTTTCTTTCATGCTACAATCATTTGTACACGAAAACCAGACCAGTTTTTTCCTTTCTTTTTTATATAATTTGTAAAAATTAGACTCAATTTCAAAGTCAGAAACTCTCGCAAAAACTTTCTCGTCACTTTATTATTCTAGGGTAACTAGAAAAGCTAGATGAGTAAATAACTACAACTTAACTGAATTAGAGTCAAAAATTTAGGCAATAAAACTTCTCTAAAAGCTCACCGCTCTCGCTTGCGAAATGTGTTGAAAGGGCCGATTTCCAGTGACCTTTTCAACATAAAAAAATGGAATCCTTTCACTCTGCATAGGATCCGAAATGAAACGTTATACCCAAGCCGTTTTTGAATTTAAAATTCTAATAAAAAGGTAAAACATAAAAATCTGATTCCTGAAAAAAGGATCAACCAACACATAGGTGAAAACACAATCAACCAACCAACACAACACACAACTCACAACCTTTGGAATCATGACTCATTTCTCAGCTTAGTGACAGAGAATCTTTGGTCGATCAGGTTAAAAGATTCACACTTGCCTTTTTACGCACAAAATTCTTTCAAAAAATTGTTTGATCATAAATATCATAAAGCATGATTAGAATCCATTTTCATCCTCCGTCACAAAACAGGCTAAGAAAGATTTGCGCTCGTATCGAGAAAGATGAGTGGCACTGATTTCTGACACGTTGCCATTTCTGGGTGTTCGTTAAATCATGTGGAATCCCTAATACGGTTTAAACCCAAATGTATGCAATGTTCGAGTATTATTGTATGATCAACTGATAACTCTTCTGCTATTTTACAAAAACAAAGCCTTTTGTTGGTTTGAAAAATTTTGAGCAACTTGGCATTATTTTGCTGAGCTGCCGAACTCAATTTGTCTTCGAAGATTCATCCCCAGAACGGAATTTAACAAACCAGTTTGCACATGTCCGTAGTGAAGCTGATCCTTCCACATCAACATCCCCAATATTAACTGAACAATAGAGGCCCATGTGTCCTTGAAGAAATTCGTACAACATAACTTGTCGCAGATCTCCAGGTCGTAGATCTTCAACAGTTAGAAGAGAAAAGTATAATAAAAATTCCAAAAATAAATATGTCAAAAGTGAAAGTCTATTGTTTTTGCAAGGTTGTTCACTTATCTATTTTCCACAAACCCCTCTCCTTCATCTTTGTTTACATCTCTCGAATTTAATTTGAAAAAAAAACGTGCCCAGTCATGTCTTACCATGAAATTTATCTTTGTGGACAAGTTTACAAGGAAATTACAGGGCTTATAGGGGCGGTCAATTGGGCTGTTTGCACGTACTCTGTATATGTATTCTTTGGTCGGTCGGCTATGAACTGTTTCGTCGATTTTAGTCTGCAAAAACTGAATGATCTGCACCAATCAACCAGGGTTGAATAGGCGATCAGTGTTTAGTTTAGCAATGAAGCTTTATTTCTGTACCTCACGTCATTTCTCGCCTATCGTTCTGTTTAACAAGCGACAATGCACAGGATATACACTAACCCAACTATTTTTTGAAAAGAAATTCAAAGAAAGAAAATAAATTTTACCAGAAACTTTATCAATAATTTGTAGCAAAAAAAGTAAAAAGTTTACAACGGAGAAGTTTTTCTGAATATATTAATCCATTTGAATGAAGATATTACTTTTGTCATTGTTGCACTCCATTGACTTTCACAGTGACTGTTCCATCTGGATGATAGGTTTTCACCGTCACCGTCTTCACTCCATTACAGATTTGAGTCATCGTCTCGGTTCGAGTGCCACCTCCGCCTCCGCCTGGAAACAGAATTTTGCTAAACAGAATGCTCGCACTAAGACACAACATCCTGACAAGGGAAGGCCCAACTATATTTGCTGGCCAAATCATATGAGCCATACCATTCGACGCAGAGTTTCACCCTGCTGATGATGCCTTTCTTTTTTGCTAGACAGAAAAAGACAATCAGCAACCAGACTAGAACAGGAAAGCCATCGACTTGTCTCCTAACTCACTACCACTCGGCCTCTGCTGCAAATGCTGAGCTCGCGGAAACCACGGTTGTAATGTAAGGAGTTTTCGAAACTCTTTGCAAAACTTTAAACGCGTATAACTTTTGACAGAGTGATGGGACTGATTAAAAGTACTATAACTCACATCCGCCCATTTGCGACATTTGGTTCATTTGCTGTTGCATTTGCTGTTGCATTTGCTGTTGCATTTGATGTTGCATTTGCTGTTGCCTGGGACAGGACATTTGGTTCATTTGCTGTTGCATAGGACAGGTGCTGATGGTCCGTCGGCTGCACATTGTTGCAGAAGAGAAGTTAGTTGTGCTTGAAAGTGAACTGAATTCAATGATCTCCACTGATCCGTGCTTTCTTATATTCTGGTTCGTCTTATCTTTTCATATGGCAAAAAGCAGCGACGCCGTTCGGCGAGCCACAAAAGGTTTTTGAGTGGGCATTAGGAGAGGGCAATAAAGAGTCCAGTTAAATCGAATAAAAAATTCGTTGCGCCACCTCTGATTTCGTCTTCTCCGAGAATCTTTTTCGTTGTGGCAAGAATTTTACTTTTTTCTAGGAATTCTGCTCAATTGTGTTGCACTTTTCAGTTCTCTACAGCAAATATACAATGAGAATTGATAGTAGCAAGACAAGGAAGATGAGCGTTGATTTGAAGAGTTGATTCCATTTGAAACAATATTTTTACTGTTTCAATAAATCTAGATCAATCAATTGCAACAAAAAAGGAATGAGAATTCTCGGGAAAAATTTTTAAAGAAACGTTAAACGTTTGTTTAGTAAAAATAACGTTAAAGTTTTTTTATTTAAAATTAATTAGCGAAAAGATATGGGATCAAAAATGCTCCTCAAGAGAAGATTAATAAAAAAGGAACGAAAGTGGTTGACTTTCGATAAAAATTAATATTCTAAACTCCTTCAACAGACTTTCTTAATTTTTTGAATGTTCAATGTCGAAGATCTCAAAAAGTATTCTCTACAGTTAAAAAACGTTTCTATTCTTGCTGATGTCCTGCAATTAAATTGCAAATTATATTAGGTTGGCAACTTAATAATGACGCGTTTATGTAACAAATCATTTATTTCAAAAAAACACAAAAGAAGAGCTTTCAATTCGAAAGGTATTCTCCATTAGTATCTATGACTCCTTCCCATCTTCTGCGCAAATCCCGGATCCCATCCTCGAAGAACTTGGGAGTTTTTGAGGCGAAGTAGTCATTCACTGCTTTTATGACCTGAACATGATCATCGAACTTTTCTCCCTCCAAAAAGTGCTTCACCGACCGAAACAAAAAGTAATCTGAAGGAGCCAGATCAGGTGAATAAGACGCGTGGGGCAAAACTTTCCAGCCAAGTTCCTCGATTTTCTTATAAGTGATCTTTGCAGTGTGAGGTTTTGCGTTGTCGTGTAAAAATCTGACTCTCTCCGGTTTGAGCCCCAATTTCTTCAGAGACTCGTTAACTCTCATTAATTGCTTCGAATAAAGATCAGCATCGACGGTTTGGCCAGGTTTCAGCACTTCATAATGCACCAATCCCTTGAAGTTCCACCAGCAACAGAGCATTATCTTCTTCCCATGGACATCAGGTTTGGGAGTGGTTTGAGGGGTCTGCCCAGCAGATAGCCATCGATTTTTGCGTTTAACGTTCTCGTAGTTGATCCACGTTTCGTCAGAAGTCAAAACCCTGTGAAAAAAGTCGTTTGATTTGTATTTTTGTAGCAAAATTGAGGCGACATTTTGTTGCTCTGGGTCAGCTCGTGAGGAGCCCATTTTCCAACTCGATTCTTTTCCCAAGTTTGCGTAAATAGTTTTTGATTGTCATATGGGATACTTCAAATATTTCTGCCAACTCACGAACGGTGAGTGTTGGGCAATCTTCAATTAAGGCGAGCAAGTCATCGTCGACCACTTCTGGAGGATGTCCTTGGTGTGGCTCGTCTACGAGGCTTTCATCGCCGCCTTGGAATCTTTGAAACCATCGTTGACATTGCCGAATGTGTATACTTTCCTCTCCAAAAACAGTGATGATCGTGCGATGAGATTCAGCTGGTGATTTTCCTTGTTTAAAATCGTAGAACAATCGTAGAACAATGCGGAATTTTTTGTCCTCCTTTTTTTGCCAAAAAGCAAATGATGAAATTTGGAGCACTAAATGTTATTTATGTAGACATCTTTTACTTTGTATATATGCAAAAAAGAGGGAAGAAACGGCGCTTGAAATTACAAAAAACATGTTAAGTAGTGACGCGTCATTATTAAGTTGCCAACCTAATATTTTATACAGAAACGATATCATTTAGGACAATATACGCTGTCGGATGGATATAATCCGAAGCTCGAGATATTGAAGGAGTTCAAGTCCAAATTTGGTTATTTTGGTCCTTTGGATAGACCAAAAAGCTAAAAACCAAGTCAAGTAAAATGCTATTTTGACAGGAGATGAAGAGAACTAAAAGCTGAAGTAATTTCTTCTTTCAGATGGCGGTCCATTCTTGATTGAGGCTAGCGATCAAATTCTCCAAGTTGGCATCATCAAAAGTGAACTCAAAAGAGTATACATATTAAGAATTATACAATGAGTATCTGAGCTTTCTTAGTTTTTCCATGTATTCTTTGCTTCTTTCTGGTCTTGTTGTGGACCAAAATTACAGAAAAAGCATGCGAACTTTTTTGCTCACCCAGAACGTTATCTTTATTTTCTTGTTTGAAGAAGTTAATCACCTCAATTTTAGAAGAACGCTTTTCTCAAAACGCTTGCGCTTTTAACGAAAATAAAAAAATTTTTGAGAGCAATAGGGATGGGACAAAAGATGAGATAACCATGAGCGAGAGAAAAGATCTCAAAGGCGAAAGCAAAGATTTTGGGAACCCGGATTTGGAAAAGGAAATCGACTTTTTCATGGACAAAGAGGAAATTAGGCTTTTAAAAAAGGAATTTAAAAAGCTGAATAGTTCGGAGAAAGAACTGTTTCTCGACGGAATCCCAAAGATTGCTGAGGGGATACTCCAAGCATATCACCATATTGAGGAGTTAGCGGAAACCATTGGAACATTTGAAAAAGATCAAGGTGACTCTGATTCCGATTTCGAAAAACAAAAAGTCCTTTCTAGCGAAGAAAAAGGAATCGTTGTCAGACTTGAGTTGCTCATCTTACACGAGCTAATTGTTCCAGTTTGGATTTTGGTTCAAGCATTTCAGTGTTGAGAAACAAAATATTATCTCTCCCCATGGCAACAGTATCGAAAAGTTTCGAATTGCATTGAAGCTTTAAATTTCATGAAAAATTGTCTCTTCATGAATTACTCATTCCGATCTTATCTCTCTTCATCAACCAATCGGATCTGGTTTCCTATTGCTAAGAATTACTTTTTACGAGACGATTTTGATGAGCGCACGCCATTTCCTGGTGGCTGGATGAAGGGAAAAGTCCTGTCCCAGGCAACAGCAAATGCAACATCAAATGCAACAGCAAATGCAACAGCAAATGCAACAGCAAATGAACCAAATGTCGCAAATGGGCGGATGTGAGTTATAGTGCATTGTGCATTGTCGCTTGTTAAACAGAACGATAGGCGAGAAATGACGTGAGGTACAGAAATAAAGCTTCATTGCTAAACTAAACACTGATCGCCTATTCAACCCTGGTTGATTGGTGCAGATCAATCAGTTTTTGCAGACTAAAATCGACGAAACAGTTCATAGCCAACCGACCAAAGAATACATATACAGAGTACGTGCAAACAGCCCAATTGACCGCCCCTATAAGCCCTGTAATTTCCTTGTAAACTTGTCCACAAAGATAAATTTCATGGTAAGACATGACTGGGCACGTTTTTTTTTCAAATTAAATTCGAGAGATGTAAACAAAGATGAAGGAGAGGGGTTTGTGGAAAATAGATAAGTGAACAACCTTGCAAAAACAATAGACTTTCACTTTTGACATATTTATTTTTGGAATTTTTATTATACTTTTCTCTAACTGTTGAAGATCTACGACCTGGAGATCTGCGACAAGTTATGTTGTACGAATTTCTTCAAGGACACATGGGCCTCTATTGTTCAGTTAATATTGGGGATGTTGATGTGGAAGGATCAGCTTCACTACGGACATGTGCAAACTGGTTTGTTAAATTCCGTTCTGGGGATGAATCTTCGAAGACAAATTGAGTTCGGCAGCTCAGCAAAATAATGCCAAGTTGCTCAAAATTTTTCAAACCAACAAAAGGCTTTGTTTTTGTAAAATAGCAGAAGAGTTATCAGTTGATCATACAATAATACTCGAACATTGCATACATTTGGGTTTAAACCGTATTAGGGATTCCACATGATTTAACGAACACCCAGAAATGGCAACGTGTCAGAAATCAGTGCCACTCATCTTTCTCGATAGGAGCGCAAATCTTTCTTAGCCTGTTTTGTGACGGAGGATGAAAATGGATTCTAATCATGCTTTATGATATTTATGATCAAACAATTTTTTGAAAGAATTTTGTGCGTAAAAAGGCAAGTGTGAATCTTTTAACCTGATCGACCAAAGATTCTCTGTCACTAAGCTGAGAAATGAGTCATGATTCCAAAGGTTGTGAGTTGTGTGTTGTGTTGGTTGGTTGATTGTGTTTTCACCTATGTGTTGGTTGATCCTTTTTCTCAGGAATCAGATTTTTATGTTTTACCTTTTTATTAGAATTTTAAATTCAAAAACGGCTTGGGTATAACGTTTCATTTCGGATCCTATGCAGAGTGAAAGGATTCCATTTTTTTTATGTTGAAAAGGTCACTGGAAATCGGCCCTTTCAACACATTTCGCAAGCGAGAGCGGTGAGCTTTTAGAGAAGGTTTATTGCTTAAATTTTTGACTCTAATTCAGTTAAGTTGTAGTTATTTACCCATCTAGCTTTTCTAGTTACCCTAGAATCATAAAGTGATGAGGAGGTTTTTGCGAGAGTTTCTGACTTTGAAATTGAGTCTAATTTTTACAAATTATATAAAAAAGAAAGCAAAAAACTGGTCTGGTTTTCGTGTACAAATGATTGTAGCATGAAAGAAAACCGGATTCGAGAACTTCTTGCTTCTGGACACGAACTGGTTATAGTCATTTTCGGTCAGGTCTGCTAATCATGATGTGACCCGGTCTCGTTAAGCAGCAATGATTAAAATTCTTGGATTGGAAAATCTAACAAATAGAAGAGTGCGTGAGCAGATTTTTAGAAGACTAAAGCTTTTGCTTTAGCAGACCTGACCGAAAATGACTATAACCAGTTCGTGTCCAGAAGCAAGAAGTTCTCGAATCCCGTTTCCTTTCATGCTCCAATCATTTGCTCCAATCATTTGCTCCAATCCAATTATTTTCTAATCATATTCTAGAGAGGCACCTTTTATGGATCATTCAAAGGATAGTCTGATTCATCGAAAGGATGGTCTGATCAAGGGGTTTCTGAGTGGGGAGATCATTAGTTGCGAGGGTGCGCAAGGGTTACGATAGCTCTAGAGCCGGTATTTTGCATTTTTATTTGAAAAAGGTATGTATGGCTTTAGGTCAGTCAACAAACGACCTGAGCTCACTGATGATGGGCTGCTCAATCTCACCAAACCAACGTTCAACGCAAGGCTACAACAATACCTTGTATTCCCGTCAACTATAATCCATTCTCTTTTTTGAACAAAACAGTTATTTTCCTTCAATCAGAGTGATTGGCCATCTCCAAATGGTCTTAGTCATCGATTTGTTGACCCGAACTTGCTTTGTCAAAATCCAGCAGAGGCGCAGCCTTATCGGCTTACCTTTTCGATAATCGTCGTCATTAATTACCTATTGGATCTTATTTGAATCTGATTTTTTTCCTTGATGTTTTCATTTTTAGACACCAATCTTTTCTATGTAGAATCATTTACCAATCATTTAATGAACAGCTTTTAAGAAGCAAGCTTTTGATTGACATTTTTTATTCAAAGATTTTGACATTAATATTAAAATGGCTGTGGTGTATGAGCCTAAAATTGGTCTTGTTTTCAAGTTTGAATTTATTTATTGTGAACAAGACTCTCATAATGTTTATCTCCTCAAAGTCTCTTGAAATTTCATCTACTATTTCCTCTACTACTAAAGCAGAAGAAGAAGAAGAAGAAAGTCAACTTGTGAGATCATACAATCAACTCTAATCTAATAAATAAAATCTAGAACTTTTTAAACATTAAAAAGAGCATTTACATCAAAAAAACTTTGTTTTCTTGTTCCAAATCGATTGTTTGTTATCAGGGGGTTTATTTCGAAGAGCCATTGAAAGATTGCCGCAAAAAAAAAGTTGTGAAATTATTTGTTACATTTTAATAGAGCTGAACAAATGATTTTATCGGTTTTCTTTTTGTTTCTCTTTTTAAAGGTTTGTTTTTTTAAAGCAAAAGTGATCTTTTATAAGAGATCGATGATCTTTTAGAACCTGAACCATTGTAAGAACTATTGTAAAGTTTTCATTGTAATTGCAATCATTGTAAAGTAAAGTTTAAGTGAGATTACCTTTAAAATAGGCTTTTGCTTATTTCGTTGATGCTAAAAAGAGATTTAAAAAACAATTACCGTAATTTCTCTGATAGTAGTGCACCCCAGCCGAGTTGGAGACGATTTTACGGTTTCCAAGCTTTTGCAGAAGCTCAACACTCTAATCCCGCACTAGAGATAAGGAACCAAATCTCTAGAGGTAAAGAACCAAATCTAGGGAGATAGGGAACCAAATTTAGAGAGTTAAGGAACCAAAATTAGAGAGAGTGCACCCATCGTCAGCTACTTTTTCCGGTCCCACATCGATAGGTTCTGATAAACGCTTTTCGAGATTTCGAGTCGACGCTCAGGGTTTCTTACTAGTAGAGAAAATACGGTATTTTGAAAAAAAGAATCTAAACTTTAGAACACAAACTGTGAACTCTATCGTCTCTACGATGGTGCGGATCCAGTCACGATTCTCAACCGAGAGAACTTTGATGAAACCGTTTATGGACAGGTTAGCATGCAGAAGAAAATCCAAAAAAAAATTCATTTGCACCAAATTTATTCGCTTTTTCTATGCTTTCTATCATATGATCGATTGAAATGGAGCAAGCAAATGGAGCAAATTGACTAAATTAAGAAAAGCGCCACCTTTGTCCACTTCTACGTTCCTTGGTGTAGTGTTTGTTCGAGCTATGCGCCAATATACAACGAATTTGCCAGGTTTAAAAAGTCTCCCAATTGTTTAAACATTTTCAAATTTCTCTAGAGAGGTCGGAGATTGGAAATCCATTGTGAAAGTGGCTGTTGTGAATTGCGATGAGAATGGGCGTCTGTGTAAAGAACACGTCAGAAGCTATCCATCATTTAGGGTTTGTCTTAGTAAATATGAGTAGATTTAGTTTTATGAAATTTGAATTTTTCAATTTTGTCTTAAAATCGGCTAGTTGGAACTAGGGTAGATGAAAAACTCGTGCGTCGCCGGGACTTGAACCGCGATCTTTCGCTTATCGAGCAACCATTCCACCACAACGCTCTCGACCCCCCTTACTCCAAATGGAGTTAACTGGCCGAATAAAGTAGAGCCCAACCACCCGAACGAACTGTTGCTTACTGTATAGCCGTGTATACCATAAAATTATGGGAAGACGATAGGTCGTTGTTAGTATTGCGCTGTACCTTTGCTCTCACTGCTCTCACTCCTCGGTGCGCTCACTTTGCGACCATTTTTCTTGTATTAAACACGAGTTTTTCTAAAAGTTTTTTTATACCATCGTGTAGCCCATTTGAAGGGGTATATTTTGATACCAGACTCGCACAAAGCGAAGGCGCTCGTAAATGGTAATTCCATACGGCGCAATTTTCATTTTTACAAAGCCGCGCAATATTCATGGATTCAAAATTATTGGGTGAATGCTTATGAAATGGTTAATTCATGTAAATTTCTCTACCAGAGCATCTAATTCTATCTAACTCTATCGAATTTGTGTTTTGTTTGAATGAAAAGTGATAATCTTAAGCTATTAGGTTGTTCGGATATAAACAAGCGTTGCTAAACTTTTTGTTGTGAGAGAAGCTTTTAAAACATATCTTTCTGTATTTAAAAGTACGTTATATTGCGCATATTTGAAAACTTTTTAAACGGATAATTTCTTATTCAGCCGGCTGCGTTTTTCAAGAGCGGCATCAATTTTTTGCGCAAAAGATGGCAAGAAGTAATCAATAATAATGGTGAATATACTTTGGATTAAACTGTGTTGTTTCTGTTTTTAAGGTAGATTTTGTCGACTACTAAAACGCTCGTTTATATCCGAACAACCTAATAATAACAGAGAGCAACTTTTTTATTTGACATGAAATGATGGAGAAACTTTTCGATCATTTGAGTCAACTCAACTTTGATCTTCTTTTGTGCTAAAGTTCTATTAGTTCGATATTTTTTTAATCAACATGCTTCTATTCAAAGATTTCACTGAATTCTTATCAATATGTTTTTGAGTTTTGAAAAGAATTTGAAGCGATAAAGCCTGGGATTTCTTTAATGATTTAGCTTTTTAATGAAAACGCCCATGAGAATGTTGATTGCTTGAAATGGTTTGTTCGACAGCTAAAACCTTTGCTAAATTATTGCATAACTCTTCACAAGCAACAAAACATAAAAGAACTTTTTGAAATCTGATAACTGGTTGAGGAAATCTGGAAAAATTTAGCCATTTAATATGCATTGACCCAATATTTCAACAAGCAAATAATTTAGTATTTTCCATACAACGCCACAACAAAAGAAGACGCCAAAGAATATCAGGGATCCTATCGAAATATCACTACTTTGCCTCTCGATTTGGCAGAGCTCGTAATGAAAGACGCTGAACAACATCAAGCACCAGACTGGCCAGTCTTTTCTTTGATTTCCGAGTTAGAAGAACTTGAGTCGTGAGTAAAGTAACAATTTAGCAAAGAACCTCTTCCGATTCTTTGGACCAAAATTCGTGGTAACTATCTCTTGTTATTGAAACAGAATGAGACGTCAAGCCTTGGAGCTGCGGTAGGATGACTTTGATAAACGTTATAAACAAACACTGTTGTGCAACTTGTAAAAGTAGCTTAGAAAATGCTCTACTTAGGCAGCATATTTGGTCGCTTTAGCTTGCTCTCACTTATCATCAAAATCCGCATCTAACTGTGGTGACACTGAAAACGACAGAAAACCGAGAGAGCTTCCTTGAGTTTCCGGAGGGAAGTGTGGCTCTATTGAGAAGGGATTCGCCTCGTGTACTATGGTTGTCCGGGTCAGCTTTGAAAACTCTTTTTTGTTGCAAATGATCAATAGTCTTTTTAAAGTAAACACTTTTTATGTACAGTATATTCATCGAAAAATCCTTTTTCTTTCGATTTGCTGCTACAGGGTGGCTCAAAAGCTCTGATACCTTAAGAAACATTTCTTTTTAATGGGAAATACTGAGAAACTTTTAAAATCATGTTGATTTTCAGATTCTCCACATATTTTTACAATATAAATCAAATTTTATGAGATGTTAATGTGGGAAAAACTATTCATTAAGTACATAAAAAGTACCATTTTGTCGCGTGCCATTCTATTATATTGCAGTACTTTTTTTCTTAATGAAACCTTTTTCAGTTAATATTAAAAGTGAAATTAAGTAGAAAAGATAATAAAAAAAGAGGTTTTATGGTACAAATAGTAAAATAAGTGACGTTCCTTTTCCCCCTTGTTGCCCATAAGTGTACGACCAACGAGCAGTAACGCACATCAGAAAGAAATTAGCGTAAAACTTTTCCGAATAGAGCTAGTGTGCTGAAAGTTTGGTTTATAATGTAAAAATATGTAGAGAATCTGAAAATCAACATGATTTTAAAAGTTTCCTCAATATTTCCCATTAAAAAAGAATTGTTTCCAAAGGTATCAGAATTTTTCAGCCACCGTGTATTTAAAAGTTTCTGAGAAATCGCTGAGATCAAACTTTTCTTTAGGCCTTTGAGTACGTTGGACTCTATAAAAGTAATGGTCGATAATTTGGCACCCGAAACGGTAAAAAAAACTTTTTCAACATATTTAATTTGAAATCAATCGATACGATAAGATATTTGGGACAAAAATTTATTTCATTTAAAAATAGATCAGTTCTTTTGAGATTTTCCATCCAACTTCAAGCTCTGCCCGAAGAAATGATCTTCCTTTGGACGAGGATCTAATTCCCGGATTGTGTAAATATGTGTGCTTTTTTATGAAATAAAAGCATGCATTTATTTTGAGGGTACTTGGATTGAAGTGTTCGAAGATGGTACATATCGTTGTCGACGCTGCAAAACGTGTTGGCCTGGCCAGTACGAGTTGGTATGTCTTTCTGCTGTTTATTCACTTGAAAACTTTTCGATTTTTTGAGACATCAAGTTTGTTTAAGTACTGAAAGCGCGACATTGCTTTTGCAAATGAACACTCTAATTTCCTTTAGTAGTTTAGATTCTTTTAAGAGCTCAAAGCCACAATAATTCTGAAATGCGATTGGATTAAAGTAATTAAAGTAATTAAAGCGATTAAGCTAATTAAGATTAAGCGATTGCGATTAAAGCCAATTAATCAAACCAATTATTGATTTGAAAAGTTTTTCATTTGACTTTTCGAGACAAGATTTCAGTTAGAAATCGGATATTCAGCACAAATGAAATTCGAATGTATTAGGTTGGCAAGTCATAAACGATCGTTTTAGACAATAACTTGTTTATTTCATAGAACGCAAAAAAGAACATTAATCCAAAAGGTATTCTTCCTTTTGCGCAATTCCTAGATACCATTCTCAAAAAACTGAGCGTCCTTCTGAGCAAAGTAGAAATCAAGTGCATTTTTGACTTGTGCAGGATCATCGAAGAGTTTTCCATAGAGAAACTGCTTTAACGATCGAAACAAATGGTAATCTGAGGGTGCTAGGTCGGGTGAATAAGGTGGTAGAAGAATAAGCATGTGGTAGAAGTTTCCAGCCAAGCTTGTCGAGTTTTTTGCGAGTGACTTTAAATTAAAAGCCAAAAATCCCTTTAGGCTCCGTGTCAAGGTCCGCAAAACACGATTTGTGTCTCGTGCTCATATATTGCTAGCAAAAACCGAGACTTCAGGTTTTTTTACAGATCAAAAACAAAAAAACGATGCATTTTCTAGAAATAAATGTGCAAATCGGAATCAGAAAGGAATTGAAAGTAACTGGAGATCGAGATCGAGTAACTGGAGATTCCCAATGTCATCAAATAAAACAAGAGCAAACGATCAGTCAAGAACTGATCCATACTCGTAAGTTAAATCAAAAAATCATTAATCAATGAAAAAATAATTCAGAACAACAGAGAAGGTCCAACTTTTCCGGGCAACAGCCACGTGAGCAAGATTTTTGATGCGATCAGTATTGGAGTCTTTTTTAGGCAAAACACAGATCAAATAGGCAGCTCACAGAGTGTGCTGATTTCGATTATTCTCTTGGTTTTACTCGGAAATCTCTGTCTCTGCGTGCTTTGGTTTGGCTGGTATTGTGTGAGTTTCTTTTTCATTTCACAAATTACAATCCACAAACAGGGAAAGCACCTTAGCTTCAGAAAAATGGCGACTTTTTGTCAATAAATTTCAGGTTTAGGGATATGAATTTGAGATTGAAAAAACGTTTTTCTATTAGGCTGAGGCTTTTCGTAGTTTTTGAATTGTAAATTCTTGAAAGCCAAAACATTTATTCATGAGATATATTCAACATTATCAAGTATCACTTGTTCCCATTTATATGGCAAAGCGTGGATCCCCTTCTTCCAGAATGAGAGGGGCTGGCGATCAAAGAAGTCACTTAACCATTTTTCGATTTCATCGACGGTTTTAAAGTGCTCGTTCTCCAATTCCGCGGCCATCTTACAGAAAAGATGAAAATCCGATGGGGCTAATTCAGGAGAATATGGGAAGATCAGGGAGAACCTCTCAGCTCAACTCCATCAGCTTTTCTTTGGTCAATTTCGCAGTGTGTGCTCTCGCGTGTTGATCGGCGGTAATACCGTGTGTAGAGAGATAGAGAGTCGCTGCCGTTTCATGTGGTCTGCGAGGTCATGTGGGATTCAATCTCAAATTTTGAAGTGTAGTCCATTGCGTGGAGATGGGTTTCTACCGTTGTATGACCACACTGTAGTTGTGGAGCTAAATGACGGATTGTTTGTTTATTGTCCTCCTTCATAAGATTAGGTAGAGCCGTTTCATCGAAGTCACACGGGCGCCTTGACCTTGGCTGATCTTCGGGTGAAAAGGAAATTTTAAGTTTTAAAACGATGATACCAGTTTTGAATTGTGCATTGTGTCACTGAACCATTCCGTAAAAATTGTTAATTTCGGTTTCAGAAGCAGCGTTTGAATAGCTTAAAAAGCTTAAAAAGACTATTGATTTTTTCGAAAAATAGTGCCGAATATGAGTCATGGGTAGATTTTCGGTAGCTTCTAAAGAAAACAAAAAATAAAAATAATAAAACAGCATTTCATTTGGGCAACCAATAATATCGAAGCGAAGTAAACAAAGACTCCTTTCACTTAGATCCCTCGACTCTCAGAGACCTAAAGATATTGGGTTGGGGAGAACGAAAATCAAAAAAATGTCTAAAACTTCTATTCGACTTCGTCAAATCATATGCGTTTGATATGAGTAGAATGGTTAACTAATTCTCTACAAAATGGCATTTAAAAGAAAATTCAAACAGCGCCTCCGCTCAAGAAAAAGCCATTTTTTCACAAAAACTACAAACTGTGATCTAGAAAAAACCATTGGTGGGATCTTTCTGCAAATTTGGCCACTTAAGTAATTGAATGTGCTCTATCTTTTTATATAAACACCAAAGAAGGTTTATGTGAAAGAAACTGTTCAAATGATGAGTCGGACTCTTTGCCATTTTAACCAGCTGCGTTTGGAAGTTCATAAACTCCACAAAAGAAAAGCTTTGTGGAATCTCTCAAAAGTGATTTTGTAGAGAAATAGTGGATCCTTTTGATGAAACCAAACGTATGTTTAAAGAAGGCTTTATGTGTGCAAAAAGTCCCTTTAAAGTTCGGCGCCGACTCATTCTCTCCAACCCAATAGAAAGACGAAAAAGAGCGAAAAGACTTTTGGAACAGCCCAATCAAACAAAACTTTTTTTATGATTAAAATTAGAATGATTAAACAAAATCCCCAACAAGGCCCGTACAAAGTATTTCTATCCCATTGGCTCCTCCCTGCCTCTCCTCACTTTTTCTCTTCTTTCTTTGCCTCCCGCCTACTTTGATACGGTCTTGTTCTGGACCAAAATTAGAGAAAAAGCATGCGAACCTTTGTCTTAGCCTGTATAAACATCTTCAGAGAGATCGTCGAAACAGGAAAGATAAGGAACGATTGCCTGACGAGCAGCTTGAAGGTTGGTGAAATTCTGAGACTGTTCACATTTAGAAAACACTCTTTTTTTCTAGATCAAAACCACAAATGCGACACGCGGAAATTGATAAATGAGCTTTGATTGACAAATAAACGGAAAAATTGTTTTTAACAGTGCAAAATCAAACAATCAAATCAAACGAAACCGGAAAACTCATCCTGCCCTTCCTACAGAATTTCAGCAAAGTGTGAAAGCTTGGAAACTGGGGCCTATTCACTGGGAGTTGCTATCTAAAGGGACAACCATTACAGTATTATTATACACTAATCAGCTAAATCGGCTCGCTGCTGAAGTTGTAAAGAAAAAGGCCAAAGAAAGGGAAGGTCATTCTGCAACATGACAACGAAAATTCGAAAATGAAATCGTCTCTGAATCAAACCTAATTTGCATTTTAATTGCTGGACATCAGCAAGAATAGAAAAGTTTGTTAACTGTAGAGAATACCTTTTGAGATCTTCGACATTGAACATTCAAAAAATTAAGAAAGGCTCTTGAAGGCTCCCTCTAATAATGCTCTAAGTTCTGATGCTCGAACCCGATGATGCTCTAAGTTTATCAATTTTGAAAATTCGCAATTCTGTTTTTAGCGGAATGTTTTTACCGTACTTTTTCTATTAGATGTTTGGAATATTAATTTTTATCGAAAGTCAATCTTTTAGTTTCTTTTTTATTAATCTTGAGGAGCATTTTTGATCCCATATCTTCTAATTAATTTTAACTAAAAAGCTATGACTTTATTTTTAACTAAACAAACGTTTAACTTTTATTTAAAACTTTTTCCCAAGAATTCTCATTCCTTTTTTGTTGCAATTGATTGATCTAGATTTATTAAAACAGTAAAAAATATTGTTTTAAATGGAATCAACTCTTCAAATCAACACTCATTTTCTTTGTCTTGCTACGCTCAATTCCCTATTTGTAGAGAGCTGAAAAGTGCAACACAATTGAGCAGAATTCCTGGAAAAAAGAAAATACTTGCCACAACGAAAAAGATTCTCGGAGAAGACGGAATCAGAGGTGGCGCAACGAATTTTTTATTCGATTTAACTGGACTCTTTATTGCCCTCTCCTAGTGCCATCTCAAAAGCCTTTTGTGGCGTGCCAAATGGGGCCGCTGTTCTTTGCGATATAAAAAGATAAGATGAACAAGAATATAAGAAAGCACGGATCAGTGGAGAGCATTGAATTCAGTTCACTTTCAACCACAACTAACTTCTCTTCTGCAACAATGTGTAGCCGACGGACCTTCAGCACCTGTCCGATGCAACAGCAAATGAACCAAATGTCCTGTCCCATGCAACAACAAATGCAACAACAAATGCAACAGCAAATGCAACAGCAAATGAACCAATTGTCAATGGGCGGATGTGGGTTATAGTACTTTTAATCGGTCCCATCTATCATCAGCTAAAAAAAAGTTTCTTCAGCTTCAGTCTATTGCATTCATTGTCCTAGACTAAACTGAGAAGGAATGAGCTTGTAAGAGAGATTGTCACAATTGTCTGGATTCTCTGGCTAGCACTAGAAGTGTATTTACTTGCAAGGGAAGGCCAACTGGATTTGCTAGCCAAAGGCCATTCGACGCAGAATTTCACGTCGATCATGATGTTGCTTTTCTTTTTTGCTACGGAGCACTCTGTCAAAAGTTTTACGCGTTTAAAGTTTTGCAAAAAGTTTCGAAAACTCCTTACATTACAACCGTGGTTTCCGTGAGCTCAGCAGTTGCAGCAGTGGCCGAGTGGCAGTGAGTTAGGGGACAAGTCGAAGGCTCGAAGGCGAAGGTTCAATCGAGCACATTCAATTACTTAAGTTGCCAAATTTGCAGGAAGATCCCACCAATGGTTTTTTCTAGATCACAGTTTGTGGTTTTTGTGAAAAAATGTGAAATTTTTGTGAAATTTTTCTTGAGCGGAGGCGCTGTTTGAATTTTCTTTTAAATGTGATTTTGTAGAGAATTAGTTAACCATTCTACTCATATCAAACGCATATTATTTGACAAAGTCGAATAGAAGTTTTAGACATTTTTTTGATTTTCGGCGCCGACTCATTCTCCCCAACCCAATACAAAGCGGTGTACAAAGCAAATTTCGAATCCTGTCATCAAAACGTCAACAAAGTTTCTTTCTCTTTTATGCTGAAGATAAATTTCAACGAATAAAGGGATCTCAAAAAAGTTTGTGCAAAATCATTTTGCCTTTTTGGCCTTTTCTAAACTCTGAAAGCAGAATATACATCAATTTTAAAAGTCACTTTTATAAAATGTTGTTTGGAAGTCTATTTTTAAAAAATGACAAATAAATGTATTCTTATTCTGAATACAAAGATTGAAATAAGCGTTTTCTTTTGTTTTGCAGCCAATTATTACACAAAAAGCACTTGTTTTTATCGAAAGTTTATTTGAAATAAAATTTAGTCTTTCCAAAAAAACTCAACTACTCTATTTTGAAAATCGCAAGCAGTAATTCGTTTTTTTTCTGTACAAGTCATTCTTTCCGACAACAAACGATTTGGCCAAGAATTATAGAGATTTTTGAAAGAAAAACAATTCAAAAAGCTTTTATAAACTCTTGAAAATTTCCGGCTAATTTAGCAGGAAATTTTCCTGAAATCAAATCAATTATATTCCTCACCATTTCCTCACCAACTTCAGCCATGTTTTGCCCGACCGATAACGAATTGATCATCATTGGAATTTTATATAAATTCTCGTTTGGAATGGCTGTCACTCTTTCTCTCCTCACTCTATTCACAATGTTCAAAGTGAAATCGCCGGTTTCAAAACTCTATCGAAACATTCAAATCGAAAGTGTGGTTGGATTTACGGAGAAATTGAAACCTATTGAAATTAAGAGTTGATAAGGGCTTGCTTTTAGAATGAATTTCTGGCTCTTTCCCTGAATCGTGGTCATTTGCAATCATTTGTTTTTTTACCAAAAAATCTTTTAAAATTGTTATAACTTATTTTATTAAGTTCCACATTTAATCAGAATTTAAAGAAAAAATCCTAGGGAGGGGGTAAGAAGCCTCCATGCGAACCAACAAATGTTGAAAGAGTTGGCTCTTCTCTGTTGCTCTCCTAAACATATATTCAAATAAATAAGTCGGAAGTCGATCTTTTCTTGTTCCACGCAAATGTTGAAAGAGCTGACCCTTCTCTGTTGCTCTCCTAGACATATTGAAGCTTTCATCGCGCCCCACGTCGCTCCCACTTGTAAATATCGAGCTTAAGTTTCGAAGATTTCATTATACTTTTTGTGTATGCATGGTTGGATCATTAGGGTCGCCGAACTGGAGCTTGTGATTGACCCAACTATGGTCATATTGATACTTCCCCAAAGCCTTCTCGCATCGTTGAAAGGAAAGAAAGAAACTCGTTTGGACTCAACTGAATGAAACGTTTATCTAACGGAAATTAAAAATCGTTGAAATAAAGTGAGTTGTGACTTTCGCTTCGGTAAAATCACGATAAATGAGGAAAGAATTCAGTCATCAATCAATCAATCCAGTCGTGTATTTCTTTTTTCTTGGTTTTTTTCTTTTTAAACAAAAGTAGGGATCAATAAATTTAATTGATAAATCAACATTTCATTTCATTTTAGAGGTGTACATCAGGCACGAATTTTCGGAAATTTGTCTAAAAGTAGGCTGTAGTCATAAAATTGGCCACGATTATCATTTTACCTTTTCCACATATCTTTTCAATCACATATTCCCGATAGACTCTTGTAGCTGAGATCAAAATGAGACAATTGAAAGACGAATGTAAACTTTGAAACAAAGTGAGTGAAGAGAGAACTATAAGTTTTATGCCAATGATTTGAGAATTACTCAACTCACAAACGTTTTCAATCGGAAGCAAATTCGACACACTAAACGTCCCCAGCACTGATGGCAGAATCAAAAAGGTGAGCAGAGCAAAGGACTGAAAAAGATTGAAGATCGAAAAGTAATCTACTTCTATAACCTGCAAAAAGAAAACAATTTGCAGATATTGAATCATTTCTTTCGTTTGTTGACTGACAGTCTTTTTCACTGAATTTGCATAGTGAAAAGTCAACCAAATAATATAAAACAACCAAGATGTGCCAACGGAAATCTCAAAACATTTCTCCCAAAAAAAAAACTTAAAATCAAACCAAGATCAAAACTGGGAAAGACAATTTGGAATCCTTTTGTCGAAGATAGAAGACGATTGGTCGTTGATACGACTGACAAGTTGAGTTGGCTTCTAAACTAGGCTTTGAAAATGGTTAAAATTGAGTTCTCAGCGAAAATTCTTAAGAATTTACCCACTTATGTTTGAAGTCGACAGAATGGATTCAATAGAATCGACAATTTCATATTCATTCAAGATGAAAAAGCTGAAAACGAAATAGCAAACTGGAATTGCTCCAGCGGCAAAGCAGTGCAAGAAAAATAGCTTTGGCGCTTCACGAGAATAGCCGACAGCCTGCAATTTATACAATAGAGAAAACAGAAGTGTTTCCAAAACCATGACAGCAAAATTTAAGTAGTATTTCTAGAATTGGTGTAGAAAAATCAGGGAAAACGGATATTACTATGAGCTGTGCCTTGAAGTGTGAAGGTAAACCAAAAGCGTCGCCAAAACTGCACGCGGGCAAGGGCAAAAGATAGATTGGCTCCGATAGGAAAATACCCAAATCCATGCATTGGGAGAAGATCTGGAAAAGAGATTCATAAATTGATAAAGAAAATCTGGCTCCTAAATTTCTAGATTTCAATTTCCCCGTAAATCCAACCACACTTCCGATTTGAATGTTTCGATAGAGTTTCGAGGCTGGCGATTTCACTTTGAACATTGTGAATAGAGTAAGGAGAGAAAGGGTGGCACCCACTCCAAACGAGATTTTATAGAAAATTTCAATGATCGTCAGTTCATTGTCGGTCGGGCAAAACATGGCTAAAGTTGGTGAGGAAAAGTGATGAAATTGATTAAACCTATTTAAAAAAAGAAATTGATGATTCAACTTGATTGAACTTCAAGGAAA
Source organism: Mesorhabditis belari (assembly GCA_958450365.1). Taxonomy (NCBI): domain Eukaryota; kingdom Metazoa; phylum Nematoda; class Chromadorea; order Rhabditida; family Rhabditidae; genus Mesorhabditis; species Mesorhabditis belari. Next base: position 1,727,769 of record CAUEEP010000936.1, on the reverse strand, counting down.
TTTCTTGCTGAATTGCTAAAAAATACAGAAGAAAAGATATAAGAGTATTTTAAACTTTGCTTTTTATAAAAATCTCTATAATTGTCGGCTAAACTGTTTATTGCCGGAAAGAATGACTTGTACAGAAAAAGTTAATTACTGCTTGCGATTTTCAAAATAAAGTAGTTGAGCTATTCTTGGAAAAAAGATCAGATTTTATTTCAAATAAACCTTTCATGACAACAAGTGTGATAATTGGCTGGAAAACAAAAGAAAACGCTTGAATCTTTGTACTCGGAATAAGAAAATATTTATTTATCACTTTAAAAATTTGATCGTTAGCATTTTAATTGCTGGAAATCAGAAAGAATAGAAAAGTTTGTTAAATGTAGAGAATACTTTTGAGATCTTCGACATTGAACATTCAAAAAATTAAGAAAGTCTGTAATTGAAGGAGTTTAGAATATTAATTTTTATCGAAAGTCAACTTTTTAGTTTCATTTTTACTAAAGAAAGTAATAGCAGAAGGAATCACTTTCATCTTTTGTTTTTCCATTTAACTTTACTGGCGTTGAATTTTTTAAATTTCGATATAATCGATCGATGTAAAGAAGAAAAATTGCTATTAACGACTATGATTTTTTAAATATTGGATTGGTGAATTGAAAACTGCGTGCTATTGTCATATGTGACAGTTTGAGCACTTTCTTCAAAAGAAACCCATTTTGGTGTCAATGGAAAAGTTGTAGAGAATCAAAAATTAGGCTTATAGCCAAATTTCCAAAAAGATTTTCCTTTTAAAGCTTAATTTTCGCGCAACGTCGCCTTCCAATCGACGTCGCCGCCATTTGGAGGTACAGTGGAACCTCTCTATAACGTAACTCACGGGACGGCTATAGCTTACGTTATATAGAGGTTTACGTTATATAGAGTGCCGTTTTATATAGCTTAACGTCGGCCGGGACCGGTCACGCCTTACGTTATAGAGAGGTTTACGTTATATCGAGGTTCGTTATAGAGAGGTTCGACTGTAGTTGATGGGAGCGCCGCGTCGTCGTTTCTTTTTTGTTTTCAAATCATTTGCTTTGTCAGATTCGATTGAAAGTATTGTTTTACTTGTTTTTTTGTTGTTTTTTGTTTTATTGATAAATTTTGTATTAAAATGAGAAAGCAATCAATTTCTATTGGGTTGGTGAATTGAAAACTGCGGGACTTTGAACTAAAATTTATTCAACATAAAACCATGAATTCATTCCAAATAATCTCCATTATTATTGACGACTTCTGCCCATTTTACAGGCAATTTGCGGATTCCTCTTTCGTAGTAGGATTTTGGTTTGTGTGTGAGACTCAAAAATGGAGGACTGGAGATGCCCCAGTTTGAGCACTTTCTTCAAAAGAAATCCATTTTGGTGTCAATGGAAAAGTTGTAGAGAATCAAAAATCAAGCTTATATCCAAATTTTCAAAACGATTCAAAAGCTGTTTTTCAAGAAATGCCAAATTTACGAATTTTCACAAAACTTGCATTTTAAGCGAAACTACTAAGTGTATCTTTTTGGAAATTTGGATATAAGCTTGATTTTTGATTCTCGACAACTTTTCTATTGACATCAAAATGGATTTCTTTTGAAGAAAGTGCTCAAACTGGGGCATCTCCAGTCCTCCATTTTTGAGTCTCACACTTGTCTCACACACAAACCAAAATCCTACTACGAAAGAGGAATTCGCAAATTGCCTGTAAAATGGGCAGAAGTTGTCAATAATAATGGAAATGATTTGGAATCAATTCATGGTTTTATGTTCAATAAATTTTAGTTCAAAGTCCCGCAGTTTTCAATTTACCAACCCAATACTAGAAAGACTTTGTGTTTTCACTCTCCTTTCCTTTTTTAAAACTTCATCCAAACCCTCTCTCTTCTACATGCAAGCTATAATTTACAGAGGAAAACTTGCTCTGTAAATTATAGCTTCCACTCTCAGACTGACAATTTTTAACTTTTAAAGCACATCGTTCCATAATTTGAGGTCTTCAAGTAGACCAATCAGAAATCTATTCCGGTTTTCTATTGACCAGAAATTGATCAGATACAACTATTCCTTTTTGTTTACGTTTGCAAAATGCGTTTACGATTCGATCGAGCATGGTTGGAAGTTATTTTCCCACTCATTTTAATCGTTGTTCTCTTCGGTGTGTTTTTCTACTATACCCGTCTAGAGGGTACTTCGAAATTAGTGAGCAGCTAACTGGGGAGCATGGTTGTCGTTTTTATTCACAGCTTGTCTAAGTGATTTTCTGTGCTCTTAATTGACTAGTCGTGGAGAATACAATCTTAAAATCTTAAAAATCTAATCTGAGCCTTATCTTCAAAATCTCAAATATTGCAATGTTTCCATTTTTGTTGTCGCCAAACTCGGCTCCTTCGTGCTCGATCAGCAAATTTGGTCGGGTGCGTTAAATCCGGTGTCGGCACCCTGGGACAGCAATCTGTACCGAAGATTCACGGCTACTTGGTTCTGGGTGAGTGAAACGTTTTGTGTCATATTGCAAGTATTGCTTTTGGAAGAAGGGGGCTCAACTAAAAGACAATAATTAGCTTTGAAGTGGTGGGGGATTCTAGCCCAAGCAACCCCCTCACTACTTCACTGCCGCATGGCACTTGTTGAATCTTGTTCACAGCTTTTCTCAAATGAATTGTTGAACCTTTTATACGCGAGGCCTTGCGCCATTTTCCCATTGGCAATCTAACTTTGAGCTCAAATTCCATGGTGTCAAGCTTTCCAATTTAAA
>CAUEEP010000936.1:1405000-1720000 GCA_958450365.1 Mesorhabditis belari | reverse complement strand
GTATTTGATCATCAATTTTGCATTTGTCAACCAAATGACTCGAGTTTTCTCTCGGCAATTATTTCGGAAAGTTTTGGTACAAAGTCAAAAGCTCAGTCTATCAGATCGATTCATAACACAGTCAACAGGTGACTAGCAAAATTCATGTGATCTTTTCGTGGCGTTAAATCCCATGTTTTCAGGCTGTTTCAGCGCCTCCCTCATTCAGTTTTTTGATCTTTGATGACTCTTTTGATTAGAGTACTAAAAACAAAATCTATTCTTTGTCCTGCAGAAATTTCCCCTTTAAAACTTGCCCCACTCTTCGCTAAGCAGTGGTGTTAGCGGGCGTTTTCCCTACAGATTACAATCTTTGAGAAAGTGCCAAGTGTTTTGTTCGTTCAGCTTGAAAATGCGTCAACGTTTTAAATCGATCATCTTGTGGATTTTGACTTTTTACTTGTTTACGATCTGTGTAACTGTACGAGTGATTGAGTTGACTCCGGAAAATCCATCATTTGCCGTACACGGGACACGAGTCTACGAAATGGGGGTGAGTAGCAGAGCCGGTCCGGATCTTAACGCCTTTTAAAAATAATGCCGCCACCAACAAAATTTCTATTTAGATTATTCAAAAGGTTAATTGTCTCTCTGCAAAATGGCTTTTGAGAAATTCTTGAAAGTAGTTTTTTTGTGTGGATTTTCAAATGCGCAAAAGCGAGCACCCAAAACTGCTCCGATACCGAAGTCGCAATTTGATCACTTTCTTCAATACAAACCTATTTTGGTATTAAAATAGAAAAGATAGAGCTCATTTGATTGCATAAGTCTGTAAAATTTGAAACCTATCCGTTCAGTGATTTTCTTTTCAAGGGTGAGCAAAGGTGAGCACCTAAAACTGTCTAAGTCGCAAAACTGCCCATACCGAAGTCAAAATTTGAACACTTTCTTTAATACAAACCTATTTTAGTGCCAAAGTAAAAAAGATAGAGCTTATTTTATTACATAAGTTTGTAAAATTTGAAAACAATCCGTCCAGTCATTTCCTTTAAAACACCAATTGAAAATTTTAAACAAAACTGCGTTTTTATCGAGTTGAGGCGAGCTTTGAGCTTTCTTTTAAAAGCACTTTTATAGAGAAATTATAGATCTTTTAATAGTTGAGAGCGCAACAAATTTAATAAAGGATTTATTTCGATGGAAACAAAAATTTGAAAAAAATTGTAAAGACTTATAAACCTAATAGATACGAGCTTAAACTATAGAAAGTTTAGCGAAAATGTGCAGGCCTCCTCTTTCCTACTCAACACCAAATGATTTCTTTTTTGTTTTAAGGGCCTCAAAATAAGTGGATGCACAAAATGCGATTTTCTCATCGATTTCTCCCATCGCGGCTGTGATCAACTTCCCAATATGCTTGTCGAGGAAAAAACTGTAGCCCCAACACTAACTGCAAGCCTTGAAACATTTTTTTTTGTTTCCGATTCTCATCATCGAATCTCTATAAACGAACAGCTCAATATTTAGAAAATTGAAACGCCAATCGATCTCCAAAATAACAAAAAACTTGTGCAAATCTGTCTCGATGAGTTTCCATTTACGATAAATGGCATAGTTTATACGACTTTAAATTGCAATCTCATGTAGAAAGCAAAAGAAAAAGTTTTCATTAGTGGCTCTTGTAGGTATTTGATCCCAAGCAAAATGCAGCTTCTTTATTTTTGTTCTTTCATTCTAAAGAACGGAACGGAATTGGTGGTGAAAGCTACGGATGTCGAGGCTATTAAAAATTATGCTCTCTCATTTCGAGTTCGTCAATGGGTGAATGGTAAGTTTGCTTAGGGATTAGTGATCTTCTGTCTTCTATCAAGCTTTTATGATCATCTATCACGCATTTTCTGGAGAAAGAGGGGAATTAGAGAATTCTTTTTTAGAAAGCCAACAAGTTTTGGTTGTTCCTGGGAGTCCGACGATACGTTTGTCTGGATATCTGGTCCTCGAGGACGTTTTGGTTCGGCCCGGATGGATTGTCACAGTGGTAGCAAATCCCGAGATCTATCGGTTTGTTAAAAAAAAAAAGTAGAAGCTTCCGTTTCCTATGATGTTCCGTTCCCTAAGATTGCGCTATTTAGTGGTACAAACTCGGGCCCACTAATACGGTTGTCGCCGGTTCCAAAAGAGTTCGATGATACAGCTGATTGTGGAACCTATCAGGTTTGTTTTCTTCTCGATCATTTGCTTGTTTTAGAGCTTCTCGATCTTTATAGGTTTTTTATAGTTAACTTTAGGTAGACTTGACATGCGATGGGAGTGTACGATTCAAGTTTTTCTTGGGACCTGCCCCGGCACCTAATCAAACAGAAACGCTCGACTACGACATAAACATGTAATTAAATCTAGTTACATCTTTAGATTCATAAATACTCATTCATAAACCTTTTTCTCAGCATTAAAGCGATTCCATTTCGAACAAGTGTTGCCTCTTTTTATACCCAAAGTGACTGCAGTTTCTGCTTGGAATTTCAGTCTTCTCTTGACGGTTTGAGTGTATTATTTGTAAGCTAGAAACTTTTTTTTGTAGGTGAGCTGAGCCTGGACACGGATTCGTTCAATGTTCTCAACTATCCATCAATTCTCACCTCTTACAATTATCCATGGGTGTTTGATGATCCGCGAGACTTCGAGAAATGTCAAGATTTTTATCCATATTTCTCGGCAAATTTTGTATGTTTTTGTGGGGTAATAAAACCGTAAATTTTCAGCCGAAATCGCAGAGAAAAGTTTGGATGAAGGTGGAAAAGTTGGAGAACGGATGGTTGGAGATTATCACAGCGCTTGATGAATCGTCGGATCGTAATCAAAATGAAACATTCAAGTGAGCAAGCCATCTTCCATTCTGTCCCTAATGAAGGCTGTTAAGTCCAACTTTTCGATTGAATCTAAAACAAAGCTATTCTTAGGCTGTTCAAGGCAAGATTTTCAGGTCTAACTGGCCAGGGCCAGGGGCCAGGCCAGGGCCTGACTGGCCTCAATCTGATCCACATATACTCCTTAAATAACTGTTTTCAGTTTCCAATTTAGGTTTTCAGAAGGCTAAAGAATCAAATTTTGTTGTCTCTAACTTTCGTGTTCAATAAAGCTCTTTAAGTATCTATGCTGCTTCAAATGAGCCTTTCGAGTTCCGTGCCGACTGTGTAACAGTGAGTTAAAAACATTTATTGGATTGAGGAGCGTGAAAAGGCGTCGAACTTTAACCTTAACTTTAAAGACACTTTTTGCACACATAAAACCTTCTTTAAATACAATTTTTGTTTCATCAAAAGGCTTCACTATTTCTTTACAAAATGACTTTTAAAAAATTCCATAAAGCTTTTCTTTCGTGGAGTTTATCGATTTCCAAATATCGTTAGTCAAAATGGCAAAGAGTCTGACTTATCAGTCGTCAAAGAGTTTGACCAGTTTCTTCTAAATAAACCTTCTTTGGTGTCTAAATAAAAAAGATAGAGCACACTCAATTACATACATTCCCAAATTTTCATGAAGATCCCTCCAACGGTTTTCTTTAGATGACAGTTTATAGATTTTATGTAAGGTAGGCCTTTTGTTGAGCTGAAGCGCTGTTTGAGTTCTCTTTTAAATGTCATTTTGTAGAAAATGTAGATCAGAGAGGCTAGGTTTAGCCTCTGTCCTCCTCCGGGAAATTTACCTGAGCCACTCAGAGCTCAGATCAGCACCTGGCTTCTAGCTGGCCTTGGTCTTTTCCGGATAGTAAGCTCTAAAGCCAGAAACATCCCTGGCACACGTTTGATTTTTGATAGATTTTTTAACAAAACTGAATTCACAGGTTCGCTTTTGTGCCAACTCGACTGAGAATCGTTTCGGCTTTCTACTTATACTGAATCGATCAGTCTTGCCGAGAGAAGAAGTCGAATGCTCAAGAACATACATCTTAACGAACGAGGAATCCCAAGTGATATTGAATGGAAATGATCTGTATGAGTGGGGTGAGTAATTTCCAGAAAATCTGAAATCTATCTAAAAGATAAGTAATCAGAAGTATTTAAGCGACGTTTGATGCTGCTGGCATTTTGTGCTTTCGATGCAACCGGACACAAATTAAAGATTGCGAAATGCTACTTGAAATCTCTTCTTTTTGCTTGATTGAGCAAACAGTTTGTGGTTTGAAAATATTTCTCAAACGGCATCCTTAAAATAAATCTAAAGTCTAAACTAATTTGGGAAATTTCTGATTTCAGAAAGAATGTCTCGATCAAACTCCACTTCCGATCAACGGCGTCTACGAAAAACCAGTAGCCACCCGAATCAAGTATTCTTTTCTCTAAACTATTCAATTTTTTTACTTCTTTCGTTACTCGATTTTGAATGAACCATCTTTTGAGATCTTTGAGATCTTCTGAGAGCACAGCCTCTTTGCCTTCAACAGACACCAAAATCTAGGACCTCACCGAGAAACGACAGCATTGTGTTGATGAGCCAATACACCATCAAGAAGTTTCTCTATCTTCTTTTCTACGACGAATTTGGTATTACACAATCGGCAATATCGATTCGTCTTCTTCAAAATGATTTGCGTGAGTTGTGAAGAATAGTTGCCGTTCGACTTGACTGAGTCAACTAAAGAATAAATTTAAGTTGGAATCTGACTTGCAAATTGCAAATGCAAATGCAAATTTGAAATTGCCAAACAAATTTACTTAAAAGACATCTATTATTTAAGCTAATAGAAAACGAGAAAAAGGTCTTTTTGATCTTTTTGGTTCTTGAAAAATGAAAAGTCTTTAGAAAAATGGTCCTTTTGGTTCTTGAAATGACAACTTTGTAAAAAAGGAAAAAAACAAAAAAAGAGAACAACTCTTTAAGTTGAAAGAAACATTAAAAAGAGAACAATTCAAATCTTTAATTCAACACCAAAAGTGCACTTCTATTCAATAGATAAGTGAGCTTATTGTTGAACAAAGCACACTACTGATCCAAAGTGGTCAAGTTCCAATTGTTCCAAGTGCCAAATGCAGAGATTCTTCTGCTGTTAGGCAACAAACATATCATGATTATAGTGATTTGTTTTTACAACTAACTGTAAACATAGTCATCTTCATGAGCTGAGTGCACTGATGCCAAATGGCCTCCATCCTCTCGACAATATGATTCAGCTTCGGAAAAACTGTACACCGTTCCCATTATGACGTCGTATGGCTAAATTCCATGCTTTATTTTTGTTGGTTATTATTATCATACGCGTATGTAATAACAATAGCCGGTCCCATCGAAATATTGGTAACCGGGAGTACAAAATGGAAGAGGTGTAGTTTTGAGAGGCGGCAGAGTTGCTTAATTAAGTGTTTATGTTAATGATGGGTAAAACAAGCTTTTCGTCTTTTAGCACAATTATTGGGTTGGTGAATTGAAAACTGCCGGCTATTGTGATATGTGACAGTTTGAGCACTTTCTTCAAAAGAAACCCATTTTGGTGTCAATGGAAAAGTTGTAGAGAATCAAAAATCAAGCTTATATCCAAATTTCCAAAAAGATACACTTAGTAGTTTCGCTTAAAATTTGTGTGTTCTGTGTGCTCTTTGTGCGGCGGCGTAATCGCTCGTCGTCTGGCGCAGGACTTTTGCATAACCCCCTTCCCTCTTTCCTCCCAAATCTCATCTGATGGTTTCCGAATCCTCAAATTCGATAGTGACTTCTGCGCAAATCAAGGCTAATCTCAATCTATTGGGTTGGTGAATTGAAAACTGCCGGCTATTGTGATATGTGACAGTTTGAGCACTTTCTTCAAAAGAAACCCATTCTCGTGTCAATGGAAAAGTTGTAGAGAATCAAAAATCAGGCTTATTTTAAAAATCAGGCTTATATCCAAATTTTCAGAACGATTCAAAAACTGGTTTTCAAGAAATGCCAAATTTACGAATTTTTACAAAACTTGCATTTTAAGCGAAACTACTCAGTGTATCTTTTTGGAAATTTGGATATAAGCTTGATTTTTGATTCTCTACAACTTTTCTATTGACACTAAAATGGGTTTCTTTTGAAGAAAGTGCTCAAACTGGGACATCTCCAGTTCTTCAGTTTTGAGTCTCACACTTGTCTCACACACAAACCAAAATCCTACTACGAAAGAGGAATCCGCAAATTGCCTGTAAAATGGGCAGAAGTCGTCAATAATAATGAAAATTATTTCGAATGAATTCATGGTTTTATGTTCAATAAATTTTAGTTCAAAGTCCGGCAGTTTTCAATTCACCAACCCAATATAAGCCACACATGTTTATGTAATAAGATGGGATGAAAAGTATTATATTTCTTTGAAAAAAATCAAACTTTGAATTGTGGTAGGTAGAGGCGGAAGTACACAAAAACACGGTCGTGGTTGCGAGCAATCGGCGGCCGACCAACGAAGATTTTCCGTCGTCATTAGGGCACAATTGTAGCCAGATGCGTTTCTTGGCTCATCTGTAGCTAGTTAAAAACACAATCAAATTGTCATCTTGTCATAAATAACTTTGTTTTCCCTACCAGGTGCCCAATTTCGATAGGTTAACGCCGAGTGATCTTGGTAACTCCATGAACCGTTTGCCAGCTTCTGCACACCGATCCATTGCTGAGTTGCGTTGAAATCTGAATTTTTTTCAAGGTTTATTCGTTTCAAAAATTTTATAATACATAATTTACACTATTTACGTATTTCACAATTGTTGGTCACATGTTTCAGGCGTTGTTTTAGGTGTGTTCAGTGAACTTATGAACAAGAAACACTCAGAAAACCGTTGTTGACTTGATTTGTAAGTATTTAAGTTTTTTATTTGAAAATAATGAACTTTTTGATTTCTATAAGGTACCAATTCACTCACATATGCTAGCCATCGAAAAAATGTAGCTATTCTCAAAAGCGTTCGTCACTTTCGACACAACTCCGCCCAAAGTCCCGCATTGCCAAACGGCATCTTGATAGAACTGGGCTGAAAAGAACACAACGATTTCATGACTTTTACAGAAATAAAGTTTAATTACTAAACTAAACACTGGTCGCTTGTTCAACTCTGGTTGATTGGTACAGATCAATCAGTTTTTGCAGACTAAAATCGACAAAACAGTGGATATACAGTCGAACTTCGATATAAAGAACCCTATATTCAGTTCCAAACTTTTAATAAGTCTACTTTGAGAAAGAAAGAAGTTAAGAAACAACCTTCGATATAACGAAAACTTTTTGGGGATGAAATATAGTATTTCATTTCCATATAACGAATTATTTGCTAAAATGTGGGCAAAATCAAAATGGATTCCTGCTTTTTGACTGAATATCTAATTTTTTACTCAATTTGAAATACTTTTGCAATTAGCTTGTTTACTGCTTGGAACGTTTTTATCTTAAGTGTGCTTAATGTAAAGTTTTCTTTCTTATTCTTTAATTTTTGAGTACATTATTAGATTTTAGGTGAGGGAAGTCGACGCGTCGATCGACGATTTCGCTTTGAAGAAGCGAATACTCGAATACAATCAACTTCGAAAGGAACGGCTGAATTGGCGAAGGACTTCAAATTGCTGCGATCAACAATCTAACCAATTCTTAGGATGATGTCATTATGGAAGCGTGAAAGAGTAGCTGCAAAAAGAGCACGATTGAAGGCGAGCAAATACGAATCAATCGAAGAGTCTGTGCTTCTTTGGCTCAAGCGAATGTCAAGCCAAAATGAATGCTTCGAAATCTGCTTCGAAAGCGATAGAGTTGGCAAGCTTGAAAAGAATTAACGATTTTCAAGCGAGTAGCGGTTGGCTGGATAAATTCAAGAAGCTTTATGGAGTTGTTTTTGCAACGTTTCCTTGCTAACTTGTTTTCAAAATAAACTTGTGATAGAAACTTCTATATAGAGGATTAGTCAAAAAAAAACAATGCTGATTTGTTTCTATACAACGAATTTCGATATAACGTACACTTTCATATAACGAATTTTTCGACCGGTTCCTTGCAGTTAATTGTATTGAAGTTCGACTGTATATGTTACGCTCGATTACGATCACATGTCCAGATCAGATCCGGACGCGTGGTTTTTTAATCGGGCGTAACATATGTGTCGTAGCCGATTATGAATAAAATTTTTTGGTAAATCTTTCTAGTAGAGCAACCCTTTAATTTATGAGGACAATATTATATTATCTTGTAGCGAATGAAATTCTGCGTCGATTGGTACCAAATTTGTGAGTTTAGGTTAAAAATTGCCAGCGCTACGTTTCATTCAAAATCGGCGGGATCCCCATAGCCGGCGGGACCCCCGTAGATTATGAATTTCAGCCAATTATGAATGAGTGGGTCTAGGAGCGTCCAACCATCAAGTATTTGGTATCATTCAACGCAGAATCATTGATAATTATGTTAAATTTTTAAAATTAGCAAGATTTGATAAAAGGAAAAAAAATTAGAGCAAAAAACCGTTTGTTCAAGAGAAAACTTTGAAGCCCCATAATTTTTTTCTTTTTATGCAATCTTTCTAATTTAAAAAATTTAACATAATTATTAAATGATTCTGCGTTGAATGATACCAAATACTTGATGGTTGGACGCGTCCGGACCCGCTCATTCATAATCGGCTACGACATATATACAGTATACATCATTAAATCTCCAAAAATGAAGATTGATTTCGGGTTATTAGTCATCAAAAGCTTGTGATAAATAAAACGAAAACTGCTACGCGAAAACTTCACATACGATCAGCGATCGGATACAGACAAAGTTGCTCATTTGGGATTGGCGATGAGCCTGGAGGGCAGTCAAATCCGTCCACCACAACAAACAGGAAAAAGAGGCCGAATGGAGAGCTTTTCATTGAAAATCCCTGATTAGTAAATAACTGGGCACAATGGGGAAAATCTCAAAAATGAACTAGCCACTTATTGCCTTATCAGCTTAGAATAGAAATAAATGAGAGGCTCTATCAGAAAATTCAATTTCCGGTTCAATCTTTTCTTTCGTAATTCTATGCTCTTATCCAATGAAGCAATAAAATTTTATTACAAACAATTTTACGTTCAAAAATGAACTTTGAAACTATAATGGTAGGCAAACTTTTGAAAGACTCAATAAAAAAACGTTGACAAAGGATCAGCTATGCAAATAGTCTGCTCAGTCTCATCTGGTAATTAGTCAATTAGCAGTCAATATTCCCAAGTAAAACACTGCTTTTTTTTTCTTGGGAACATTATTTCTCGACGCAGAGGAGGTCTTTCAAAAAACTGAAATATTCAGAAGAAAGCCCTAAGTCTAAGGAAGATTTCATACGCTGAGTTATAGGTTAAAAATTAACTTTTTAGTTACAAAAAATCAAAAAACCGAGCGGCGCCGGAGGAAAAATAGAGGCACCGGAAAAATTCGAGTTCTTTTCATCAAAACATTTCATAAAAAGTTGTGCTCCAAATCATCGAATGGTTTTTGTTGCAGCAATTCCAAAAAGACGGTGGCATTCAAGAACATTTGCCTCCAAAATGCATTTCAAACAACTTGCTATCGAACTTGACAACCGGATATGGACACTTCTTCCAGTACATGGACACTTCTCCGAGTACATGGACACTTCTTCAAGTACATGGACACTCCTTCGAGTACATGGACACTTCTCCGAGTACATGGACACTTCTCCGAGTACATGGACACTTCTCCGAGTACATGGACACTTCTCCGAGTACATGGACACTTCTTCAAGTACATCGATACTTCCCGAGTACATGGACACTTCTTCAAGTACATGGACACTCCTTCGAGTACATGGACACTTCTCCGAGTACATGGACACTTCTCCGAGTACATGGACACTTCTCCGAGTACATGGACACTTCTTCAAGTACATCGATACTTCTCCGAGTACATGGACACTTCTTCAAGTACATGGACACTCCTTCGAGTACATGGACACTTCTCCGAGTACATGGACACTTCTCCGAGTACATGGACACTTCTTCGAGTTTGGTTACACGCAAAACAAAAAAGTTTTATTATCAATAAAACCAGTATACAATTTGTGACTTTACTGAGCATTTGTGACTTTTAAGCCAAACTTGCTTCAAGGAATTGGCCTACTCAGTGTTGTGCATTCAGACAAAACAATCTCCATCAGCTTGTTGTCAATTTGCTCAACATTACTAATAAAAACAAAATTTTGATTTTTTTTCCTTTATTCCAATTCCAATGTAGTTTCTTGATTTTATAAATTCCTTTATTTTTTTTTTATTATTTAATTTTGTACATGTGAAATGAAAAACTTCAAAGTAATGCATTGATAAATCATATTTAAAAATAAAAACTACAGTGAAATTGAATAAATTGTAAGCTGGAATTATTTTATCACTAAATATATACTGTAAAAATTCTAATAGAAGACCATGGTCTTCTAATTTTCAACACCTCAAAATTGAACGATCAAAAAATTAGATAAAGGTCAAATGAATCAAAAAATTCAAAATTATTAAAAACTTTAAAGATAATTCAAATAAGATAATTAAATAAGATAGGCAATAAGATAATTAAAAATTTCGGTCGATTCTCATCCCCATCATCTTTCCCTTTATCATTCTTTTGTGAACCGTGTTAGTAGGGTTTGGAATAAGCTCCCCTCTGGTATCTGCTCTTCTGTAGGAAAATTGAAAATATCTGTAAACGAATTAGATCTTATTGCCATGTCAGATCTCCTCTAGATTTAATCTTCTTGTATCTGTATTTCCTAACTGTAGTCTTACTGTATTATTTTTAGTTTTCTTTCTTTTTTGTAAAAGTATTGTAGCAATATGTTATATGCGGTTATGATTATCTAATTCGCTTCTATTCGCCCCAGCATTGGGTCCTGAAGTGGTAGTGATCTCGGCTGATCGTTTGCGAGACGGTGAAGCGTTGGTGACTGAAGAAGTGCATCTCTTCAACCCAGACAGCCAGATCACGGGCACAACTCTATCGTTCTTCGACTGTGGTACCAACAAAACGTACATGACGAGAAAAGCAGCTGATGCTCTCAAGCTTTTCAAGCTACTTGCTCGCATTGCAAGTTAGAGGGACGAGAGGCTTGAAGCAGCCACGTGGAGCTATCAAGCGACAACCCAGAGTGGGAGAGGTTGTGCTGGTGCACGAGGAAAACCGTCCTCGAGCTGCTTAGAGATGCGCTAAGATTGCGCGAATCATTGAAGGGGTCGACAACCAGGTCCGATCTGCTGTGATCGAGATGGAAAATGGTCGCCAATCGCTGCGGTCAATTGCCCTTCTGTACCCCTTGGAAGGAGATGTTGTAGAAGAGCAAGCCGCAGCCGATGAAGGGCCAAGGGAAGTAGCACGGGAAGAGGTGCTTGTGAACACGCCCCCAGAAAAGAGGCACGAAGACGGTGAAGATAACAAGAAAGCGCCCAAGGTACAACTTGCGCACAAGAAAGCCGAAGAACTATGTGTACTTCGTGCTGGTGACCTTGATGTCACTGATGAGCGGGACATCCGCGAGTGGATGCCGGGGAGTGCTAGTCTACCAAGAGTACTGCCTCCCAAACGGTCTTGCTGTCTACAACAACGACGGGAAAGGATGTGCTGAAGACATCGATTGCGGGGCATGCATCTGAGAGCAGTGAGCATTGACAGTCCGACGAAAAGGAAAGCGAGGGTCACCGGTCAACTCGTTTACGTTCCAAACTACGGAAATCGATGGGTCACTGGAGACGCGACAATGAAGGAGCGATCAATGTGGGACGAGATGAAGGAGTTCGCGGAGGCGGTGTTGACAGATCATCTACCCATCCTTCTAAGTTTTATTGCCGTAATGCTCCTCTTGCCCAAGCTTATCAAATTTGTTGTTAGATTGTTCTTTTGACTTTTTGCGCGAGGGAGTGTGCAGAAAAGTGGCTCTTTTCTGTGAAATCTTATTTAATGTTTTGATTTTGAATATCTCTGATTCTCCTGCCCTCTAAAGATCGTTTTGTGTGATAAAGGGGACGGAGGCCACTTTGTATTGCTTTTCATTGGCTTTGAAACACTGAATCAACGATTGATTCTATTTTATTATATTTTCTCGCTAGATTAATAATTGTGTTATATTCGGAATAAATATCTAATAATCATTGCCCCATCGGTATCCTCTCACGCACTGCACACTCATTTTGGCACATTATTCCCATGTTTTTGTCTTTCAAATCTTTTTCCTAGCTTCCATAATTGTTTATCGAAAATTTTTTGTTATCAACGAAAACTCGATTATATCGGTAATTAGATTGAAGCTGCATTTTTGTTCTTTAAAAGTCGGTAAAAGTCGGTATCTATGGATACTTTGCAAAGTTGAAAAGAAGGAAAAAACTTTCGAGTGTTTTCAGAGAACGAAAAGTGATAATTGACCACGAAACGCTTCGATATCCAAAACATTTTTGCCTTTTTCTCATTTTCTAAATAAACTTTATCAATTTTCAGAGAAGATGAACAACGACGATGATTTTTTTTCCTCTCTTCAAGATCATTATGGGACTTTTTATGAAGCCGAATGGGCCTATCATGTGACACAATTTATTTTATAAGAAATTTATAATTTATCAGAAAAAGCTGAAGTCAGTTTAAATAATAAAAAGCTTAAGAAGAAATACCTGCTATAGCCAATAAAAGCAACCAAAAAACATCGAATTCTCCGAATTAATAAAGGGAAAATTGAACAGCTGAACGTACAACTCTAATTGTAAGCAAACTCTTCATATATTTTTCAAATCGATACTGATAATAAGTTTGAAAAAACCTTATTCCGACTGTTTACTTCAGTTTTTTCAGTTCAGTTTTTAAATTTCATTTTTCAGCACCCACAACCCGATTTCAATCACCTTATCAGCAATACGGACTACAGTCAACAATACAACGGTAATTAGATTGAAGCTGCATTTTTGTTCTTTAAAAGTCGATATCTATAGATACATTGCTTAAAAAGAAGGCAAAAAAAACTTCCGAGAGTTTTCAGAAAACGAAAATTGATAATTGACCACGAAACGCTTCGATATCCAAAACATTTTTGCCTTTTTTGCCTTTCTCATTTAAATAAACTTTATCAATTTTCAGAGAAGATGAACAACGACGATGATTTTTTTTCTTTTCTTCAAGATCTTTATGAGACTCTTTATGAAGCCGAATGGGCCTATCATGTGACACAAGAAAAAGCTGAAGTCAGTTTAAATAATAAAAAACTTAAGAAGAAATACCTGCTATAGCCAATAAAAGCAACCAAAAAACATCGAATTCTCCGAATCAATAAAGGGGAAATTGAACAGCTGAACTTACAACTCTAATTGTAATCAAAGTCTTAATATATTTTTCAAATCGATACTGATAATAAGTTTTAAAAAACCTTATTCCGACTGTTTACTTCAGTTTTTTTCATCGATTTAACGAAATCCTAATAAATTTCATTTTTCAGCACCCACAACCCGATTTCAATCACCTTATCAGCTATACTGACTACAGTCAACAATTCAACGATCCCTATTTCACAATGAATGGCATTTTCTTCGGCGTTACCCTTTTTGATGGAGAGACACCATCTGAAAGCCCTTATCCAATGACTGGTGAACCTGGAGACGACCATTGGCGGGTCAAAGTCTCCCTTCAAACTTTCAATAAACACAAATTTTTCTACTGTTTGAATCCACCGAAATCCCGTTCTGGGATCCATCAAGTGACACTGGTTCTTGCAAAAAACCCATCCGACCTGGAATTGGTCTCTCGTTTAAGCTGTGTGCAAGAAATTGATGCATCGGATAATCCATTTCTCCGACGATCGGATAATCTATTTCTCCACAAATGGTATGCTAATGAGATGAAAATGGGATCCTCTTCAGGGATTCGATATTTTGTGAGTCTCTTTGTAGTGAATGGAGTTCAATTGGAGCATGCAAATCATGAATGGGATACGGTGACAAAGTTCAAGGTTCCAGAATTGAGGTCTAATGATGGACTGTGCTGGGGTTTGGACTGTGCTGGAAAAAGCTTTTTTTCTGAAGATTCTGACGATTCTGAAGATTCTGAAGAAAATGATTCTGAAGATTCGGAAGGTTCTGAAGATTCTGAAGAAAATGATTCTGAAGAAAATGATTCTGAAGATTCTGAAGAAAATGATTCAAATGAAGATGAAGAATCTGAGTGTGATGAATTCTTAAATGGAAAAGATGAGGACGATTCGGATAATGAAAATAAGGACGATTACGATTACTACAACGGTTATAATTCTTACAATGTGGGCGAAGCAGAAAATGAAACTTGCAGCAACTATTATTTGGATGATTATGGATATTATGGAAATAAGAATGTTTACCACTGGTGATAATTCTTACAATGATGGATATTAAGTCTCAAAAGTTATATTAATTAAAAAAAGTCTTAAATTGTCATTCAATTTGAAAACAGCTTAAATAAATAAACTTTAATGAAGAAATGATTGAATAACAAAAGGCAATGCATAACTTCAGACATCTATTAGGTGTGTGAAAAAGTAATCGACGTTTTTTATTTTTATTTTGTTTAAATAAATATATCTAAACAATTTTTAATTTTTTGTTAACGATATATATATCGTTTAAAAGCTTATTTTTTCCTCTTTCGAATGATATATTTATTTTGTTAAAAGGACAACAATAAACTACTTTCATTTTAGTTTGAAAATGGTATACACAAGTATCGTTATTCGGTCAAATTTGCTTTATGAGTTCAAAAATGGGTTGAAAGCTGCGGAGGCTGCACGTCGAATTCGGAATGCGTTTGGCGAAGACGCCGTTATTGATGGTACCGCTAGGTTTTGGTTCCGACGATTCAAAGGTGGTGATGAAAGCCTAGAAGATGAACCACGTGGCGGTCGCCCTGAGACCTGTTCTGATGACCAAATAAGACGCTGTCTTCTCGAAAACCCTCGTTCAACTTCTTCAGAAATAGGCCTTACGTTAAATTGTGATGGGTCAACCGTAAAGGAAACGCTTGGATGCCATGAATTTCATCAAAAAGTTGGACAAATGGATACCGCATGAACGATAACACGCGACCACATGTCTCTTTACAGACTTGACAAAAAATCCAGAGTGTTGGATGGGAGGTTTTACCACATCCACCTTATAGTCCAGACCTTTCTCCATCTGATTATTATTTATTTTTGTCTCTGTCTAACTTTTTGGCCAATAAACGGTTCAATTCCGAAGAAGATGTCAAAACCGAGGTTGCTCTTTTCTTCGCCTCTAAGGACCAAGATTTTTATTATCGTGGAATGTCTTTACTTGTAGAACGTTGGCAAAAGGTTGTTCTTTCGAATGGTGATTACTTCGTTGAATAAAAATTATTTTAACGAAACTTATGGTCCTCTATATTTAAACGTTAAAAACGTCGATTACTTTTTCACACACCTAATATTTAGCCAATTTTATGTTTAACTTTGGTATTTGGCATTTACAAACACAAAAAAACAAGCCCAATTTTGATGATGTTTAGATGTTGCCATGCAGTTCATCCCGATGCCCCTTTTTATTGACCGACTGTGACTGCGACTAACAAGTGTTCGCAACTCTCGAATGGTTAGCTTTAGCTACGTTTGTGTACAAGATGCGCCATAATTGTCGCAACAAGGTATCAAGCGCGTAATTCCGATAACTACCTGGCTCTTCTCAAGGATGAACCCTTGCCATTTTGAAAATAGCATTTGGACTTATCAGCAAGATGGCAAATCAGCCCACAAATCCAAGAGTTTTGCCAAAAAATTCTCGGACTTCATTTCTTTTCTAAGTGGCCACCTAGCTCTCCAGACCTCAACTCAATGGATTTTTCAGTGTGGTCGGTTCTAAAAGCCAAAGCTTGTTCAAGGTCCCACAAAAACATCAAAAACTTGAAGAAACCACTGTTGAAAGCGTGGGAAGAGCTCAGTTCAGCTATTTGGTCGCCACCGTTGACGCCTTCCCAAAATGCCTGCAAGCCTGTTCAAATGCTAATGATGACCAATTCGCATTTGATAGTTCATTTATAATTGCTAATGTATTGGGTTGATGCATAATTATCCGGACTTCTTTTATAAATGATTTTATTTAACAAAAAAATAACATAAATAGTTAGAAAAATATGTTTAATTGATTATTCTGGAGCATATTCACCGCCTACATCAATAACTGATTGCCATTTGCTTGGAAGACGATCGATTCCACGAGCGAAGAATAAACGATCTTTGGAGGCAATCCACGCTTTAACATCGTCTATCAAGTCATCCAAATCGTTGTAGATCTTATTTGTTTGCCAATTTTTGAGCGATCGATTGACGTGGTAGTCCGTTGGGGCTTCTCCAGTTCTTTGAGATCGCGAAACGACTCTGCGGCAGACCATCCCTTTTCGAAGTGGTAGAGCATGATATGGCGAAGATGGATATGATTGTCGACACGCATTTTGTTCACTAAAGAATAACGAATATTTAAAAAAAAGAAATAGACAAAAAGCTTTCAAAACAAAAAAGATACAAGCACGCAAAAAGAAGTCCGGATAATTATGCATCAACCCAATACAATAAAGGCCATTCAGTTAAAAATTTGTCTTTTTTCTTCTTGTCTGCCTTAAAATCAGAACTTTATCTTGTTGCGAAAATTATGGGAAAATTTCCCGGTTCAATAGTAATCTTTTACTTAACTTTAAACAAAACAATGCGAAATGAAGTGTTGAAATTGTTGGGGATTCGTCGTGAAAAGACAGCAATCTATTCACTAAAAAATAATCCGCAAGCATTTCAACTTGTTTTAAATCCAATTTTTTCAAAAAACAATGACAAAGTTCGGAGGGAAAACGAGAAAATGCGATTGGAGTTTTCTGTTTCTTTTTTAAATTTTGTCATCTTGTATTGAGAATTTCACCAATCAGTTTCCGAGCTGCAAACGAGCTTTAGATAAAAGGGATTTAGAAAGAGAAGAAGGAAGGAGAAAGGAAGAAGAAGAAAGAAAGAAAGAAGAAGAAACAAATACTTGTTTGGGATGATTATCAACTTTTTTGACTTCTCTACTCGCTGACTTTTGGGAGAAATTGCTCTAGAACTGGCAACTTTCTTGGCAATTGAAATGAAAATGGCAAAAAAGTTGAACGGTTCGATGATTTTTGTTTAACTAGGTTTCAAATCTGTCAATTATCTAGTTTTCCAGTTTTCGATCTTCGTTTACTGACGCAAAAGTAAAAGCTTGACGATTCTGAAGATTCTGAAGAAAATGATTCTGAAGATTCGGAAGGTTCTGAAGATTCTGAAGAGATAAACGAAGATCGAAAACTGGAAAACTAGATAATTGACAGATTTGAAACCTAGTTAAACAAAAATCATCGAACCGTTCAACTTTTTTGCCATTTTCATTTCAATTGCCAAGAAAGTTGCCAGTTCTAGAGCAATTTCTCCCAAAAGTCAGCGAGTAGAGAAGTCAAAAAAGTTGATAATCATCCCAAACAAGTATTTGTTTCTTCTTCTTTCTTTCTTTCTTCTTCTTCCTTTCTCCTTCCTTCTTCTCTTTCTAAATCCCTTTTTATCTAAAGCTCGTTTGCAGCTCGGAAACTGATTGGTGAAATTCTCAATACAAGATGACAAAATTTAAAAAAGAAACAGAAAACTCCAATCGCATTTTCTCGTTTTCCCTCCGAACTTTGTCATTGTTTTTTGAAAAAATTGGATTTAAAACAAGTTGAAATGCTTGCGGATTATTTTTTAGTGAATAGATTGCTGTCTTTTCACGACGAATCCCCAACAATTTCAACACTTCATTTCGCATTGTTTTGTTTAAAGTTAAGTAAAAGATTACTATTGAACCGGGAAATTTTCCCATAATTTTCGCAACAAGATAAAGTTCTGATTTTAAGGCAGACAAGAAGAAAAAAGACAAATTTTTAACTGAATGGCCTTTATTGTACATTAGCAATTATAAATGAACTATCAAATGCGAATTGGTCATCATTAGCATTTGAACAGGCTTGCAGGCATTTTGGGAAGGCGTCAACGGTGGCGACCAAATAGCTGAACTGAGCTCTTCCCACGCTTTCAACAGTGGTTTCTTCAAGTTTTTGATGTTTTTGTGGGACCTTGAACAAGCTTTGGCTTTTAGAACCGACCACACTGAAAAATCCATTGAGTTGAGGTCTGGAGAGCTAGGTGGCCACTTAGAAAAGAAATGAAGTCCGAGAATTTTTTGGCAAAACTCTTGGATTTGTGGGCTGATTTGCCATCTTGCTGATAAGTCCAAATGCCATTTTCAAAATGGCAGGGGTTCATCCTTGAGAAGAGCCAGGTAGTTATCGGAATTACGCGCTTGATACCTTGTTGCGACAATTATGGCGCATCTTGTACACAAACGTAGCTAAAGCTAACCATTCGAGAGTTGCGAACACTTGTTAGTCGCAGTTTTCGTTGATAACAAAAAATTTTCGATAAACAATTATGGAAGCTAGGAAAAAGATTTGAAAGACAAAAACATGGGAATAATGTGCCAAAATGAGTGTGCAGTGCGTGAGAGGATACCGATGGGGCAATGATTATTAGATATTTATTCCGAATATAACACAATTATTAATCTAGCGAGAAAATATAATAAAATAGAATCAATCGTTGATTCAGTGTTTCAAAGCCAATGAAAAGCAATACAAAGTGGCCTCCGTCCCCTTTATCACACAAAACGATCTTTAGAGGGCAGGAGAATCAGAGATATTCAAAATCAAAACATTAAATAAGATTTCACAGAAAAGAGCCACTTTTCTGCACACTCCCGCGCGCAAAAAGTCAAAAGAACAATCTAACAACAAATTTGATAAGCTTGGGCAAGAGGAGCATTACGGCAATAAAACTTAGAAGGATGGGTAGATGATCTGTCAACACCGCCTCCGCGAACTCCTTCATCTCGTCCCACATTGATCGCTCCTTCATTGTCGCGTCTCCAGTGACCCATCGATTTCCGTAGTTTGGAACGTAAACGAGTTGACCGGTGATCCTCGCTTTCATTTTCGTTGGACTGTCGATGCTCACTGCTCTCAGATGCATGCCCCCGCAATCGATCCCTTCAGCACATCCTCTCCCGTCGTTGTTGTAGACAGCAAGACCCTTTGGGAGGCAGTACTCTTGGTAGACTAGCACTCCCCGGCATCCACTCGCGGATGTCCCGCTCATCAGTGACATCAAGGTCACCAGCACAAAGTACACGTAGTTCTTCGGCCTTCTTGTGCGCAAGTTGTACTTGGGCGCTTTCTTGTTGTCTTCACCGTCTTCGTGCCTCTCTTCTGGGGGCGTGTTCACAAGCACCTCTTCCCGTGCTACTTACCTTGGCCCTTCATCGGCTGCGGCTTGCTCTTCTACGACATCTCCTTCCAAGGGGTACAGAAGGGCAATTGACCGCAGCGATTGGCGACCATTTTCCATCTCGATCACAGCAGATCGGACCTGGTTGTCGACCCCCTCAATGATTCGCGCAATCTTAGCGCATCTCCAAGCAGCTCGAGGACGGTTTTCCTCGTGCACCAGCACAACCTCTCCCACTCTGGGTTGTCGCATGATAGCTCCACGTGGCTGCTTCAAGCCTCTCGTCCCTCTAGCTTGCAATGCGAGCAAGTAGTCCTCATTGAAGACCTTCCAGAAATAATCGAGTCGATTGACTGCACTCTTCCATGAGGCTCGTAGCGATTGCTTGGCCGTTGAGATCACCCCTCTTCATAAGCGTCGTAGTTGAAGTTTTCGATTTCACTGGGAAGACCAATCTTTGAGTTTGGCATCAAGAAATCAATTGGGCGTAGCACGCGATCTTCTTCAGTCAAGTACGTGATCGGTCTGCTGTTCACCACCGCTTCAGCTTCAACCACCAAGGTACGAAAGTCTTCACTCGACAGCAACGCGGTCCCGATTGCTCGTCTCAACGAGTCTTTCAACAAACGAATCATTCGCTCGTAAAATCTGCCTTGCCATTGAATAATAAAAAAATTTATAAAATCAAGAAATTACATTGGAATTATAAAGGAAAATAATCAAAATTTTGTTTTTATTAGTAATGTTGAGCAAATTGACAACAAGCTGATGGAGATTGTTTTGTCTGAATGCAAACACTGAGTGGGCCCATTCCTTGAAGAAAGTTTTGGTTTAAACATTGCTCAGTAAAGTCACAAATTGTATACTGATTTTATTGATACTTTTATTGAACTCTTTTTTTGCGTGTAAGCAAACTCGAAGAAGTGTTCATGTACTCGAAGAAGTGTCCATATCCGGTTGTCAAGTTCGATAGCAAGCTGTTTGAAATGCATTTTGGAGGCAAATGTTCTTGAATGCCATCGTATTTTTGGAATTGCTGCAGCAAAAACCATTCGATGATTAGGGACACAACTTTTTATGGAATATTTTGATGAAAAGAACTCGAATTTTTCCGGTGCTCCTATTTTTCCCCCGGCGCCGCTCGGTTTTTTGATTCTTTGCAAGTAAAAAGTTTTTTCTACCTATAACTCAGCGTATGAAATCTTCCTTAGACTTAGGGCTTTCTTCTGAATATTTCAGTTTTTTGAAAGACCTCCTCTGCGTCGAGAAATAACGTTCCCAAGAAAAAAAAAGCAGTGTTTTACTTGGGAATATTGACTGCTAATTGACTAATTACCAGATGAGACTGAACAGACTATTTGCATAGCTGATCCTTTGTCAACGTTTTTTTATTGAGTCTTTCAAAAGTTTGCCTACCATTATAGTTTCAAAGTTCATTTTTGAACGTAAAATTGTTTGTAATAAAATTTTATTGCTTCATTGGATAAGAGCATAGAATTACGAAAGAAAAGATTGAACCGGAAATTGAATTTTCTGATAGAGCCTCTCATTTATTTCTATTCTAAGCTGATAAGGCAATAAGTGGCTAGTTCATTTTTGAGATTTTCCCCATTGTGCCCAGTTATTTACTAATCAGGGATTTTCAATGAAAAGCTCTTCATTCGGTCTCTTTTTCCTGTTTGTTGTGGTGGACGGATTTGACTGCCCTCCAGGCTCATCGCCAATCCCAAATGAGCAACTTTGTCTGTATCCGATCGCTGATCGTATGTGAAGTTTTCGCGTAGCAGTTTTCGTTATATTTATCACAAGCTTTTGATAACTAATAACCCGAAATCAATCTTCATTTTTGGAGACTTAATGATGTATACTGTATTTATGTTACGTCCGATTACAAAACCACGCGTCTGGATCCGATCTGGACATGTGGTCGTAATCGAACGTAACATATACAGGGTGACCAAGAATTACCGCAACACACAAAAGGGCTGGCTTTTAACCAAATGTGCAACCCATCTCGAAAAGTTCACTTAAATATTTTTATTCAACATATAACAGTAACAAATTAACAATTAATTCAAATTTGCCTCCACCGGCATTCAGACAGGCCTGGGAAACGCGTTTGGAAAACGCGTTGACCGTGGCGAGCAAATAGGCATCATCGAGGTTATCCCATGCTTTGATGAGCGCCTTCTTTAAACTTTCGATACTTTTATGTGGTTTTGCACATGCCCTGACTTCAAGAACACTCCAGACTGATTAATCCAATGAGTTAAGATCGGGTGAGCTGGGTGGCCACTCAGAAAACGAGAGGAAGTCCGGGAAGGTCTTTGAACAAAACTCTTGCACTTTCTTTGCCTTGTGAGCCGGTGCACCGTCTTGTTCATAAGTCCAAATTCGATTTTTGAAGTGGTAACCATAAAAACAGGTAAGCAAAAAGTGAAATGGGACTCATAACATAATACGACGTTGTTGCGGTAATTCTTGGTCACTCTGTACAGTCGAACTTCGATACAATTAACTGCAAGGAACCGGTCGAAAAATTCGTTATATAAAAGTGTACGTTATATCGAAATTTGTTGTATAGAAACAAATCAGCATTGTTTTTTTTGACTAATTCTCTATATAGAAGTTTCTATCACAAGTTTATTTTGAAAACAAGTTAGCAAGGAAACGTTGCAAAAACAACTCCATAACGCTTCTTGAATTTATCCAGCCAACCGCTACTCGCTTGAAAATCGTTAATTCTTTTCAAGCTTGCCAACTCTATCGCTTTCGAAGCAGATTTCGAAGCTTGGCTTGACATTTGCTTGAGCCAAAGAAGCACAGACTCTTCGATTGATTCGTATTTGCTCGTCTTCAATCGTGCTCTTTTTGCAGCTACTCTTTCACGCTTCCATAATGACATCTTCCTAAGAATTGATTAAATTGTTGATGTGCAACTTGAAGTCCTTCGCCAACTCAGCCGTTCCTTTCGAAGTTTATTGTATTCGAGTATTCGCTTCTTCAAAGCGAAATCGTTGATCGACGCGTCGACTTCCCTCACCTAAAATCTAAGAATGTACTCAAAAATTAAAGAAATAAGAAAGAAAACTTTACATTAAGCACACTTAAGATAAAAACGTTACAAGCAGTAAACAAGCTAAATTGTAAAGTATTTCAAATTGAGTAAAAAAAATTAGATATTCAGTCAAAAAGCCGGAATCGATTTTGATTTTGCCCACATTTTAGCAAATAATTTGTTATATGGAAATGAAATACTATATTTCATCCCCAAAAAGTTTTCGTTATATCGAAGGTTGTTTCTTAACTTCTTTCTTTTTCAAAGTAGACTTATTAAAAGTTTGGAACTGAATGTTCTAAACTTTTAAGGGTTCTTTATATCAAAGTTCGACTGGATATCCACTGTTTAGTCGATTTTAGTCTGCAAAAACTGATTGTTCTGTACCAATCAACCAGAGTTGAACAAGCGACTAGTGTTTAGTTTAGTAATTAAACTTTATTTCTGTAAAAGTCATGAAATCGTTGTGCTCTTTTCAGCCCAGTTCTATCAAGATGCCGTTTGGCAATGCGGGACTTTGGGCGGAGTGGTGTCGAAAGTGACGAACGCTTTTGAGAATAGCTACATTTTTTCGATGGCTAGCATATGTGAGTGAATTGATACCTTATAGAAATCAAAAAAGTTCATTATTTTCAAATACAAAACTTAAATATTTACAAATTTTGTCAAGTCAACAACGGTTTTCTGAGTGTTTCTTGTTCATAAGTTCACTGAACACACCTGAAACAACGCCTGAAACATGTGGCCAACAATTGTGAAATACGTAAATAGTGTAAATTATGTACTAAAAAAGATTTTGAAATGAATAAACCTTAAAAAAAAATTCAGATTTCACGGCAACTCAGCAATGGATCGGTGTGCAGAAGCTGGCAAACGGTTCATGGAGTTACCAAGATCACTCGGCGTTAACCTATCGAAATTGGGCACCTGGTAGGGAAAACAAAGTTATTTATGACAAGATGACAATTTGATTGTGTTTTTAACTAGCTACAGATGAGCCAAGAAACGCATCTGGCTACAATTGTGCCCTAATGACGACGGAAAATCTTCGTTGGTCGGCCGCCGATTGCTCGCAACCACGACCGTGTTTTTGTGTACTTCCGCCTCTACCTACCACAATTCAAAGTTTGATTTTTTTCAAAGAAATATAATACTTTTCATCCCATCTTATTACATAAACACCTACCGTAAATACTGTAATAGTACTGTAATAGCTCTATTTTTGCTCAAAAAGTTATTTTGACATTAAAATCTAGATGATAAGGGTAAGAACGAAATCTCTGTAGTCTCTGTAAACTGAATAGGTACCGTAACTGCTGTAATAGTACCCCACCCCCCTCGTACAGTCGCGTAGTCGCAAAAGTTTTTTAGTATTTCATTTTCAAAGCGCGTACTTTCAAAAAATGCGTCTTTGGTATCAAAAAATAGCCCTGAATTTCAGCTATTTTTTGATACCTAAGCACACATTGTAGCATAAACCAGTGTCGAGAAAAACTCGTTCAAAGTTAGACTACGCAACACTCCGCACCGTCATTATGGGGTGGGGTACTACTACAGTATTCACGGTAGGCTTATAATTGTGCGAAAAGACGAAAAGCTTGTTTTGCCAATCATTAACATACACACTTAATTAAGCAACTCTGCCGTCCCTCAAAACTACACCTCTTCCCTCTTGTCCTACTACTGGATACATATATTTCGATGAGACCGGCTATTGTTATTACATACGCGTATGATAATAATAACGAACAAAAAGAAAGCATAGAATTTAGCCATACGACGCCATAATGGGAACGCTGTACAGTTTTTCCGAAGCCGAATCATGGTGTCGAGAGGATGGAGGCCATTTGGCATCAGTGCACTCAGCTCATGAAGATGACTTTGTTTACAGTTGGTTGTAAAAACAAATCTCTATAATCATGATATGTTTGTTGCCTAACAGCAGAAGAATCTCTGCATTTGGCACGTCAAATAATACATCCGCTGACCACTTTTGATCAGTAGTATGCATTCTTCAACAATAAGTTCACTTATCTATTGAATAGAAGTGCACTTTTGGTATTGAATTAAAGATTTGAATTGTTCTCTTTTTAATGTTGCTTTCAACTTAAAGAGTTGTTCTCTTTTTTTGTTTTTGTCCTTTTTTACAGAGTTATCATTTCAAGAACCAAAAGGACCATTTTTCTAAAGACTTTTCATTTTTTAAGAACAAAAAGTTAAGTCCTTTTTCTCGTTTTCTATTAGCTCAAATAATAGATATCTTTTAAGTAAATTTGTTTTGCAATTTCAAATTTGCATTTGCGTTTGCATTTGCAATTTGCAAGTCAGATTCCAACTTAAATTTATTCTTTAGTTGACTCAGTGAAGTCGATTTAAATGCTGATGCTGATGAGACAAAAGTTTAGATATGACCCCGAGGGACGAAACATCTAAGTGCGCGGAGAATCACTATGTGTGGCTTGGATTGGACAATGGAGACGGAAATGTCGGAAGTGGAAGATGGACTGATGGAACACCCGTCGATTACTCGTTCGGATATTTGGGTGGCACTGGATATTTGGGGGTGAGTGTGATGAAGTAAAGTGATGAAATCAAACAAAAATCTTTTTTTTTGTTAGTTGAGAGTGGCTACTTTATGCTTGCACGTTCAAGATTTACATATTGAACTTTAAATAAATTCTTTTTTAGTATTCTGTTAAAAGTTCGATTCTAAGCCTAGACATTTTTAGCTACATAGCTTGTTAGACTTGACTGGGTTACTGACGATACTGATGATGGCCAGTATCGTTTACGGAAACTATTTTGAGCTATTGGTAAACTAATTCTAGATACCAAAAGTTTCAACCTATTCGGGTGATGCTTGTTCAAGTAAAATCTACGATTGGTACAGTACATGGGTCAATCACAAATTCGGACGTTTCATCTGCAAGCAGCGACCACGGAATTAGAGAAACGCTTTTTTTATGACGAAAAATATGTTCTCATAATAAAAAGCTTGTTGTTGTGCATGTTCCTTGGTAAATAACACCTTTCAATTTCCATTTGAACAGACGACAATCAGTGAAAACTCTCAAAATTGTGGAATATGATTGGAATATGATGATATGATTAAAGAATGTGACACAAAATCAAAGGCTATCATTCTACGTTTGTATTGAATGTTTTCTACTTATCAAAACGTAAAGTACCGTAAAAATTCTAATAGAAGACCATGGTTTTCTATTTTTCAAAGCTTCAGAGAATGATCAAACAGCTTTTAGGAATCAATGATTTTCAAAAATCAGCCAAATTTTCATGATTAATTTATTGAGTTATCTAAAGCAACGATTGACAAACAACAACAATAAACAATTTCAAACGAGCATATCCGTTAAATCATCCTCGATCTCATTTTCATTAACGTCACTGATTTCAATCGAGGGATCATTTTCGCAATCTTTGTTTACCTCGTCTCGCCCAGATCAATTTCATCCAACAATTGATCCAACAACAATTGATCTCGTTTTCTCCGACAATTGATCTCAAAAGCGCTTCACTTTTTCTTGGATCAACCGCCTCGAGACCTTGTTTTTCTTTTCTTTCACTTCGGACCCATTCGGCAAGTCTCCTGTTGGGTTGCTTGTTTGTGAGGATTCGACTACTTCCTTTCAACCTCTTGCACAACTTTCCCATTCTCCGCAATCGTTTTTTATGAAATCCATTCGTGAATCATTTTTCTGCCGACTTTAAACGTCATTCTTGCAGTATTCTTCGAGATCTTCTTTGCAAATTCGATTGGTTTCAGCTTGAAATTGATCGAATAGGCCTTCCGTTTTCTTCCTGTTTGAGTAGTTTCGTGTCGAGAGTATCCAAATCATTCTCCGAATTCATTTCGTTTCCATTCTCCTTTTCTCATCCAATGAAGAATTCAACGTCGTCTCCCTCAGCTTCTCGAATAGCTCGATACTCGATACTTCGTGTGAATTGGTAGTCGCTCAGCCATCAGCCCTAAAAATCAATACGTTATTTATTTTATTATACATTATTCTTAGATAAAAAAGAATTTAGAAAGAGCAGAAGGAAGAAGAAAGGAAAAACAAGAAAGAAAGAAAGAAAGAAAGAAGAAGAAACAAATACTTGTTTACTTGTTTGGGATGATTATCAACTTTTTTGACTTCTCTACTTGCTGACTTTTGGGAGAGATTGCTCTAGAACTCGCAACTTTCTTGGTAATTAAAATGAAAATGGCAAAAAAGCTGAATAGTTCAATGATTTTTGTTTAACTAGGTTGCAAATCTGTCAAATATCTAGTTTTCCAGTTTTCGATCTTCGCAAAAGTAAAATTTTGGTTTCTGCATTAGAATATGATTCATAAAATGTGTCGATATATAATTTATAAGGCTCTCGTAATTTATAAGGCTCCATTATATCCATCGTTTATTAAGTTAAGCAAAAATAAAAAACAACGTTTCGTATGCCCGATAGTTTAGTGTCAAAATTTTAACATTTTTTATTATGTTTATCTTTTGTGTTAAAGTTTTATTGATTTTAGCAAAAGTACTGTTAAGCAGAGTTTCTTTTTTCATTGGCAATGAGCGTTGACGATTCGTTGAAATGGAAAACCGTATTCGTCTTCACCAAGATTCTGAAAAGCTTTAAGTTAAACCCTAAAAGAAGACTTTTCTATCTAAAATGAAAATTTTCTTACAAAAACTGCAAAACGATTGTCGTCATTCCCATTGGCTGGACAGGTAAACGGTTGAGAGATCCAGTTAAAAGAACACGAGTCTCGAGACTGAAAATTGATTTATAATAGAGAACCTATAGACCCGTACTCATCGTAGTTATTCTGTTAAAAACCATTTTTGGTAATTCTCTTTTGGTAAAGTAAAATACAGGATACGGCAGGATTATTACAACCAATATTTTTAAAAGATAGAAACCAATAAAGATCGAAACCAATAAGAGATAGAAACCAATAAGAGAAATTAATTCAAAAACTTTAACAATTGATTTTTGAAGATATATTAAACAAGAAAAACGATTTCTTTTCAAAAGAAAAGGATCTCTATGGGCAGAAATGCAGGGCTGGTGATATTTGGGAGTATCCATAGGCAAAATGGTAAGCCGGATCGAGTTTATCACATGCTTTTTGAAGAGTTTTCTTAAGCGAATCGCTGGAATGAGGCTTTAAGCACGTTTTTGCTTTAAGAACATCCAAAACACTGAAATCCTCGTCGGGACTTCAGAGTGACCACTAAAAGTGGCCAAATCAAGAAAATGCTCCTGTCAGCCAGTCCTGAACTACTCGAGCCTTGTGAGCAGAAGCATCATTCTGCATAAAACACCAAATTTTGTTGCCAAAGTGATTTTTGGCTCACGGAAGAAAATGGGAACCGACTGGAAACCGAACAGGAATCGATCTTTCTTGCGTATCTTATCTTTCTTATCTTTCGAGATAGTTGTAGGAACTAACATTGATGCCCTGAGGCGATTAATAATCCCGCTGCACCCAGTATTTTTTAAAAGCTAGAGTCAAGTATTTACTTACCTGATAAGTTGTTGCATCCCAAAGGTATTGGCCGTCGATTCCGTAAATTTTGCCGTGTGTCAGCACCGGACTTCTCACAACAGTTTTATTGCTTGCATCAACAAAACCAATCAAACGATTTTGAGCTGTTAATTTGTTTTTTTTGGGGAGCGATAGAAATTTTCAAATTCTCTTAAGATTGGAGAAAAATATTTGAAAAACAACGTAATCGTAGGGACGGGATAAGCTAAAGCTGTAATCAACGGTTTAAATCAAATTCTTATTTCTTATTGTACCATTTGCATTATCAATTTCAATTATTGGGTTGGTGAATTGAAAACTGCCGGACTTTGAAATAAAATTTATTCAACATAAAACCATAAATTGATTCCAAATAATTTCCAATATTATTGACGACTTCTGCCCATTTTACAGGCAATTTGCGGATTCCTCTTTCGTGGTAGGATTTTGGTTTGTGTGTGAGACAAGTGTGAGACTCAAAAATGGAGGACTAGAGATGCCCCAGTTTGAGCACTTTCTTCAAAAGAAACCCATTTTGGTGTCAATGGAAAAGTTGTAGAGAATCAAAAATCAAGCTTATATCCAAATTTTCAGAACGATTCAAAAACTGGTTTTCAAGAAATGCCAAATTTACGAATTTTCACAAAACTTGCATTTTAAGCGAAACTACTAAGTGTAGCTTTTTGGAAATTTGGCTATAAGCCTGATTTTTGATTCTCTACAACTTTTCCATTGACACCAAAATGGGTTTCTTTTGAAGAAAGTGCTCAAACTGGGACATCTCCAGTCCTCCATTTTTGAGTCTCATACTTGTCTCACACACAAGCCAAAATCCTACTACAAAAGAGGAATCCGCAAATTGCCTGTAAAATGGGCAGAAGTCGTCAATAATAATGGAAATTATTTGGAATGAATTCATGGTTTTATGTTGAATAAATTTTAGTTCAAAGTCCCGCAGTTTTCAATTCACCAACCCATTAGTCAATCAAATAAATTCAAAGATTCTTAAAGCTGTGTTAATAGCGGACTCTGTCAATAGAGTGCTTGCTTTGTGATTTAGAGTGGAAAATTTCTGTTTTTACTTTTCTATCTTTGCTTCTATTTAATTCCTTACTCGAGTTTGTGGTTGGCTCCTTGTCGGGGTAATCGCTGTGAATATCATTGGAGAAACCACCATAAACCTGTGATATAAAAGTCATTTTTCGAAGACTTTACTCGCAAACTTGAAGGTGCGATTGAGCGAAAACTTTCACAGAACACCCTTTCGTGAAAGTTGTAGAGCTTGAGTTTTTGGGTGGGGCTTGAGTTTGAATCTGGAGGTAGAACTGGCCAGCGAAATCGATATCGAAAAAATGGGTTGAGTTTATTTGAATTGGAGGCTTTGGTGATTTAATTTAACCATTTTTGTTTGATTTTTCATGTCAACCCAACTAATTAACTTTACGAATTTGCAAAAAAAAGTTATTACAAGACTCCTATGACTTTGACTCTTACAGGGCGACCAGAAATAAGAAATCTGTAAGAAACATATTTATACTTTGATCTTTATAATTTCTTGTGAGACCGTGTCTCGGTGTGGTTTAATGGTAGATGTCTTGAAAGCGCACAATTTATCAAAACTTTCCCTTATTAGGGCAAACTTCGCTCAAACTGGAGCAAGCCTGGCACTATCACAATTACTTCAACACTTGCGTGTGAAAAAGGGAGCCCACGACTTGACTCAAAACAAAGCTTAAATAATGGGTTTTTAAGTAAACAAGCTACGACAAACGGACAACTGAATATCGTCTAGTCGCTGATCACGGTAGTTTATCCATCAACTTTGAATTGTATTGAATTTTGACTAACTGCAGAGCAGTGGCATTCCCCCCAGCGTCCTTGTTTTCTCATATTTCTGTTATTTGTAGAGAAAAACGATTCATTTCTTTTTTTTAAATGAAAATTCATATGGTTTTCTGTATATGTTCAAGATTTCATGACCATAAAATCGATAAATCATTTTTTATGAACACTCAAAAGTGGCTGGTCAAAAAAATAACACGCCGCCATTCAAATTTAGTTTATCGATGATCGGAATTTAATATTACAAATGGATTTCTCTTTTGCTTTAACTCAAAGGCCTCAAATGAAGAGATTCAGCTGTGAATTGGAACCTAGGCTCTCAGGGTCGACCAATCGATTCGAGACATTCATTTTATCGAGTCTACCAACACGAGACTACTTCAAATTACTTCAAACTCACTTCTCAATCAGTTGATAGTATCCGCTGTTCAGCATTTGCCCGCAAATTTCATCCCATCTACTCTAAGATAACAAAAACTTTGCTTTAAAAAAAAGTAAAGAAAAAATGATTTTGTGGGGTTTTTTATTTCAAAAATTCAAAATTTAAGTTGCGGCTTGTTATTTTTTTGACCAGCCATTTTTGAGTGTTCATAAAAAATGATTTATCGATTTTATGGTCATGAAATCTTGAACATATACAGAAGATGATATGAATTTTCATTTAAAAAAAGAAATTAATTGTTTTGGTCTACAAATAACCGAAATATGAGCCTAGAAGGGGCTATTGGGACGGGTGATTTTTGGTTACCTTTTTTGTTTTTGTTTTCGTCTTGACCCAACCAATTGAATTTACGAATTTGCAAAAAAAAGTTATTACAAAACCCCGAAACTCCTATGCCTTTGACTATTGAATCTAGAAATGAGCTTTTCCAATCTCTCACCAAAACTATCCTCAAACACCGGTTCGTAGTTCCAATCAAAGCGATATTTCTGACAAAGAACATATTTTGTAGCAGAGCAATTACCAGCAATCCTAAACAATTTCTTTTGTAAGTTTAAGCGGTTATTTGAAGTATTTTTCAAATTCAACTTGAGGAAAAAGATAATGTGTGCTTTGAATTTCGCATTGGGGTATTGAAATTGACTTCAACTTCACTGACTCACGACTCTCGGGATTAAGATTAAGATTAAGAAGACAATCGACAACCATTTGCATCAACTCAAGAAAAAATTTGCTGTGGAAAATGCGTGGCAAACTGGCTCAAGACAAAAAAAAACTCATCTCAGCGTCAGTTCTTTTTTGCTCCATAAATGCAAAGCTGTTGGTTTTTGGGATTTGATTTTGAGATCTGTTGAAACTTGGATTAATTACGAGAATATAAAAAAAAAAATCAATAGCTATCTACCGGACAAACCACTTTCAAACCAGCTATTCAAGGAAAATAATGCTCTGTTGCTGGTGGAACTCAAAAGGTTTGGTGTTAGCTGATCCATGAGAAAACATTGATGCTGATCTCTATTCAAAACAATTGACGAGAGTTCACGATGCTTTAAAGAAATGCGAGCTAATCGAGCTAAAGAAATTTAAAGAAAGCTCAATCCATCAAAGATTCGTTTTTTTGCACGACAACGCGAAACAACTCATCTCAGCGTCAGTTCTTTTTTGCTCCATAAATGCAAAGCTGTTGGTTTTTGACACTCAAAAGTGCAAATCACATGATTTTTTTGAGAGAATCTTGACTTCTGATGAGACTTGGATCAGTTATGACAATGTCACTCGATAAAATCAATGGCTCTTTGCCACTCCCAAGCCTGATAGCCATGGATCGAAGATCATGCTCTGTTTACGGTGGAATTCGAAAGGATTGGTGCATTATGAAGTGCTAAAATCTAGACAAACATTCGATGCAGACCTTTACGTAAAACAACTAGTAGTTAAAAAGCTTTAAAGAAATCAAATCAATCAAATCAATCAAACCAGATTGTCCAGTTGGCCGACTGGTTAGGAGTCTTGTCTCCTAATCGGAAGGTCGAGGTTTCGATCTCGCTGGCAAAATCAAGTGTGTTCTTTTTCCCATTAAGTTGGGTTTTTTCTTAACTACATTGTAGGGGTAAAAATTGTGTCCTCCGTTGTGTTGTATCCACTTATTCATGTTGAATAAAGTATCTTTTAAACCAAACTGTCACGAGGGAATCAAACCGTCATGAGTCCGATTTCTGCACGATAACGCTAAACCCCAAAAGTCACTGACGAAAAATCGACGAGCTAGGCTGGAAGTTACTTTCTTATGCGCCTTACTCTCTTGACTTAGCCCCGTCAGCTTTTCGCTACTTTTCGCTACTAGCTTACTTTTTGTTTCAATCCCTGAAACAGTTTATCACAGGAGAAAAGTTCGATGATCATGCTCAATTCAAAAAAAGCGGTTGACAACTATTTTGGCTCCAAAAATTCCTTTTTCACAGATAGAATTGCATTGAAGATGGGAAGAAGTCATCGATAAAAATGGAGAATACCTTACTGATTGATAGTTGCTATTTCTTGTAGAATGCAATAAATTGTTATACCCAAAAAACGCGCACGATTTTTTTCCTCAATCTAATTTTAACTCAATCCATTATTTTTTCCTCAACCTACCAGTTTTCCTTATCTTTACTCGCATCAAAGTAAGCGCAAGGAGACTTGAGATCGTTAGGTGCCACACCTCCTGGCCAAAAGTTTGTCGTTATGGGCGAATACTGAAAGTAAAGGACTTGCTACCTATAAAATAAGCCATTTATCTTTTTACTCTTAGTTAATAAAATCTTGGTGTTAGTTTTAAAGTCAGAGTTTAAAACAGAGTTTTTTAAAGTCAGAGTTTCCCAACCTTCATCGCAGGCCGACCATCTTCACGACTCCACTCCCAACCTGTCGCGTTGAGATTGTTGAGACCAAGCCAAAAGCTTGAATCCCCTCCTTGTGCTAGAAAATCAAATGAAGAAAACATCAAAGTTTAATAAGAAGAACACTGACTGATTAAAAAATCGTGTTTGTCTTGAGTCAGATCATCGGCCAACATGGCTCCCACACTATGGCAGTAGGCTGCGGCATTGTAGTAGTCGCGGAATATAAGAGTCCACTTAAAACAATAGTCTCCAGCTGGTTCCCAACCATAATCACAATCTAAAGACTTCAAGATCTAGTAAACGGTTAATAACCACTGACCTGGCCGTAGAACGTTAATGCTCAACCCAGCGTCTGAATCGTTGATGAGTATTGGCATATTTCTTGGCCTAACTACAAAGATTTAGAAATATTTTAAAGTTTAATATGAAATAATGAAAAATATGGTTTTTGCTTAGTTTTCGAGTATTTTTGAAAGAGTCCGGGTATATGGAAAAATCTGGCGACTTTTAAATAAGTCGTCAGGCTTTGAAGGTCTATAACTTTGTCCAGAGATAATATTTTTGTTAACTTTCTATATCGTTGTACAGAGGACATTTTAGGCTTTCAAATGATATCAAATAAAGCTCGATTGGGTAATCCAGTCCCCGAATCAGAGCCAACTCTGAGCAAATGAGGTCTATCCAATTCGGGTGTTGTGTCGCCTGGTTTGCATGGGAATGAAAAAACCAATCATGCTCTATTTGATATCATTTGAAAGCCTAAAATGTCCTCTGTACAATAATATAGAAAGTTAACAAAAGTATTATTTCTGGACAAAGTTATAGGCCTTCAAAGCGTGACGACCCATTCAAAATACCTGGAAACTACGCAAGAGCCAAAAATATTTTTTGACTTGTGTTAGCTTAAATGATATGTTTAGAAGTCCATTTTTTATAAACCCTATAAATAAATCATAACGATTACTGTATTTATCGACAAGTTTAACGTCGGGTTTGTATCCGTTGACAGCGATGAGCAGTGATTGAGCAAAAGCGTCAACAGGAAACGGTACATTGATGCCCCATGTGCAGTCTTCTGAACTGTGCTGAGCAACAAGGCCTTGCATGAATTTCATCGGAATCGTTCGAACAAACTAGAAACAACCAGTTGCAACTTTAAGAACAATTCAAACAAATTTCATTCATAGTAAACTGAAAACTCACCGAATCCGTGTAAAATTGTTGCAAGTTGTAAAACTCTCCATTTGTCGTTTGGCATAAGCTTTGAAGCAGTGAGAAGTCATGCTAGAATTTGACTTAGAAAACTAGTTTTTGTTTTGTTTTTAAAACTGCGACTTCTTTTTGCTTAAAATTTCTTCTTACTTGAGTATTATTGCAGACAAAAATGCCAGCATTGGTGACAGTGACAGAGATTTGCTTTTGTTGCAAATCACTCATTGTTTTAGTGATTTTTCCAAGCTGGCTCTCATCCGGTTTACTGGCCAAGAAGACGTTTAGATAGGATCCGAGCTGGGAAGATTGCTGAGCTTGCGCAAGTGCTTGCCACAATTGCACAGTTGTGTCGCATTTGTCGGTTGAGTTGTCCAGAGCGTTATAGTTACTCGCAAAGTCCTTTAGAGCGCTAAGAACCTGAAAGTAGAATATTTAAAAATTTAGTTACAAGGAACACATTATAAAGCTCATCTACAAAGAATTTTCTCAATTTTCCTTCATCCTTCTCTTTTGGGCATCACTTATTTTAGGATTTAGAGTTGAGCGATACCCAAAAGATGATCTGCTCTACAAAATTTGTCATTTAAAGTAGTTCATATACAGGGTGGCTGAAAATTACGTGCGCCAAAGAAAACGCCATAATTTAATTTTCTTTCAAAGAACATGTAAAAATATTTATTTATATAATAGTTGTATTTATTTATATAAAAGCTTTTAAAGCTAATAATTACAAGACATTTTCGAAGTGGCCTCCATCCGCTTTGATACAGGCTTCAATTCGCTTCTTTACAGAATCGACGGTGCGGCGGAGATAATTTGCATCCAAGTTGTTCCAGATTTTGATCAATTCTCGACGTAAAGCATGCAAATTGTTGATTTTCCTATTTCTCAATTGTTCTTCCATAAAACCCCAAACCGAAAAGTCCAACGGATTGAGATCCGGGCCACTGATCCTTCGTCAAAAAAGATCCAATTTTGGTTTCGAGAAAGCGAATTGTCGTTTTGGTAATGCTTTATACATTATTTAAAACTATGTCAGATGCTGCGCGCACGTGATTTTCAGCCACCCTGTATACCAAAGCTCTCTGATATTGTTAGAATTGAAATTTCACCCACATTCGTCTGATCCCAGATTGGTGAAATTGCCAACTGTCCTGCCCATGTCGAGTTATAGCCGAAAAGACGAAAGTTTTTGACCAAATCTCTATGCTCTGAGACAGCATCACGCATCGTTTCCGGTAAAGCTTTGTAGAGGTAAACAATCTAAAGGTAAACAATCTAAAGATCAAATTTTTCTTGAAGAAATAACCTGCGCAAAAGCGGTAGTGCTCATTTCGATGACGAGCACAATGTCGATGTGCTTTGTGAAAGTTGGAGGAGAGGGGCCTTTATCTGTGCAAGAGACTGAAAAGATTGTTTTGAAAAATAAGTGAGAATCTTTGTCGCTTATCATTTACACAAAAAAAGCTCAACTTACCCGTTTCACAATGTGCACCAGAGAAGCCAGACGGACATTGACAAATGCCATTTTTCGGTGTCCCACCATTCCAACACAACAACTTCTCGCAGAAAACACCCTCGTAACCAAATGGACAGAAACAAAAGCCATCAGTAAAAACACCACCATTTGTGCAATTAGTCAGATCTGGAAAGTTTTCACAATTTCAAAGAGACCCAATTTTGGTAATACTGCACTTTTTGGGGGTATAGATTTGTTTTCCTAACAAAGGAATGACAAAGGAATGATCTAAACTGGGGTACGTTTCAGGATAAGCTCTGAGTGCAAACACCAATCAGATATCAACATTCCAAATATCTATTCACTTTTTGCCAAATTTAAAATCCTGGCAAGAAAAATGTATTTAAAGTTTTGACCATTTTCAAGTCAATAAGAGCTTTGTTACAACTTTTGTTTTGTTTGAAGAATTATTAATCAATAACAACTTTTATTTTGTTAGTGATTAATAATTCTTCCCAATGTCGATAAGCACTGTAATCGCCTTAAAAATCGTATTGTCAGCTTTCAAAAAAACAAAAGTTAGTCGGTGGCCGGACTTGAACTCACCGGAAGAAGCAAGATGGGTTCTCTAGCTCGACTCACTACCCTCTAGGCCATCGCTGCTATATATTGCTTCGCCTCTAGCGCGCTCTTAGTGGCTAGCGGGCGATTTTTCGTGGTCGAAAATGGTGGAAACTTCAAATGCATTTTTCTCGCCTGGATTTTAATTGGACAAAAACTGGATAGATATTTGGAATGTTCATATTCGACTGGTGTTTGTCAATTGTTCATTCCAATTGTCAATTGTTGTCAATAGTCAATTGTTGTCAATTGTTTGCCAATCAATTGTTCACTCCGAACTTATCCGAAAACGTCAACCCCAATTTGGATCATTCCCTTGTAAGAAAGAAAAAGCAACTAATCCATTTGAGAGTTTTTGCAAAATGCATGGACAAGGCATAGAGCCTTGCCACGACAAGGCCTAGGCCTGCCTTGCCAGGACAAGGCATAGAAGCGCCTACCTTGCCAGGGCAAGGTATGGAAGCGCCTGCTTTGCCAGGACAAGACATAGAAGCGCCTACCTTGCCAGGACAACGCATAGAAGCGCCTACCTTACCAG
The DNA here is from genome assembly GCA_958450365.1 of Mesorhabditis belari. Taxonomy (NCBI): domain Eukaryota; kingdom Metazoa; phylum Nematoda; class Chromadorea; order Rhabditida; family Rhabditidae; genus Mesorhabditis; species Mesorhabditis belari. The sequence continues at coordinate 1,683,640 of CAUEEP010000936.1, read as the reverse complement.
GACAAGGCATAGAGCGCCTGCCGCGGCCAGGACAAGGCATCGAAGCGCCTACCTTGCCTTGCTTTTATGACAAGTTTTGTTAAGCTGAAAATATACTGAAAGTGAGCTTACTTTGACCTTTCCTTGCCTCGAAATTTAGGCTTAGAACAACCCTAATCCTTTTTAAACGAGACATCGGTTATTCTATGGGATTTTTATGAAGACTCTGAATCTGGCTTTCATGCCAAATCTACAGTACTGGACAATGAAATATGATATTCGAAAAACGATCGTCACTTTCGCGCTTCTGTAACTCCCTTGTCTTTGAGTTGGAACTATTAGTGTTATACCTTTTCTGAAAGCTCTTTTCAAGGGCTACACAATGGTAATATTAATATTTAGAAATACGGTAAAGACAAGGGAGTTACAGACGCGCGAAAGTGCGAAAGTGTTTTTTCAAATATGATATTTCATAGTCCAGTAGTGTAGCATATTTTCCTTGCCTTCACTTGTCGAACACAAGAATGGTCTTGCAATTGAGCACTCCGATGCTTTCCACTGCCCACTTATCGGCAACATTAAAGCACACGTGTAATCGGTTGCGTTTTTTGGTTCTCCTAAACAAATTGGTCTTTTTGGTACCAAAAACTTTTGTCACCGGACATCCAATTTTGATAGTTGAGCGTCGATCCATCGGAATACACCCAAGCACCGTTGGGTTTCTTCTCAACTCCGATAAAAGTTTCCGAATTGTTCAGCTCTTACAGAAAAAAAATCTTTTTAAAAAGAAAACAAACAAATCTAACCAAGAGTGATAAGTCTGAGAGCAAAGTTGTTCTCGAATATGTTCTGTATCTTTACCACATCCGCTTGTAGTCGTGCACACATACGAATAACGTCAACATAGTATTCAGCTAAGTCAATTTTCTTCATTGTTTTAATTTTGATTAAAACTAAGACTTTTGCTAGTTTATCAGCAGATACATGCAATTATTTTCAATTTTTTTCTAAAAAACTAACGATCAAAGACCGCAACCACACATTTATTGTCATTTGGGATTTCTTGAAAGTTCGATGGACATCCGCTAATTAATTCAATAAAAGTATAAAAAGCGAATATAAATTGAAAGTTTCTCATCATGATTCGTCACACACGAGAGAAAATGTCTTTGAATTTCTGAGCTCTCAAGTTTCCTTATCGGGAAATGCTTTTTAGTGCAAATTTTTATGACAAATTAGTTCAGATTTTTGGTTTTTTTGTGAGAATTATTACAATAAAAACATTGGTTGTATTGATAAAGAAATCTTGATTCTTCTCAAAAAGTAAAACAATTTTTTGGGGCTTATTTGTAAAGAAATCTAAAAAACATGCAAAGCAAAGCTCACAGGAAAACGAATCTTTTTATTATTGATTATTTAATTTAAGTGATAAGAGATGACTTATAACAATGAAAAGAGATGACTTATAACAACGAAAACTCCCGCTTTTCTTATTCTTATTGCAATTTTGTATTCTAAGACTGAACCCTTTTGATGCCCAAACGGTTTTGGAAAAATATTTTGTTTAAATTTAAATTTGGGCGAAAGGGTGAAAGCAGCAAAGAAAAAAGACTGATTGGCGTCATTATTACGATCCTTTGATCGTAATAACGCATTTGACATCGTTTTTGACGCCAATCGCCAATCCTTGGATTTCTCATCACTTTTCTCATCCTTTTAAACTTTCGCCTTTTGCCCAATCGAAGCATCGTCTCGAAAACCCCTCTCCAACGCTAGCATCTAAAAAGTTTGAAGTATAAGTTTACTCTCAAGCAAACGCTCATATCACCAATACTTTTGCTTCTACCCGCGTAAGTATAAAATTAAAGCAGAGGAGATGAGTGATTTTTTGTGATATTACCCAAGTTTGAGTCTTGAATTTGATGTGGTCCAAGTTCAGGTCCAAGATTATTACGATCCTTTGATCGTAATAATGACGCCAATCCCCAATCCTTGGATTTCTCATCACTTTTCGTGCGTTCCTTTTAAACTTTCGCCTTTCGCCCAATCGAAGCATCGTCTCAAAAACCCCTCTTCAACACTAGCATTTAAAAAGTTTGAGGTATAAGTTTACTTATTTCTGAGCAAAATGTGAGAATTACCTCTGGGAATTGTCTCTAGGCCCAACTCAGAATTTTTTTAATTAACTTAACTGAATTGCAAAGTAGCTTATAAGACAATGGAGTCTAAACTAAACCAAGTCAAGTCTAAACCACTAGAATTTAAAGGATTGGATCTAAATGTTAATATCGGTTTTTAAAAATGATGATGCCCTAAAATCCGAGTGAATGACGTCAAATCTTTATTGGCACGTACATGTTGATGTTACATGAGTCCGGACTGCGATTTTATCAAAGAACCCTCTCTTTTAACCTGTTCTTGATGGAGGAAAAGAAATAGTGTAAGATAGAGAATGCACTTTCGCTGGACCTCAGCCAAGAAAGAGTTCAGTCTAACCAGAGTGAGAAATCGGCTCAAAGAGCCCTGAATCGAAAGTTGTTCAAATTTCGAGTGTCTAATAGTCGATAATAATTTGCTAAAAGCTCAAAAGCTAACTAAAAGTTGTTTTTTTATGTTTTCATCTGAAATACACTGACCTGGTTGCGAGAAAAGTTTTAGAATCTGAAGCAAAAGAAAGAAAAAACAATTCCAACACTTCTATATTCATCTTTTTAATAATGATGCTTGTTTTCTTTAGCAATATTTCCTATTGAAGATGGAAAAATGATGAGGAAAATGAAAAAAGAGTATAGGGCCTATTGTTAGTAATTAGAAAATATAAATTTAAGAGAGTCGAACCTGGTTTATGAGCTAGTGATAGTGATGGGACTTTTCTAGAATCCCACCAAAGTGATGCTACTCGAAACTTGCTAGTGAAACGCAATGCTAGTGCTAGTGCTAGTGCTAGTGCTAGTGCTAGTCTAAACTGCAATAGTGACCGGGAACCCTTGAAACGTTAACGACATTTCACCAGATTCAATGTTTTTCTTTTCAAAAATATATTCTTTCAAGCGATTATAATACTAAAAAGAATGGAAACCGGTTAAAATACCGAAACTATCCACTGTTTAGAATTTCAGTGGAGAGGAGAGTGCGCGGGAAATTTCTCGACTAATTTTTGATATTCTAACTAGGGAAAGGCACGAACTTCCTTTGAGCTTTCGTTTCCGGATCACATACATCTTAATAAATCTTCTCAAAGTTGCTGACAAATGCTGTGAATGATACGTTGAATGTTCTTGAAGATGAATATGATATCCCAGTGATTGAAAGGCGTTCTTTAAAGTTAAACTTCGAAATTTCAATTCACTTTTTACACGTTTGCAGGTTTATTTGGTAGATTTCGATTTCAGACTATGAATCTCTATACTCGATTAACTTTTCCTCCTCTCGATTCAAAACGGAATCGACTTTCATGCCAAACTTCTCTACTCGTTTTCCTCGATCGACGACCATATCTAAAATATTTTTTTAGCAGGATATAGTATAAAAAGGTGCTTTTTCAAATTACGCCTTACATCACGATAAACGGGTAAAAAACTATCAAGTATTACATTTAAAGAAAGTTAAACCAAAAAAAACCATTTTGACATGCATTTGACAGTAATAACTACGATATAATAAACAGGTAATACGGGAAAAAGGGCAAATTTACTAGTTCACTTATCACTAAAACCGGTGAGGATTGCTAAATGATGTTGATAGTGCAAATAAGGAGGGACAAGTATATAAATGAACTAAGAAAATTGAATAGTATAAACTAAAAATGGAAAATCCTCTTATTCTTTCTGAACACTGGAAGCCTTTGACTGAATCTGATCCTCAAAAACTATCAAATATCGAGAAATCCATCAAAATTCTTATAAATCCACCAATCGAACGCAAATATTGGGAGAAAATACGGAGAAGGGTAAATTTTTGTTTTAGAAATGCTCTAACGCTCTAATTTTATTGTTTTTTAATTGTTTTTTAATCGTTTTATCATCCTTTCATTGCCATTCCTTGCAGATCACCGAAACCGAAGGTTGGTCACTCAGTTCGTCTGATTACCGAAATTGGCTCAACTCAATTGATAAATTCTGCGCATATTTTGCTATAAATGAAGGTTAGCTGATTATTTTCTTTATTCCGCTAATTATTTAACAGATGATAACCCAATTGGATGCTTATTCTCTGGTCGATATCGATCACTGGATGGAAATTCTGATAATGACGTATACTCGGTACGAAAATAGACTTGCAAACAACCAAAATCCATGGAAACAAATTCACCTGGCACACTAGCTTCTGGTTTTCTTCTACAGAATTGATACTAAGTATCCGCGCGTCGTTCTTGGCTTATCGAGAAGGCTATAAGGATTTATTCTTTACAAAAGCCTCTTTTCTTTTCTTAACCAAAACATTGCAATTTTTTTGTAGTTTCAGAAAATCTTAGTAGCTTGTATGTTGAATTTTACTTTAAGCATTACAGAAATAGTTAGTGATTCTACTTTAAGCAGCTAGTAGTGATTCTACAGTTAATGATTCTACAGTTAGTGATTCTACAGTTAATGATTCTACTTTAAGCATTACAGAAACAGTTATTGATTCTATTTTGATTTTTTTGATTCTCTATATGGTTTTTCATCTAGAGTTTTTTTCTCAAATAGATTGCCTACTAAACATTTGCATACCCTAAACTTGTTTATAGATCGGAATTTATTATGTGGTTCCGGAGCTTCGACGAAAAGGTTTGGGTAACTATCTCTTCACGAGAATGATCAATCAGATCGGAAATCAAAATGTTTGTTTGGATGGAGGTGATACAAGATAAAATATGGGTTTTTGATGAAACAATTAAAATTTAGTTTTAAAAATGGCCGAAACGTACAAGAAACGCTATGGATTCAAAGAAGTTCTTCCAGAGCCACACGATTATTTTGAGGTATTACTGTTATCAGTATTTGAATCGTTCTATTTAGATATCAATGAATCAACTTCAAATTCCAACAAAGAATCCATCAATATCCACAAAATCGTTAAAAGGTACTTGAATTCTTTGTTTTCAAAAGATTTCTTAAAGAAATTCAATTCGAGACAATTGTCGCTTATGATCAAAAAGAGATTCTCCCTGGATTCGATCGAGTTCAATACTTGAAAGCTTTCTTGGAATCACCCAAAGCTATCACCAGGGTGATTTTAGCAATTTTTATTAAAATCGGCTTACTTTAGGTGGCTTTTCTTGATGATAAAATAATGGGTGTTCTTTGTGTTCGAGAATTGAATGAAAAGCTTGTTGCTGGGCCATTCTATGCTGACAATTTGGTATGTTAGATGTTCTTGTTTTCCGTTTTTCAAAATTCTTAGAAGCTTGATCGAAAGAAATTTAATTATAAAACCGATAAACCGATAAATCAATATTGCATTTTACGACACTTGTTAGGCTTTCATAACCTAAAGCCGCCTTTCAGATTGTAGCAGAGACTCTTGTACACGATACATTGAAAAAGATCAATTGGGAACAATTCTCTGCTTTTACTTCAATAAGCCCGAAATGTTGCACATTGGCACGGGAACTCTTTAACGGTTTGTAATTTCTTTATATTGGGTTCGTGAATTGAAAACTGCGGGACTTTGAACTAAAATTTATTCAACATAAAACCATCAATTCATTCCAAATAATTTTCATTATTATTGACGACTTCTGCCTATTTTACAATTTGCGGATTCCTCTTTCATAGTAGGATTTTGGTTTGTGTGTGAGACAAGTGCGAGACTCAAAAATGGAGGACTGGAGATGCCCCAGTTTGAGCACTTTCTTCAAAAGAAACCCATTTTGGTGTCAATAGAAAAGTTGTAGAGAATCAAAAATTAGGCTTATAGCCAAATTTCCAAAAAGATACACTTACCGTAAATACTGTAATAGTACCCTACCCCACCCCCCTCGCACAGTCGCGTAGTCGCAAAAGTTTTTTAGTATTTCATTTTTTTTAAAGCACCCGTACTTTCAAAAAATACGTTTTGGTATCAAAAAATAGCCCTGAATTTCAGCTATTTTTTGATACCTAGGCGCGCATTGTAGCATACACCAGTGTCGAGAAAAACTCGTTCAAAGCTAGACTACACAACACTCCGCACCGTCATTATGGGGGTGGGGTACTATTACAGTATTTACGGTAGTAGCTCTGCTTAAAATGCAAGTTTTGTGAAAATTCGTAAATTTGGCATTTCTTGAAAACCAGTTTTTGAATCGTTCTGAAAATTTGGATATAAGCCTAATTTTTGATTCTCTACAACTTTTCCATTGACACCAAAATGGGTTTCTTTTGAAGAAAGTGCTCAAACTGTCACATATGACAATAGCCCGCAGTTTTCAATTCACCAACCCAATAACATTCAATTCATTCATCGATTTTAAAGGAATGAGCAAAGGAAAAGCCTCGAGCACTCCATTCGTTTATCTTCAGTTCACGAAAAAGGTAATAAACAGAAAGTTAGTGTTAGTGTTTTTGATTATTAAGTAGCTTTAAAAGTAAGCTCTTCTAACATTTATTCTTCAGATTGAACCAGCTTTTTACGAGAAAGCTTTCGGTATAATGGAGGGTGCGATGAGTTTCATCTAAAATGATAAATTCATTGCTTAGTCATAAGAACTTATTCAGTATTTAAATGTAAGAGAGTTATTCAATAAGTAAAACTTTATTTTTTGACCATTAATTAATATATTTGTGATTGATATATTGATGTATTCCTCGAAATGTAAATTGAGCACATAGAAGGATTATTAACGAAAACACGGTGGTACAGTAACAATTAAAGTCTCGATAATAGAGCTTTTGTCTTTAAAGTATTCATTAACATCAGTTAAATTTGGATTTTCAATCTTGCTGTGTGAGGTCTTGGGTTGTCATGAAGCAAAATGACTGGTCCTTGACGGTTGCGCATCTTCCGGCGAAGTCGATCCAATTGCTCACAATATTAGGTTGGTCGGAAAGTTCTTTCCGGCCAACGGAAAGTTCTTTCCGGCAAACGTCGAGGAAATGCTCTTGTCACTCACTCAGTTTTTCGATTCGAAGCCACGTGAGTTTTACCGCCGCGGAATCTATTTGTTGCCGGATAAGTGGCAGGATGTTATTGATGTTGACGGTGAATATTTCGAGTAGATAAATTCTGTTTTTTTATTTGGCGTTTTTGATGCGTAAAATAAAAAGTTAGATCTAGCGTCAAAAAACGGAAAGAACTTTCCGGCCAACCTAATATTGGGTTGATGGAAAAGTCCTTTCCGATTTTTTGGGAGACTACCTTAAATTTGTCCAATGTGTTTCGTGATCAGCGTCAAAAATAACCCCTAGACACAAATTTTCAGAATCTTAGCAAAAAATTTTTGAAAAATATTGTCACCGGTGGAAGTCGAACCAGCGACCCTCAGATCAATAGCCTTTCGGCCGCTTTTCGCGATTTTCCTTCGTTTTTTTTCTGTTTTCTCTTTTTTTGTTATTATGGTAAATTTTAGGCTACAACAACAAAAAAAAGGGGAAAAACGAAGGAAAATCGCGAAAAGGGCCGAAAGGCTATTGATCTGAGGGTCGCTGGTTCGACTTCCACCGGTGACAATATTTTTCAAAAATTTTTTGCTAAGATTCTGAAAATTTGTGTCTAGGGGTTATTTTTGACGCTGATCACGAAACACATGTTTTTAGCCTAGGTTTCTGCACGGAAAACTAACGAAACGTGAAAACAGCCATTTTTGGCTCTGCCGCCCTTTACTAAAATAGCTGTAAAAACTTTTAGAAAAGAGATATCTCAATACGGTTTTTACCAATCGGTCCGTCTTGAATTCAGCTTTAGGATGAGGTATAAAACGTCAAAATTGGACAAATTTAAGGTACTCCCAAAAAATCTCCCAAAAAATCGGAAAGGACTTTTCCATCAACCCAATAAATTCCATACAATGTAAGTTAGATGCATGAAAAAATTTCGATTTCGCACTGGCTGCGGGAAAAAGTTCAGATGATTGATTTTTGCTCACTTGTAAATCGATTTAAAAAGTCTAACCATGTTTTTATGAAAAGTTTTTTTGACAAATAAAGTTAATGAAAAAAGAAAAAAGAAGATTCTTTGAAAAAAAGAAGCTATCCTAATTTTTGTTGCTTTTATTTGTATTATTATTATTCAGCAAAAAAATTTATTAATCAAGTTTTTGTTAATTTGAAATTTAAAATAAAGCGATTCATCATTTAACATGCGTTATACTCTTTTTGATGTTGCCTTTGATGGCGCTTAGTCTCGCTGTGAAAGTCTTTTCGAAAACTGTCAAATCAACAGTTTCTTGGGTAAACTGCTTTTGGGAGTTTTTCTCTAGATTAACCTCGGTAAAGTTGTATTTTTTCGTAAAACCCTTCACGGTTTTCTTGAATCCGTTTATACACCGTGGGGGCTCCAAGAGGAAAACTTTCGGCTCATTTCCACGATTCCAAACATAAAAGTCGAGATGCGTGCTGCTAAATTTTGTCTCAATATCTTTTTCAAAATCTTCCAGACTCAACGTACGATACAAAGGTTGCAGCGATTTTTTGTTCATCACGTTCAATAGACCAATTCTATGGTAAAACTTCTGGTAAACCGGCAGCTCCTTTAACGACCATCCATAATAGGTTAACAGTACACTTCGTGGGATCGTCAAAAAACGCACGCGCATTGCTAATATTGACTCCTTGCGGTCGTTGGTTTGATAAATATCCGTAAATTCTTCCTCGAAACCCGTCGTTAGATGAGCTCTCAATTTTTCGTCGCTGAATACAGGAGTGCTTTGCGCTGTTTGGACCATCATATGAATAATAGCATCTCGTTTAAAGTGTAAGCTTTTGATTCGCTCAAGAACCCATTCGGGTGTAATCACCTCAAAAGCTAGGAACTGCATTTTGTGCTGCTCGATCTCGGTTCTCGGATCAAAGACGGTCAGCTGGCTTTCCTCATCCACCAAAGCGCCGACCAAAAGCTTTCCCTGTAAAGTGTCTTTCTTCAGAAAGATGTGCTGTTTCCATTGGTGTTTGTGACCTTTTATTGGAATCTCTTTAAGGTAATACCATTCTTCGAGAGTTGTCGTGTTCATAAAAACTTTCAAATAGAATGGTCGTGTGAAAATCTTGATTAAGTAAGCCAATTTTCTCAAACAACGATTTGCAATCTCAATGAATAAAGGCCAAATTTTAATATCGGCACACATGGAGAAAAGAAGTAAACTCTCAAGCAGCAAGCTTATTTGCTCCCGAGAAGTGTGATCCCTTTGTTGTTGTTTGTTGAATCGATTTGGCAGAGTGTTTTCTCTGACAAGATTGCTATTGGATAGCTGAAGTTTGTTTTCAAGAAGTCGATCAAAGAAGTTTTCAAGAAGTCGATCAATGGTGACTTTTGAGGCATCCAATTTATCACGAAAATCATTGACAGTGGGCTGACTTTCCAGTTGTCGTTTCGGTAGACGTTCAAAGGATTCATTTTTCTGTAATTGACATAAATTTGTGGTGTTTTAAATGTTCTACTTCAAATTTCTTCAAAAGCTCCTCGAGTAAACCAATGCACTCTTGGACACTCGGTCGATCATTTGGATTTTGTTGGAGACACCTTAAAACAATGATAAATATGCATCTAAACATTGCTCTCACTTGTTGACTAGTGTATTTAATTTTTCATCTTTTATAGTCAGCAACTCCTCGTTTGTTTTCTCGTTTCTGGTAGGAGGTCTAAACAGCTTTTGAAGGTGTTTTGCAATAAATTAAAAGACTAAATTATTTTGTGCTTTTGTCAACAGTGAATCTTAAACAAAACCTTCGATTATCAAGGACCACAATGACCATTGCAGCGCTGTAGATATCACTTTTCGACATTCGTTTAGACAGCGATCCTGTTAACCGACTTGCACTTCCAAATTCTCCAATTTTCAATGTGAAATCGTCAGCTAACAGAAGGCTGAAAAATTACCGTAAATACTGTAATTGAAGGGCATGCTCTTCTATTTTTTTCCCTATCCTTTTTCGGATTCTCCGAAAAATCAGATAAGGGGAACCATATAAAATTAAAAAATCTTTTAAAAGTACTCTAGCTCGATTGGAAATGCTCTAAAAAAAACGAAAAACATGTTTAAAATTAAATTTTACTGCCAACCCTTCTGGGTTATATTGGATTGGTGAATTGAAAACTGCGGGCTATTTCGCGGGACTCGCAGATAAAAAAACAACAGCATTGAACCAGCTGAAAGGGGTTTGGTGGGTCTATCCCAAAACAGCGCCGCCAAAATAGCGCCGACCAAAACAACGCCGACCAAAACAGCGCCACCCAAAATAGCGCCGTACCCAAAACAGCGCCAATGAAAAACGCCCAAAACAGCGCCGATGCAACACAAAGTTTTTTTCTTTTACAATGTACACTCATTTTTTTTATTAGCAGCTTTTAATTTTGATAATTTATTTTAAAATAACATGACCAACAACAATAAACGATAACAATTAAACGATGCATAAAAACATTAAAATAGCATCAAATTAATAGTCCAAGAGACTCTAAAACATCATAACACTAAGCGATGATGAACATAAACGGCTAGAGCTTTCAAGTGATCCGTAGTAGAAATAAAAAGTTAGTGAAAACGTTAAAAAACAGGCCGTAAAAGGAAAAAAATTGTTATTTTTGGTTAAAATCAATTTTATAAACGCTATTGCAGGTTTCTATGCGTAAAGCTTAAAAAAATCGGATTCTCCGCCTTTTTTACCCTAAAAACACAAAAAGTGGACAGAAAAAGTTAAAAACAGCAAAGAAAAAGCAAAAGCAAAAATCTAAAAAATAATTTTTTTTGCTCGTCGCTGTTTTGGGTGGCGCTGTTTTGGGTACGGCGCTATTTTGGCGGCGCTGTTTTGGTCGGCGCTGTTTTGGCGGCGCTGTTTTGGGATAGACCCGGTTTGGTTACTTCAACATTTCCTCAAATTATTGCGAAAAAATTATGCTTCCAGCTTTTTATTTTTTGATATTTTTCTTCACTTCTTCTATTGCATTCGACAATCTGCCACCGGGACATATTCATCATGCCATTCTTTATGAGTTCCTACAAGAGCACAGTGCAGGCTTGGCAGCTGCTAATATTAAAAAGATATATGAGGAGGACTCACCTTCCGAAAGAACGTGTCGAGTATGGTTTGCCAAGTTTCGATCTGGGGACAAATCTTTGAAAGATACAGAGGGCCGTGTAGCGGCACCCCAACTGGATGACTCCAAATTACTCAAACTCATTATCAACGACCATCGGGTATCATCGCGTGAATTGGGAGAAGAGTTAGGGGTTGATCATGTTACAGTGCTAAATCACCTTCATACCCTTGGATTTAAATTGAAACTTGGAACTTGGGTACCCCATGACCTCACTGACCCCCAGAAGTGGCAGCGCGCCTCCATCAGTGCCGCGCATCTATCACGATACGAAAGGAAATCCTTTCTTCCTCGAATTGTGACAGGAGATGAGAAATGGGTTTTATCTCTGAACTTTCGGAGGAAGCGGCAATGGGTGGGGCCAGGCGAGAAACCCGAAAGTGACCCCAAGCCCGATTTGCACCAGAAGAAGTTTATGCTCTGCGTTTTCTGGGATATGGAGGGAGTGGTGTACTGGGAGTTGCTGGATAGCAAGACGACCCTTAAGGCAATCAAATACAGTGAACAGTTGAAAAAGGTGAATGAATCCCTAGAGAAGAATAGGGCCTCCAAGTCAATGATCGTTCTCCTTCACGACAACGCACACCCTCATGTTGCAAAACTGACTCGCTCTAAAATAAATAGCCTTGTTTGGGAACTTTTGGCGCATCCCGCATACAGTCCGGACCTCGCCCCTTTTTATTACCATGTATTCCGGGTCATGTGTAATGAGCTTGCGGGAGAACACTTCGTTTCGGAAGAAGCAGTCAAAAATTGGCTTTGAAAGTTTTTCGATTCAAAAGCAAAATCATACTACGAAAGAGGAATCCGCAAATTGCCTGTAAAATGGGCAGAAGTCGTCAATAATAATGGGAATTATTTGGAATGAATTTATGGTTTTATGATGAATAAATTTGAGTTCAAAGTCCGGCAGTTTTCAATTCACCAACCCAATACATATGGCCCATATACACCATTCTAAGCACTTTTCAGCCAAACTCTTTTCAAAAGTAGTGACTTTTTGGGCGGCCAACTTTGTATGGGGAGAGTGCCCTTCAATTACAGTATTTACGGTAATTTATAAGCCAAACTGAAGTTACAACTTTTGCGGGCGAATATCATCGTGAAGAACTTTCTGTTCGGCTAGATAAGCGAGAGCTTCAAAAAGTTGTCGGGACCACCAGATAACCGTGTGCATCGAGTAAAGCCATTTTGGATCATAAATCACTAAATAGTTCTTCTTGATATTCTCGAAAAAGGTTGCTTATTGTTGTAATTTCTGTCAAGTAATTGAAAGGCGGTCTTCGTTCTAGTATTCTAGTGCTCAAAAGTTGTCTACACACAAATGATCTCACCTTTTTCGAGTGCTCCATTTGGACAAAATTCCATAATGATCTCGAGTTTTGTTTCCGTTTCGTTCGTTCCTTCAAAGGAGATCACATTCACATGCTTTAGGGACCGCAAAATCTCCACTTCTTTTTCAAATTTTTTTATGTTGCTGCCTTTTTTGAGAAATGACTTTATAAATCTAAAGTTTGAATTGTTGAAATGAAGTGTTGATGAAGTGAAGTCAAGAACTTCAAAAAAGGAAGTATTGTAGAAAATTAAACGAACTTTTTCAAGTCATCTGATGTATTGCAATTGTTTCGGTTTCTTACAGCAAGCACATCTCCGTTCATTTTGAGTAAATTTAAAAAAAAACACAATGTATAATAGGATGAAATAAAAAATGAATCAAGAAAGAGATCAATCAATAAAAATGATCAATTGAATAGTGGCTGAGTCCTCAAAGTCTTTTTTTGAAGGCAACGATAGAAAAGGAGAAAGGCTTGTTTTTAGAAAAGGTGAGCCACCTTCAGCTTTTTGAAAGGCGGACTGATAAGTCTTTTTCCACTTGAGCTGAACAAGAAACCCAAAACTGCAAGCATCACTTAAAAATTTTGCTATTTGGTGATAACACATTGCTAAAAGAGAAAACGCTTCAAAAATGAATTTGAGAGTTGCCCGCTTCACCGATATTTTCTAAGTTTTATCTCCTTTCTGTTAAAGAGGAATTGTTTGATTATATTCTTTTTGAGTTTTTGATTATTCTCCGAAGAGAAATCAAGTTAACTAATTAGGGACAGCTCAGAATCTGACTCGCGATGATGCTAGACAAAATAAAAGATGGTGGAACCAGTCAAGTTTTTCGGCTGCAAATTCCAATGAGGTAGCATACTTCGTAGTCTTTTTTACACACATAGAATTTTACGACAGCTACTTTTTGATTTTTTTCTAAGCTGAATCACTAGATCATTCAAAGGGCATATTTTTTGACCCTTACTAGTGCACCAACTTAAAGTGAGCTTTTGGATCGAGACCCAGGCCATTTGATGCAGAATTTCACGTTGATTCCGGATCTACTTTCCGTTTTTGCAAAATGGATCTCTATAAAAAGTTACAAACCTTTTAAATTTGTAGCCAAAAAATAAAATTTTCCTAGCCGGGATTCCCTCATAAGGCTTGCTTTCTCAAAGAAATCGCCAGCAAAGGTTGTGCAGAAAATATGTGTTGTGAAAGAGCCTTTATTCTATGTCCTTTTTGTGAAAGTTGTTACTGTTTTGTCTGTTACTTCACTTTTTGTCATCAATGTTAATCTGTAAATGTTTAGTTTTATTTATAAACTTCAATCTAAAAAATTCAATTTGGTACCCTGAAATAAAAAATAAAACAAATTTAAGTGTTGAAACATCAAAATAAAAAGAAAAACAAAGGATGAAATTTTGAAGCCAAGCAAAGAAAAATGAAGAAATCGTTTTGTGTAGAAGCCTTCTACCCACTGCAACGTCAGTCGACACTTGGTTGGCACTGAAGAAGCCTTATGAGGGAATGCCGGCTAGGAAAATTTTATTTTTTGGCTACAAATTTAAAAGGTTTGTAACTTTTTATAGAGAACCATTTTGCAAAAACGGAAAGCAGATCCGGAATCAACGTGAAATTCTGCATCGAATGGTCTGGGGGTCTCGATCCAAAAGCTCATCTTAAGTTGGTGCACTTCTCTTGTTAGTTTATTTTAAGAGATACAACGTGTGTCGCAAAGTTTGCCGAGGAACGTTGTATTGAGAAGATCAAAGATGAGTTCAAATTATTGAAGAGCCTTGAGCACGAAAATGTTGTAAAATGTCTTGGAGATGTTTGTTACAATGTTTTAAGTGTTAGGAATGAGATCTACGGTATCTTGCTAGAGGAGTACCCCATGAATCTGTCAGAAGGTGAGCAAAGTATTCGGGATTTTGAGTAGGATAAAACTGGTCTTGGTATTTTCATTTCTACTTTTGGAGTACCCAGCTCTCTTTTGTGAGGGGCCAATGCTAAAGGAAATATCCTTTTTTAGTTCTCGATAACTACAACTATTCACTAGCAAACATTGTTAATTGGTTCAAACAACTATTGATGGTTGTGCAATGGTTGCACGGAGAGGAAATCATTCACGGCGATATAAATTTGTTCAAGTAAGTTCTTTAAAAAGTTTCCGATAAAATTGCTTGCAACCTTTCAGCATTCTGACAGAGGCTGACGTTCGAAAAATTAGACTTTGTGATTTCGAAGGATATAAAGAAGTGGAACCATACAGGAGCCCTGAAAGCGTAAGTGAGAGCTACAGAGTTAGAAAAACTAATCTTGCCAATAACGATTAAATAATAAAATTCTATCTTTTCAGGTACGGTTGGACTTTGAGCAGATTGGTGCTACTTTCTCTGAGATTCTGAAAAAGTAACGTCAAGAAGTTTCAACAAATATTGATAGTGCCACATTTTTTATATCATGATCGTGTATTTTGATGTATAACAAAACAATCTTTTAGTTATATCAATTGTGCTTCTAAGGACGAGCTGATCACCGAAGAGGAGCTCGAGCCTCTATCGTCTGAGCTCGACCAGGAAAACGTTGAACTTTTGCGTAAAATGGTGTACGACACGGCTGATGTCTCAACTACCGAAATTGATCAATTTTTGCTGGTGCATCAATCATTTTTCACCCATTTATATGCTGAATTTTGAGGCTTTGGGTTCAAACGAAGAAGTGCGACTTAAAGAGCGAGAGCCACTGAAACCCGTTCGGTCCGAGGAAACGAATATTGACGAAAAGAAAGCTAAAGTAACTGATGTCATTTTTGGCATTAAGTATTTAATTTTTGCCATTTTTGTGGTGTTTTTTGCATGCATTGTTGGCTATTACTATACTGGTGGATAAATTTTACGGGTTTTACTTGGGAGAAATTTCCAACTCTTTGCCTTTACGAGTTTGCATTCAATTTAACAAGCCCATTCCACTAAAGGATCTTGCCAGAAGTGAGAGTTCTTGACTTTTTGAGTCCTTGTCGATGTTCGGCCCTCTAGACACAGATGTCTTTGGTTTGTAGCTTTAAAAGTTTTTTTAGCCTATCCTTTCGTCGATTTTAGTTTTGTATCTCTTATGAAATTTCTTATGAGCGTAAAGTACGAAGTTTGTCCAAAAAATATCGGCTTTAACTCACTGGGGTTCTATTGTATCATAGAATATGTTCTCGAATATGTTCTGTATCTTTACCACATCCGCTTGTAGTCGTGTACACATACAAACAACGTCAAGTATTCAGCTAAGCAAATTTTCTTCACTGTTTTAATTTTGATTAAATCTAATATTTTTGCTAGGTTATCAGCAGATACATGCAATTATTTTCAAATTTTTTTTCTAAAAACTAACGATCAAAGACCGCAATCACACATTTATTGTCATTTGGGATCTCTTGAAAGTTGGATTCTTTTTAATTCTTTTTAGCACAAATTTTTATGACAAATATGCTCAGATGTTTGGTTTTTGGTGAGAATCATTACATTAAAAACATTGTTTGTATTGACAAAGAAATCTTGACTCTTCTCAAAAAGTAAAACAATTTTTTGGGGCTTATTTGTAAAGAAATCTACAAAACATGCAAAGCAAAGCTCACAGTAAAACCAATCCTTTTACTATTGATTATTCAACTTAAGTGATAAGAGATGACTTATAACAATGAAAACTCCCGCTTTTCTGATTCTAATTGCAGTTTTGTATTCTAAGACTGAATCCTTTTGATGCCCAAGCAATTTTGGAAAAACATTTTTAGCTTAAATTTGAAATTTGGGCGAAAGGGCGAAAGCAGCAAAGAAAAAAGACTGATTGGCGTCATTATTACGATCCTTTGACCGTAATAATGACGTGTGATAAGGCGAAGAACATCAGGGAAATGAGTATATGCAAGCATTAGCATTTCAAAATAGTCATAACTTCTCGAAACTTCCACAGATAATAGCCCCTTTCTGATCTTCTTTCTGGAGAGCTGATCCTCTCTTTAGAGACTTTTTTCTGGTATAATTTGCTACTTTTAAGCAGGAAAAACTTTTAAGCGTGAAAAACGAAGAAATTTTTAGAAATCTAATCAAAAAGCGACAAATCTCAAATTGTCGAGCCGTTTTTCCCCGATTTACGGTGAAAGAGATCTACGGTGAAAAGCCCACGCTTTAGTGAGAAGAATTGTGCGTTCGACACATTTGAATTTGATCAAATTTAGAGAAAAATGTACGCATAGTTGTCCTTTTACACGGAAATCTTTAGTAAAAGCCCAAAAGATTTTCTAGGTCAAATGCAAACGAACCAGAGGTTTAGAAGAGAATTCGAGGTATATAGGGAAAGGGAGTGGGAGAAGATGAGAAGCGATTGTGTGAGAGACATGAGAAAGCACAATTCTTCTCACTATTCACTCCAACAGTTCTCACTAAAGCGTGGGCTTTTCACCGTAGATCTCTCTTTTCCCATTTCGCAGATTCTCTTTCACAATCCTTGAACTTTGAGGTCAGTTTTGCTTTTCGGAAATCAGCAAAAGCGATAAGCTGAATGAAGAAATCATCATTTTCAATTCTCTATCCTAAAAGTTAGAAAGTTTTTCTTATATTCCAATTTCAATAATGTCTCCACGATTCAAATTTTCTATTCTTCCAAAAGAACTGAAAAACTCGATTCTTCACCGGGTTTCTCTTGAAGATTCTCTTCATTTTCTCAAAGTTTCAAAATATCTACGAAAGAAGATCCTCTCTGATGGACCATTTTTGGAGAAATTCCCTGAAATTTCTTTCCAAATAAATGGATTCAATCAAATCTTTCGATCGATTTGAGCAAAATCATTTCTGCCATTCACTCATCGATGAACAGTTCTTTTGGGTGAACTTTAATAGTGCGCAAACAAGGCTCAACCTCTCATTTATCCCATCTTTCTTCAAAATATTCAATAAAACGCTAAAATGTAAATCCCTCAAAATCTACCTGAACAATATCGATGAAATGGCTGATGAGAAGAATTTGGGAAATGTTTTCCTCTTTGAAAATTTGCAATTCTTACCAAAGATTCAAAGTATTGCAAATATGGAAATCATTGGCCGATTGCCAAAAATCTACGAACTCTTTGAGCATTTTCATGGAAAAATTGTGGAATTTCTAATTATAAGCCTTTATGAAACAAGCAAAGATTCGGACTACGTGAAAAACGAGGAAATTTTCAGAAATCTAATGAAAAAGCCACAAATCTCAAGTTGTCGAGCCGTTTTTCCCCGATTTTTCAGCAAAATCTCATTTTGGAAAGGCTTAAAAGAGACAAAAAGTGAACTAATATTTTCCTCTTCAAAATCAAAAGAAGAATTCGAAAATACTATAGAAATGTTTTTAAAAGAACAAATTCCAAGTAAATTTTCAACTCCAAAAGCCATCATTAAAATGAAAGTGAATGAAAAAAAGGAATCCACTAAATCCACTAAAATCATGCAAGATTACTGTAATTTATTAGAAAACTATGGTGCTAAAGAAATCCGTGAAAAATCAGAAGAAGCGAAACTATTTCTTGATTCTTTTTCGAATTTGGAAACCGAATTTGAAATGGATTTTCTATTAGATCATCTCTTTGCATTCAATGATCAGTTTTCTTTCAATTTCACTTCGAATCGAAAAAAGTTCTTTAAAAAGCAAACTAACCACAATATAATCTTTATCTTTATGGTGTCTTTGGCTAAAGATTCAAATAACTCTTTTCTTCAAGTGTCAATGAATAAAAGTTTGCTGTAAAACTAAATAGAGTCCATAAAACATTCAATCACTGTCTACAGTTTCGTTTTTCAACAAATTCGTGTTGGGTAAAATGTTTAGAAAGCGGGAGAAGTGGTTTCAGATGTTTCAGATGAGATCCTATCGCCTTGAGCTCCTCTCTTCGCGTGGAATGCTATCTATTTTGCTCTTTTGGTTGTATTATTACATATTGGTTCATTTAAAACATCTCGTTAAAAGCAAAATATAGACAAAACCCTACGAATTCGGTTCTCGCAAAGTCCAAAACATCGCGCAAAACCATCACGCGTATTTTTCTATTTAAGAGAAAATAATTGATGATCAATATGAAATGGTCAATAGCCAGTTCGACCCCCAAAAAGTGTAAGCATAAGATTTAACATATTACCTAAAAACAAATATTATTTTATAGCTGTGTACCTTGCGCATAAATCATAATAAAGAATTTGCACCAGCTTTACCCGTGCATCTAAAAGTTATCATCGTTATTTTACATTTCAATTCTAGTTATCGTTGCTACTTTACATTTTATTACTTTACTTTACATTTTATTCTATTAGGTTGATGCATAAGTCTTTTCGTTCCTTTTCGTCTGCCGTTTCAAGCCAACAAATGTACCAATTAAACTACGGTTGATTTCATTAGAAAAACCAATTATTTTTCTGCAAAATAACATTAAAACGGGTTTAAAAATATTTGATGCCTGGATTTTCTTGACAGTATGAAGTCGGGTAGTCAAAAAGGGCTAACTCGATGATGCGGTTTAGACACCTTAGCTAAAGAAAACCTATCTTCGTGTCAATAGATAAAAGATAGAGAAAAAAAAGTTTGATATTTCGCCAAAATTTCAGAGAAATTCATTCAGCCAATTTTTCCGTAGAGTTTTTTATAGATTTTTACGAAAAAGGCGTTTTTCACTCTCGAATTTGCTTGAAAGTCAACCGAAATTCATTTAAAAAGATGCAAATTGAACAAAAAAAACACTTTTTTTTATAGAGCAAACTATAGATTAATTGGTGAATTTGTTACTTTTTAACAGAAGTACGAAAAAAAACGAAAAGACTTATGCATCAAACTAATAGTTATCTTTGTTACATGAGATTTTAATGAATTCAATTCTTTAATTATAGGGCTTAGAATAGCGAACGTAAAAGTAGCGTACGTAAAAATTGAATAACTTGGATAGCAGCGCCAATCTAAGTAGACATACTCGTTTATTCTAAAAACTATAAGCTCAATTAAAAACCTATAAAAATTTTCTACAAATTTGGAATCGGCGCAGTCAAAAACCTCTAATAAAGTTGTTTTCGAGCAAAAAAAGTGGCTCCCATAGGTGCATTAGTACCGATTCTTTTATTTTGCTGAAAAACAGATCCCGAAAAACATAGATTTTTCCAAAAAATAACATTTATGACAAACATGTAATGTTTTTTGATTTTTTTTTTCTGCGTGTCTCTGAAAATCTGGGCTTTTCGGTCTTTTGTCGGGCCAGGCCGGGCGGGCCTCTGCCCCGGCCCGTAGCGGTTTTGGAACAGGCCTGCTTTGGAGTGAGTCACTTATCATTTGAAATCCAAATCGAATTCCGCTCCTTTTTCGGCCTCTACTAACTCTAGTTATTCTGAAAAAATTGCGGGGTTTCGTGGAAAATCAATTTTCTAGAGGCCTTGCCGAAAATTGCCGTCTTTTGTCTAGTCACTACTACCAATAGAACTGGACTCTAGATCTCTAGATTGAATACAACACCAAAAGAAAACATATACAAAATCATTTTTAAATCTAATGTTTATTGATTTAAACAATATTCCAATGAAAATCTTGACTTGATTGGGCAAAGATCCAATCATCTTTTGTGATCATTTCCTCATAGCAATCCTCGATCAGAATTGAACATTTACTAAAAGTTACTTAAGTATTCCTTAATTATGCATCAGATCTTTATACAGACTTTATTTATGGACTTACGGACAAGTCCTTTATTTATTAATTTTCTTGTATCCGCCGACCTTTTCGTACAACTTTTCAAGTCATTTCCCTCGGTAAACTTCGGTAGATATCCGAAGATTTCCCTTAGATTTCCGATTACAGTTTCCACCAGAATTCTCTCTTCGGTTGGCTAAAAAAAGAGAAATATGGGCATTTTGAATTTGTTCGAAAACCTCTATCCAGTCTGGGTTGAGCCTGGTGTACAGGGAATAATCTAAACGCTTGAAATTTACGCTTTTTTCTCTAATAACTTGCCTCTAATTCTTTATTTGTACACCTCTTTAAGGAATGTATCCACTGGTACCACCTTTTCAGATCTAAAATGCATTTTTTAATGTTTAATAATCTCTTGCTAAAACTTGAAATATGTATCCCATGAAAGAAGCCTTTTCGCCTGCGTTTCAAACATCATAATGAAATATTCCATTGGAAAGAACGAGGTCTTGCTGTGAAGTGAGGCATTTCTATTCGGATTGATCTAAAATTTGGAGTCAAATACAGTCAGATACAGTCAAATCACGTTAATGAGACTATGAAAGACTTTGACTATCAAACTATTTAATGAATTCTTTCTAATTATTAGAAAGTCTGCCTATTTTTCATAACTTATCCGTGAATGGAAGCATCGGAATCGGATATGTGACCACGTTATTCTAAACCGTTTTTCATAAAAGTTTCATAGCTATTTGCAACTTCTTTCCCATAATAATCCAACACTTTCATAACATTTTCTGATGCTGAGACAATTGGAATGATTATCGATCCATTCTTATTTCGGGTCTCCATTTCCAAAAGTAAAGCAAGACGTAGAAAATCTTGAGCCCTAAATTTAGAATTTATTTTTGAATATCTTTTTTCATATTGAATATTTAAATCTGTCTTTTTTGGGGGTGGGACAAATGCGACCTTTTTTTTGCTGGAAAAGGCCTTAGAAAAGGTCGTAGAGCTTCAAAAATGTTTTTATAGAAGGGAATCGTATGCGTAGATTCAGAATTTTGACGTGTCAGCGACGTCTGATTTGTCAAAATTCTGAATCTACGCATACAATTCCCTTATATGGAAATATTTTCGAAGCTCTACGGCCTTGCCTAAGGCCTTTCCCAGCAAAAAAAAAGGTGCGCAAATGTCCAGGTGCGCAAAAAAAAAGGTCGCATTTGTCCCACTCCCTTTTTTTTCATTTTCGACTAAAACTCTTACCAAATCAAGGGAAACTTTAGAATCTATTGGCTAAATCATTCAAATTTTATGTTTTTTTTGTATATTGTTCTACAGAATGTCCCAAAAGTTCTTATACTTTTTCTTTCTAGCAGTAGCTTTTGACTTGAAAAACACGTGAATTTCGGAAAACTAACGCCAGATTCTAAAAATTCAGGTATTTTTACCCCAATATGCCCATTTTTATAAAAAGATTTCAACTCTCAACAACTTTTTGACTAGGATTTTTTACATCCTCTCGCTGAAGATTTTTGCAAAAGTTGCTTAAAATTTGCAGAATGAAATTTTTTTCCGAAAACTTTTGTTACTATTTGATAGAACTAAGTTTTTTCTTGAAAACAAGCCACAAACGAGCTTTATATCTCAAAAACAAGAGATTTTCAAGCGATTCTACGAAGGGCACCCAAATCTGAAAAGCAAAAAAAAGCGCTGTGACGACATTTAAACATCCTCATCAAAAGGGTCCATTTCAAAAGAGCAACGAGCAAAAAAAAATTTTTTTCTAGATTTTTGCTTTTTCTTTACTGCTTTTAACCTTTTCTGTCTGCTTTTTGTGTTTTTAGGGTAAAGAGAGGCGGAGAATACGATTTTTTTTAAGTTTTATGGGGGTAGGCTAATTTCCGCCATTTTATTTGCGCAACAGGGTCATTTGCGCAACTAGGCTTTTTGCGCAACTCGCCATAACTTTTTTTCTAAGTGACACAATCTTTATGATTTTGGTTTCATTTTGTAGATCTCAATAAGTGCAACAAAATGAAACCAAAATCATAAACATTGTGTCACTTAGAAAAAAAGTTATGGCGAGTTGCGCAAATGACCCTGTTGCGCAAATAAAATGGCGGAAATTAGCCTACCCCGTTTTACCCATAGAAACTCACGGTAGCGATTAAAGTGATTTTAACCTAAAATACCAAACTTTTTCCTTTTGCGGTCTGTGTTTTTTAACGTCTTTACTAACTTTTTATTTTTGTAGGTAACAGAGTAATCTGAAACTCAGCGAGGCGTTGCTGCATGCTCATTATCGTCGTGACGTCGCTTATCATCACGGACCGACGTGAAGTTTTGAGGTATATTTTATCAGACTTATGGATGTGTTACTTAAGACTTGGTTCGTCTAGCCATTTAGCATTTTTATTTTGCAGGTAATCGATCAGTCACGATCGGAAATCAAACGAGACGTTGCTGCGTGTTTTAAAAGGAAAAATGTGGAGGTTAAGGTATATTTTATTTTATGGTAATATGGTTTGTTGGTTTGTAGTTTATTGTTTGTTAACATGGTTTTACCAGCTTTCTGGTTTGTTAGTTATTAATTCATTTGTCTAGGTAGAATGACAAGCTAAAAAGAACGGCCACTGATTTACGACACAGATGGATTTGAATATCGAAAGGATAAAGCACTTAAAGGCGGTTTACTTTTGAGTTATAGGTAAATGAAGTATAATTTATCTTGTAATACCCAGTTCTGTTTCTTTTTAGGTGTTCAAAGACGAAATTTTATGGCCAAGCCCATCAAAACAAAGCAACCGGTATTCTTACGATAATAAATTTATATATAAATTAAGATAAAGGTACAAGGTTTCTACGTTTCGACACTGACACATTTTGGGATGAAAAAGGAATGAAAGTCTTCTGAATCGATTGGGGAAAACAGCATTATTGCAGGTTAGCTATTTATTTGTAGAATTTTTATTGTACTTTAGAATGCCATTTGGTTTTGCGATGGTACATTTGTTTCCGCGCCTGCAGGATTCAAACAACTCTTCATTCTTGGCATCGAGGTTGGTTTTATTTTATTAAAAACTCAAATTTGAGAAATTTTAGCATGAACATATGTCTGTTCCGTGCGTGCATTTTTAAATGGAAAGGATGCTAACACCTACAAGGAAGTGTTTTTATGCTTTATTATCGTTTAATTGTTGATCATATTATTTTTGAATAAATTATCAAAATTAAAAGCTGCTAATAAAAAATAAATCGTACATTGTAAAAGAAAAAACCGTTTTACATCGGCGCTGTTTTGGGATGGACCCCATCAAAAAGTTGTTTAGAGTTGCAACTTTTGCGCAAAAAAAAAGCTATAATAGGGGTAAAAATACCTGAATTTACATAATCTGGCATTAGTTTTTTTTCAAAAATAGCGTGTTTTCCGAGTCAAACTCTCCGTTTATAAGGACTTTTGGAACACCCCATAAGTATGAATTAAATGCAGACCAGATCAGCGGCTCGAGTAAAGTCCTTGCGTATTCAAAATTGGTCAAATCGGTCTTCGTAGAGAGTGCAATCATTGATGTTTGGTCTTCTTTATTTTCCATATCAACAATATGCAACTGAAATTTGACTATATTCATAGCTATGGTATTTTTTTAATCAAACTACATTTTGTCCCTTCTGTAAAGGAACCGCTGAAGGAAACTCCGACGATCCCTGATTCGCATTCCGGTAGGTCCGAGAAGAAGGCTTTTATCTCTGGAATTCAATCTTTTTCCATGGATTAAATATGGGAAACTTTGGATGTGAGGTTGAATTGAATCCAACCCGAATGAAATTGGATCCAATCCGATTCGGATCGGATTCAATCCGATCCGTAAGTTTGGATTTTAGATCTGGATCTGATCCTATCCAAAGTTAGACTTTTCGGATTGGATCTGACCCGATAGCAGGTCTATAATATGGACAAAAAGAAGTTTCTGAAATAAACATACGCTTTTTAGAAGCGATCTCTTTGTCATTCAAAAGAATTTGAAGATTCTCGACTTTACTCTGATCTCGATTCAATTCAATTAAATTTCCGATCCCTAACATATGCGCATCGTACAGGCTCACCAAAGATCTAAAACAAGGTATTTTTCAGTGATCTGTGTGGTTTAGGCATGATATTTAAGAGCAAGTGATGTTTTAACGTGTTTGTTTACAAGTGATGAAGAAACATGTTTGTAAATGGATTAGTTCTTTCAATGTAGATAAAACTGATAACTAACTCTTGGGTTGTTGTAGCTTTGAATAGGAAAAGTTCATTTCCAGTTAACTCTTTGGTAGATTTCGATTTAGCATAAAGCAACGAATCCTCGAATTTGTTCTCATCAAATGGGTTTTTCTTTGGAATTTTCAAAAACTGATCCCCATTCAGTGAATAACTGAGAATAGGTAAAAGATGAAACACG
Source organism: Mesorhabditis belari (assembly GCA_958450365.1). Taxonomy (NCBI): domain Eukaryota; kingdom Metazoa; phylum Nematoda; class Chromadorea; order Rhabditida; family Rhabditidae; genus Mesorhabditis; species Mesorhabditis belari. Next base: position 1,658,999 of record CAUEEP010000936.1, on the reverse strand, counting down.
AAAAATAACTGAAATCTAAGATTGAACAGATAAAATGTAAATTTGACGAACCTTTAGCATTTTTACAAAACAAATCTGTTTGTACAGAGAAAAATTGGGAAAAGAATGGATTTATTTCCTTCTTTTATATTCCAAAGAACAATGGGCTAAAGATTCCTTTTTCACCTCTTTTTTATAAATCCCTTTGTGAGCCGGGGTCATATTTGAACAGTCGACTAACAAGGGAATGTCAACCGGGTGTGGTGGCCAAATGGCATGACTTCGAATGGCCAAATGACATGACTTCGAATGACCAAATGACATGACTTCGAATGGCCAAATGACATGACTTCGAATGGCCAAATGACATGACTTCGAATGGCCAAATGACATGATTTCGAATGGCCAAATGACATGACTTCGAATGACCAAATGACATGACTTCGAATGGCCAAATGACATGACTTCGAATGGCCAAATGACATGACAAATGACATGAGCTTTAGACTTAGAACAAGCATCGTTTGTGAAAGAAATTTTTAGAAAGATATGTGTCCAAACCCAATTTTTTTCGTTGACTTAACTTATCGCCCGATTAGCTCTAGAAACATCATGAATCTTTGTCATATAACTGCGTTAATTTAGCAGAAACACCGTTTGTGAAAGAAATTCTATCGAACAAAAAGACTATCGCGTTACTCGAAAACTTAAAAACCCCATGTAGCCCCCACAGAGGCCCCAAAAAACTTGAATGTTAGGTATTGAGCCGCTTAGGCTGAAAAGAAGAATGTGAACGGAGATAAGCATTGATTCTAGCGATTTTGCCAGAAATCTTTTCCAACTATTTTTCTTTCTGTTTGATTTGGTCACAATTTTTTTTTAATCTGTTTTTCGCACTCAGGTGTTCCTATTTGCGCAGATCACAACCTGCTTCCACATTTCTCTATCCCTTGCTGTTGTCATCATATGGCATCCTTATGTCCCGTGATTAGATCTCTCGGCCTTTGCTTGATCCCTCGATGCCGGAGGAGAGCAGGGAGGCCGTGCGGGGGACTGAGGCGGAAGTGTAGTTGTCGTAACCGATGATACTCCGATGGCCGGGCTGGGGCGCTCGGAGGGGAACCCACAAAAGTCGAACCCACGACTATCCCACGCTGACGTTGCTTAACTTGGCAGATTGGACGGGATAGACCGCAGGCCCTTCCTCTTCTAGGCCTCATTTGGTCACAATGAAATTCTCCGATCTGTCCGTCAGATCGAGGTCACATTTTAATTAGGCAAAATTTAGAAGAAAATATGTATTCATAGCTGTTCTTTTAAACGGAAATCTTTAGTAAAAGGCGAAAGATTCAAAGGCAACAAAAACCGAAAGGAATTCGAGGCATATAGGGAAAGGAAGTGGGCCAGATGAGAAGCGATTGTGTGAGAGACATGAGAACGCACAATTCTTCCCACTATCCACTCCAACAGTTCTCATTAAAGCGTCGGCTTCTCACCGTAGATCTCTCTTTTCTCTTTATACTCGTCTTGGATTTCCTTGAGTGTCGCGAGAAGCTCGGTCCAACATCTCAAATTTGTCGCCCGAACCACCTGAAAATTAACATTTTTCAGAATTGTAATGTTTCTAAAATGAAAGATAAACAAGAGCAAATCACACACTTCCCATTCCTTGACAAGAGCGACCGTGGCCCTTTCCTTTTTTCCACCATCACCAAAAGCTTTTCCATACAATTTCGCCTCGCATTCAACCTCTTTTTGGCCCTTGCTGAAAAGATATTTCGCGAGACTTAGATTTTCGTTTAATAGAATCACTGATGCACACTGGACACCATTGCTGAACTGACCTTAGATGGAGTGCGAATTTCCCATTGATTTAACGAATTTTATTCACAGACCTGTACGGGGCTGTGTCCAAATTTGGGTCCTCACTCAAGTTTCTCCATCATTTCATTTCAAAAAAAGTTGCCCTCTGTTATTAGCTTAAAGGGGGGTATTAATCGCGGCCGGGTGACGATAAAATTTTTTTTACGGCAACCACCTGTTTTTTTATTTTAATATCGCTGATTTAATTATAAAAAGAATAAAAATCACCCGGCTAGAATGATTTGATGGGTTTACAAATTTTTGGAGAAGCTGCAAGGCTCGCGTAGTTCATCTACAAGGTAAGTGCGAAAGTAAAGCAAAAGTCAGGCATTATGTTTTCTTTTTGTTTCCTTTAGACTTTCGATCTACATTTTTGGTTTTTAACATCACTAGATGCCTTTTTCAAGATGGAGATTTTATTTTTAGATAATGCAAAAGATCATTAAGCTAATCTAGCTTATGGTCTTCTAAATACTCTTGTTTTTTCGAAAACCAAGAAAACTTATGTTAGGAAACAAAAGAAAACCACAATCGAATGGAAAAAAAGATCTAATTGCGTCAATCAAAGCGCTGAAGATGGGGGAGATTCAGTCATTTCTGCTGATGATGCGCTGGAAATTGACTAAGATAAGAAGCCGATTTGAGAAACTGCTGTACTTGAGCGAAGATGAAAGTGAGCAAGAGGAAGAATTATAGATTAACAACTTATTTTTATTGTTTTTTGTGCTTTTTATTTTGTTTTTAAATTTATCTGCAATTAAAACTCGGTCGATCTAGACTGTGTCTGAGGTGTCTGATGAGTGACGATCTTGTTTTTTTCCAACCCTTGCAGCGTCTCCAAAAATTTGTAAACCCATCAAATCACTCTAGCCGGGTGATTTTTATTCTTTTTATAATTAAATCAGCGATATTAAAATAAAAAAACAGGTGGTTGCCGTAAAAAAATTTTTATCGTCACCCGGCCGCGATTAATAGCCCCCCCTTTAAGATTATCACTTTTCATTCTAAACAAACAAAGATTAAATAGCTGAAATGATCGAGAAATTTACTGAATTAACCATGCATTCACCCAATAATTGTTTGCTTTTTAATAAGATTGAAATGAGCATTTTAAACAACCACTTGCAATTTTATTTATCATTGTTAGTGACGAAAATTCGTTGGTTATTGGGATTGGTTTATAAACAGAAATCAACAACAATTAATATAAGTATTACAAAAATTATAGCAATTTTCAGAGTAACAGTTCCCTCTGCAACCATTCGGACAACACTCTACCCGTTGAAAAGGTGGCGGGACTGTTGGAGTGAACATGTCACGAGTCGGTGCAAACCATGTTGTTCTTGTTGTTGTTGTTGTTACTAAAAATTTGATTTTAAGTTTGTATCAAAGGATCTCTTTAACATGCATGAAAGTAGAATAGTAGGCTCAAATCGTTTAGCTACTCATTTCATTCAATTCAGAACTTGCATACAAAGAATCTTCAGACTATTTCTATTCTTTCTTTAAAAGAATTATTGGATTGGTGAATTGAAAACTGCGGGCTATTGTCATATGTCCCAGTTCTCACACTTTTTTTAAAAGAAACCCATTTTGGTGTCAATGGAAAAGTTGTAGAGAATCAAAAATCAAGCTTATCGCCAAATTTTCAGAACGATTCAAAAACTGGTTTTCAAGAAATGCCAAATTTACGAATTTTCACAAAAAACTTGCATTTTAAGCGAAACTATTAAGTGTATCTTTTTGGAAATTTGGCTATAGGCCTAATTTTAGATTCTCTACAACTTTTCTATTGACACCAAAATGGGTTTCTTTCGAAAAAATTGCTCAAACTGGGACATCTCCAGTCCTCCATTTTTGAGTCTCACACTTGTCTCACACACAAACCAAAATCCTACTACGAAAGAGGAATCCGCAAATTGCCTGTAAAATGGGCAGAAGTCGTCAATAATAATGAAAATTATTTGAAATGAATTGATCGTTTTATGTTCAATAAATTTTAGTTCAAAGTCGGGCAGTTTTCAATTCACTAACCCAATAGAACAGTAGGCTCAAATCCTTTAGCTAATCATTTCATTCAATTCAGAAGCTGCATACAAAGAATCTCCAAACTATTTCTGTTCTTTCTTTAAAAGAATTAAGATTAAAATCTTGTTATGTCAATAAAACTTTTCTAAAGCTGTACGTTTTTTTCTCTTTTTTTGACGTCCTTGTGATTTCTGGAGACTAATGGTTATGCCTTAGATTGTTCTTTTAAATTTTAAAGCAAACTATAGATAAAGTTCTCAAAGGCTAACCTTCTGTGTAATCAATGTTCGGCCGACTTGTTGTAGTCATCGTTTTCAGATCAGAATTTAAAAACATCACCGTCAAAATACAGAAAGCTATGAAGATTCCAATGCCAATCAGCCAAACCAAACACAAACAGCAGCGTCGTCCGAATTTTTGAAAACAGGAAAGTTGTCTAGTTTGTTTAGTTTGAGTTGGCAGAATGATTGTTGAATAGGCTGGGGGTGGGCCGAGTGTAGTTGAAGCTTCAAAAGGAGGAGCAGTTGCTCGAACCGGAGCCACCGGAGCCATTCGTTTTACTGTAGATGAATCAGACAGCTGAGGCTTAGGTGGTGTTATGTCCTTAACGATCGGCTCTACATTTCGTTGTCCATTGAAGCCGATTGGTCGTATCAAGCGTTTTTCCGTGATGTCGACTTTCGGGAGAAAGGGGAGACTCATGCAAAAGGCGTCTTTCTAAACAGATAGCTATGATAAAAACACAAATGAACATTTCAGCGGTTTACTTACTCTACTTCAATGTCTCTTTCTGATAAATACTATTAATATTCTAGCAAAATTTGGAGGCTTTTTGAGTAAAACCTTCAAAAACATCTTAAATTGTTCAAAAAGTGTTAAAACGACACAGATTCAAGTCTCTAGATTTTGAAAATAAGCTTATTTTCAATAAAGCTACTGAAAGTTGAGCTAAACACGCAAATTTTCAAAAAAATAACAGCGCTATGATCATCAGCATATGGATAGTTTCAGCAAAATTTGGAGATGGTCAATTTTTTTGATCTATGTGGTCCCCTCTTGTGTGAAAAGTTCGTGTCCCTTATTTGATCGGCTTGTGACATCCAAAAAATCTTGCGAAACTTTCCAAGATAAATTTCACAAGATTTTGGCTGACGACTTGCCTTGAGACTTATCAACTTGCAAGATTTCTTTCGGGACCCCACTTGCGCAGCTATGCAGAGCGCAAGATTTCTTCCAGGATCCGGCTTGCGCCCAAAGTCTTGAGACTTACAAAATTTCGCAAGATCATGAGTTTCTAGAGCCACGTCGATTCGGATAGGTCCAGGCTCTTTCAGATTTTCGAACCTGCTGATTTTACAGCAAGACCGATTCGAACCGGAGACCATTTAGCCGAAAAAGTCGGTCCTTACCGGTCCGGATCCAGCTCGTCTTCAAAAAGAAACCGGTCTGGGTCCTAGATTGACAGAAAAACTTTAACAAAAGACATTTTTTGGGCCTCTTTTATCTGAAAACTCAATAACAAACTGGCTTTTTGAGGATTCTTTCAATGTTTGCACGACGATGAACGGGCTTTCATGCCTTTAAATGCTTTGAAAATGTCTGATTTATAGTCAAGAATTTGTTGAAAACCTTGCATAATTCAAATTCAAAAATTTGTGCAAACCTTGTTCCAACAAATAAATCGTTGATGCATCTCTGCTGCAGTCGGTCGATGATTATTGTTGAAGCGAGTACACGCCACCACCGCTCGTTGCACATCGACTTGAGCACATTTTGGTGGAGTAAGTTGAACGACTTTTCTCTCAATAACTCCCCTATGGAATCGACCCAAGTCAAAAACGCCTTCTTGATTGTACTCACTCCAAACTTTACTGAATTTTTTGATTATAAAAAGAATAAAGTTATTTGTTACCATCTTTCGATCATCTCCCATACCACCAAACCCACTGCATAAACGTCGTTTCGATGCGAGAGCTTAATCAAATTTTAAATGAGTGTTATATATCATTCGAAAGCTGAAGATCTCCTCTACATTTTGATATAAAAAGTTTTTGAATTCATTTAACTTTTTGGGAAATTGACTGCACAAAGGGAGAGGTGGTTTTCGAAAAAAAAACCCCATTCCAGCTTAGCTATTCCTCAAGTTTTATGGTGTAAAATAACCGCCCAGAAAAGAAAATTAAAGATGCCCGGGACACCACAAGTACAAGTGAGTAAAGGAACTGTATTCATGGATGCAAATTGTTTCTATGAGTTTTTTTATAAATTAAAACTCGAAAATTTGATACCTATAATGTATTGGGTCGTCCAGTTATGAATGCGCGTTTTTTACTATTTTTTAAATTTCTCAAGATACCGAAATCAAAAAAAAGATATACAGGGTGCGGCAGTTCGGAGCCGCTTCTTAAGGTAGTTAAAGGTTTAAAAACTCGCTTTAAAAAGTTCAAAATTAATAACAAATTCTTTATTCGAATCATAACAACAAATAACTTATAACAAATGCTCGAAATTTCCATCATCCGCTTCGATACACCTCGTTAAACGCTTTGGGAAGTTCCTCACAATGGTGGCGCACGCTTAAACAGTTATTTCATCCCAGACTCGTTTCAGAGCAGATTTTAAAGCATCCACTGTTTGATACGTCTTCATCGAGATCTTGCCTTCCAAAATAGCCCAAACGGAGTAATCGAGGGGATTAAGATCTGGCGAATTTGAAGGCCAAATGGTCTTATCCCAAAAGCCTAGAAACAACTGAGCGCAAACGTTGAGAGTTGAGTGAGCACCATGCGCCGGAGCCCAGTCCTGTTGCAGGGAAAAATCAGCTTGTCCAAAGTGATTTGTTGCCCAATGTTTCAAGACATCTTTTAATATCGGTTGTTGGCAGTTTTTAGCATTCATCTTGACGTTTCTGTCCAAAAAAAACAGGCGGTGTCTTGCTTGTAGCACACATACCTCCACACACCATAATCGAAGCTGAAAAATGCTTTCTAACCATCAAATTTGCCGCAAATGTGTTCTTCAGACCCCTTTTGAGAAGTTATCTATCATTTTGGCGGTTGTGCAATGACTGGATAGAAAAAAATCTTTTCATCTGTGAAGAGGATCCTCTCAAGTAGGCCAGTCGCCACCAAGCGCACCATCTTCTTTGCTAGACGCTTTTGTTTCTTCTAGGATTGACGCTCAAGACGTGTGCTTTGGCCAATTTGTAGCTAAAGAATCTTAGTTTCCCTTTAACAATCATTCCAACGCTTCGAGGGCTAATTTTCAGCTGTTTGCCCATCTTTCGCATCGACCGCAGCTTGTTTTGGCGAATTCGAAAGCGAATTTCGTTGATGTTCGTAGGTGTTACGGCAGTTGGTGGTCGACCACTTCGAGGGCGATCCTTGTTGTTCTTTATCTCCTTGTAGCGTTTAATTGCTTTGTTGACGGTGCTTTTTGGATATTTCGTGATTTTTACAATCTCCGGGCTATTTTTTTCCGCCTTGGTATAATCCGAGAATCACATCGCGTCGTTTTTTGGCGTTCATTCTTACGAATTTTGCTCCTAAAAAGAAAATTTTTGTAACAAATCACCTTAACTATACTCGAAAAAAGGAAAAAAAGTATACCAGACACAAAAAAAAGCGTGAGCTAAATTTTCTGCAATGTTTTTATAGCGGCTCCGAACTTTTGCCGCACCCTGTATATGAGTATTATTCGAAAGCTGAGGATCTCCTCTCCTCATTTTGATATAAAAAGTTTTTGAATTTGTTCAGCTTTTGGGCAAATTGACTGCACAGAAGAAGAGGTGGCCAAAAAATGGAAAGGCGCCTTTGGATCAAGTTTTGACTCCGCTCAAATTGAGTTAACCGTTTGATATTTGGCAAATAGAGCTATCAATACAACTTTTTTTGAAAAATATAACAATTTCAGAGCATCTTTACTTTCCTTTTCTTTTCTGGGCGGTTATTTTACACCATAAAACTTGAGGACTAGCTAAGCTGGAATGGGTTTTTTTCGAAAACAACCTCTCCCTTTGTGCAGTCAATTTCCCAAAAGCTGAACAAATTCAAAAACTTTTATATCAAAATGTAGAGGAGATCTTCAGCTTTCGAATGATATATAACACTCATATACATCTGTTCGATATCTTGAGAAATTTACAAAATAGTAAAAACACGCATTCATAACTGGACAAACCAATAAAAAAAACCGCTTCTTAAGTTGTTTTTTAAGGCTTTAAAATGTTTAAACTTTACATGGGCTAATAATTCTAAGCAAACTAGCCGAGGAGATCTGAACCTGATTACCAGTTAGCTTAGTTGTCATATAATTTTTTTTTAATAAGATTTTGTAAGCATTGAACTCAATGCTCGAGCTTTTCCTCCCCTTTAAATATCCGTTTTCCCTGGTGATCCCAAACAATAGCCGTACAGGGTGGACTCGTCAAATCTCCCAAATTATCCCAAAGCAACGATTAGCCGAGCCCGACGTTGGTTACCGTAAATGCTGTATTAGAACGACAACCCATTTTTTGAAATTGAACTTCTTAATTTGAGTTTAAAATTTGTATTTGTGCTCAAATAGAATTAGAAATAGAATTAGAAATAGAATTAGAATAGAATCAAATAGAATAGGGGGTATTGAAAAAATAGAATGACAAGACATGTCGTTCTAATGGTAAGCAATGGACGACGGTAACCAACTCAGCTCGGCTAATCGTTGGTTTGTGGCTAGAGAAAGAGAAAGGCTAGTGATTTCTTTTACTTATGGATAATGTTAGATACTTTGTTAGATAATGAAATCAAAACTCTTCTTTTAGATCAAACTTTAGCGGAAACAACAACAACAAAAATTAACTTTAGGTAGCCCATCTGGTGGACTCATGTAGCGGCAAGTGCCGGCTAGAGACCTATCCACACAAGTCTCTTCGACTTCTTTTGCACAGCCGAAATCTCCGAGTTTCACTGAGAAGTTTGCTTTGACCAAAATGCTAAACCTTTTCTTCATAAATAAAAAGAAAAAAAGTGACTTGTTTGGTTTAATATCACGATGGACAATATTGTGCTCTTCAACGAGATACGCAAGAGCCCCAAAAATGTTCTCCGCCCAAACAGTCACGGTTCGCATCGAATAGATGAAAGTGGAGTTGTGAATGACTAGAAAAACAATTACTAGAGCAATGAAAGCTTTTCTATTACTTAATTTATAGGGTTTTTTTTTTGATAAACTCACTTTTATCTAAAGATTCCCTCTCACAATACTCCATTCCAATAGCAAAAGCCAGACGGCGATCAAAGATGATCTCTTTTGTCCACAATGGTTTTACAATATGCTCGTGTTTTAGCTTTTTCAGAATCTCCCATTCGGTTTGATAACTTTTCAAGCCTTTCGTGTCGCATTTTATCAATTTTACCACATACGATCTGGAAATCTTCTTTTGTAGAAAAGAACATGAGAAACTTATGCAGACTATTGTTGAATACAAATTTCCTTTTCATTTTTCTTAAATAATTAGGCAATAAAGAATTTAGAGGGTTTTTTAGACAAACTAGAGCAATTTTTAAGTGTTGTTCTGTCAGCAATCGTGCACAGATCTATCTGTCAGCACAGATCTATCTGTCAGCACAGATCTATCTGTCAGCACAGATCTGTCTGTCAGCACAGATCTGTCTGTCAGCACAGATCTGTCTGTCAGCACAGATCTATCAAAGGGTAGCCTAGCTAGAACCAGGTCGATCAGCTAGAGATATCAAGGTTAGATGAAATGGTAAACCTTTTTATTTGATATAAAATTTTAAGCCTGAGTCAACAAGAAATAGTTTGAGTTTTTTAGTTGAGCTTTAGTTGTGTTTTTATTGGATTGTCCAGTTATGAATGCGCGTTTTTTTTTTTTTTTTTTTTTTTTTTTTTTTTTTTTTTTTTTTTTCTTTTTTTTTTTTTTTTTCTTTTTTTTTTTTTTTTTTCCCCCCCCCCCTTTTTTTTTTCCTCTTTTTTTTTTTTTTTTTTTTTTTTTTTTTTTTTTTTTTTTTTTTTTTATATATTTTTTTTTTTTTATTTTTTTTTTATATTTTTTTTTTTTTATAAAATTTTGTTTTTTTATTTTTTTTTTTTTTTTTTTTTTTTTATTTTTTTTTTTTTTTTTTTTTTTTTTTTTTTTTCTTTTTTTTTTTTTTTTTTTTCTTTTTCCTTTTTTTTTTTGGGTCCTTGTTCCCCTTCGGGCGCCCGCGCACCCCCCACCTCCCCCCAAGAAATCCCCCCCCACCCCAAGAATTAAAAATTTTTTTCTTTTATAAAATTTATTTTCTTTTTTTTTTAATTTTTTTTTTTTTTTTATTTTTTTTTTTTTTTTTTTTTTTTTTATTTTTTTTTTTTTTTTTTTTTTTTTTTTTTTTTTTTTTTTTTTTTTTTTTTTTTTTTTTTTTTTTTTTTTTTTTTTTTTTTTTTTTTTTTTTTTATATTAAATTAAAAATATTTTTTTAAATTTAATTTTTTTTTTTATATTTTTTATTTTTTTTTTTTTTTATTTTTTTTTTTTTTTTTTTTTTTTTTTTTTTTTTTTTTTTTTTTTTTTTTTTTTTTTTTTTTTTTTTTTTTTTTTTTTTTTTTTTTTTTTTATATTTATTTTTTTTTTCTTTTTTTTTTTTAAATTTTTTTTTTTTTTTTTTTTTCCCTTTTTTTTTTCTTTTTTTTTTTTTTTTATTTTTTTTTTTAAAATTTTTTTTTTTTTTTTTTTTTTTTTTTTTTTTTTTTTTTTTTTTTTTTTTTTTTTTTTTTTTTTTTTTTTTTTTTTTTTCTTCGCGTTGTTGTTTTTTTTTTTTGTTTTGGGTTTTGGGGTTTTTTTTATTTTTTTTTTTTTTTTTTTTTTTTTTTTTTTTTTTTTTTTTTTTTTTTTTTTTTTTTTTTGGGTTTTTTTTTTTTTTTTTTTTTTTTTTGTTTTCCTCTCTTTGGGGTTTGTTTTTGGGAATTTTTTCCTAATTTTCCTTCCATTTTTTTTCCAATTTTTTTTGGTGCTCCGGGGGGGGGCCCTCCACCCCCCAAAATAAACATAACTCCCCCCGAGGAAGGGGGGAAGTAGGGATAATTTTTTTTTTTTTTTTTTTTTTTTTTTTTTTTTTTTTTTTTTTTTTAAATAATTTAAAATTTTTAAAAACACCAAATAAAAAAAAAAAAAAAAAATTTTTTGAAAAAAATATAAAAAAAATATATTTAAATATTTTTCCCCCTCTCAAAAAAATTATTTTAAGGTTTTTCGAAGTCTAATCTTTCATTTAAAAAAGTTCTTAAAGAAATAATAACTGGTTTTAATCTCTTTTAAACTCACGGGTTTTCTTTGTCGAAATGATAAACGGTTCCGAAACCACCTTCTCCAATTAGGAGGGCTTTTTCAAAGTCAATATTGTTACTTTCTTTTAGCATCTTTTGGAAAGTATCTTTTGAATCTTCAAAGAATCTTCAATTCCGAAATAATTAGATGAATTTAAAGAGCAAGTAAAAATAGGCAATGGTGAGCACAGATCTATCAAAGGGTAGCCTAGCTAGATCGATCAGTTAGAGACAAGTTAACTGAGAAAGTGTATATTTCGCCGAGTTTCAAGGATCCAATTCCGGGAAAACCTTTTCTACTCTCAATCTTTCTTTATCAGGCTCATTTTTTGTCAAAAAAAGGTGACCACTTTTCTAGCCTGATCAACTTCTCAAGGTCATTTCACTTTGCTTGTTTCTTTCTTTCTCTTTCTTAGCTGATTTTGTCAATAATCGACAACTTATAAGATGCAAAGAATGCCTGTTTTTTAAGTTTTGGTAAAGCACACTTTTTGACAACTTTTATTTTATGAATTTGAGTGCATAAAATAGAATCGGCAATGGCGAACAAAACGCCACAGAAATTAGCCGCTAATAGTCACGAAAACGAGAGGAATGTGCGCGGGATATTTCTCGACTAATTTTTGATATTCTAACTAGGGAAAGGCACGAATTTCCTTTGCTTCTATTTTATTAGATTTTATTAAGATAACGCTTAGGTTTAATCTATGTGAAAAGTCTCTTTTTTTGCTTTGGCTTTTTATCAAAAAACTTTTGAGCTTGAGCTTAAAGTGTGTGAAATGTAAAATATGGAATTGCTTTTCTTGTTTCTTTCTTTCTCTTTCTTAGCTGATTTTGTCAATAACCGACAACTTATAAGATGCAAAGAATGCCTACTTTTTAAGATTTTGTAAAGCACATTTTTTGACAACTTTTATTTTATGAATTTGAGTGACAAAAATTTAACTTTTTCAAAATACAGAATTTGAATTCTTAAGAATGGTTAATCTCAAGTCTTACAAAAAATACAAAAGAAAATGGGGTTGTTAGATAATGAAAAACTTGGAGAGATTGTTCGGCGATCGTTTTTGATCGGCGACAACGCTCGGTTTTTGATTATAACGATTCAATTCAGTTAGAATGTTGAAATGCTTTAACTGTACATCTTCGGTTTTTAGTCTAAGCCAAGATTTTGTCTGTTCCAAATAATCAGTAACTAGAAAAACATTGAACATGGTGAAACGTGGTTAACATTTCAAGGGTTCCGGTCACTATTGCAGTTTAGACTAGCACTAGCACTAGCACTAGCATTGCGTTTCACTAGCAAGTTTCGAGTAGCATCACTTTGGTGGGATTCTAGAAAAGTCCGATCACTATCACCATTGAAAAGATGAATATAGAAGTGTTGGATCTGTTTTCCCTTTCTTGTGCTTCACATTCTAAAACTCTTCTCGCAACCAGGTCAGTGTATTTCAGATTAAAACATAAAAAAAACAACTTTCGATTAATCGATTAAATAAAAATATTGCTTTAAAAAAATTTTAAAAAAAACAAAACCCTTTTTTCCCCCCCAAACCAAATAAACTCCAAAAAAAAACACCCCCCCCCACCCTTTTTAAAAAACATGAAAACTAAAAAAAAAAAAATTTAAAAAAACAAAAAAAAACGGAAAATGAAATCATTGAAAAACCCAAAGGATTTACCGTAGAAAAATTGCGTCAATTTTAGATAAACTTGTTGTCATTTTGTCGATGTACAATTCAGCGAGGAGTTATTTCTAAAATAGAGTGTAATTACGTAATTGCGTGCTAACCTGTATGTTGTTAGAAAGAAAAGGATAAGTTTTTTTTCAAAATCCTGGAGGATTTTGTTCGGTGAAATGTTATGAACAGATGATATTCTTCTCTCAACTTCTTAGATAACGACAAATCAGGATTGAAAAACTGAGGCGGATTTCTTGGCAATGGCAGAGAATGAAGCGGATGGCGAGACTTGGACCACATCAAATTCAAACCTCAAACTTGGGTGATAGCTCAAAAAATCACCCATCTTCTCTACTTTAATTTGATACTTAAGCGGGTAGAAGCAAAAGTACTGGTGATATGAGCGTTTGCTTGAGAGTAGACTTATACCTCAAACTTTTTAAATGCTAGCGTTGAAGAGGGGTTTTTGAGACGATGCTTTGATTGGGCGAAAGGCGAAAGTTTAAAAGGAACGCACGAAAAGTGATGAGAAATCCAAGGATTGGCGATTGGCATCAAATACGACGTCAAATACGTTATTACGATCAAAGGATCGTAATCATGACGCCAATCAGTCTTTTTTCTTTGCTGCTTTCGCCCTTTCGCCCAAATTTCAAATTTAAACTAGAAATATTTTTCAAAAAACGTTTGGGCATCAAAAGGATTCAGTCTTAGAATACAAAATTGCAATTAGAATAAGAAAAGCGAGAGTTTACATTGTTATAAGTCATCTCTTATCACTTAAGCTAAATAATCAATAGTAAAAAGATTCGTTTTCCTGTGAGCTTTTCTTTGCATGTTTTGTAGATTTCTTTACAAATAAGCCCCAAACAATTGTTTTAAAAACAAGAGACAAGATTTCTTTATCAATACCACCAATGTTTTTAATGTAATGATTCTCCCAAAAACCAAACATCTGAAATAATTTCTCAGAAACATTTGTGCTAAAAAGAAGTTCCCGATAAGGAGATTTGAGAGCTCTGAAATGACGCTTTTTTCCGTCTTTGACGAATCATGATATCAATTTATATCCGCTTTTTCTACTTTAGCGGATGTCCTGAATGAATTTCAAGAGATCCCAAATGATAATAAATGTCTTTTTTTTCGTCTTTAAGCTTGCGATCTTTGATCGTCAGTATTTAGAAAAAAATTGAAAATAATTGCATTCAAAAATTGCATTCCCCACTAAATTTGATGCTCACTTTGAACCACTGAACCATTAAGGGGAACCACTAAACTTCGAAGAAATTCGCTCAAAATTTTCCGATAATTTCCATTTAGATACGTTTTCGAGAACGAAAGAAAACAATTCAAAGACAAATGAGAACTTTCTAAAGCACATTCAAGAGGAAACGTTTCGTGATTGATCAACTTCGATGATTTCCTCACCATTTTTTCGTTTCGGCCATAGCTCAGGTCCCAGATTGGGCTGCATCCTGTTTTGTGCAATTCGAGATACAACAACTTTACTAAAAGCTTGGTAAAGTTGTTGGTGAATGATATTGGAGTTATCAATATATTGATTTGCGTGGTTTAGAGTTTAGTTCATATATAAAATTCTTTAGATCAATTAGAATTGGGTGAAACTCGTTTATTAGAAGTCAATTATTGCGTTTTATCGAAAGAAGACGCTTTCGCAAATGAATTTCTGAAATTGGATGTAGATTTTATCAGATTTATTTACGTCATATCGGTCAGAAACATGAAATCGAAAAAGATTTTGAAAATCCTTTATAGAATTGTTGCTTTCTCACTCTTTAACGTCAATTTGGTGGATGGTAGGCATCTGAAAGCTCTTGGAATTGACAATTCACTATTGACAGGTTTTAACTAAAAGTTCATTTCAAACTTCAAATCCTTTCCCTTAACAGTAGGCTTGACTAAAAGGTATCAAAGTTGAAGTCATCAGCTTAAAAGCCGAGCTTAACTAAAGCCAAACGAAATCAACAAAAAGGTTCGTACCCGTTTTGCAAATCGAACGATATTGTTGGTTGCAATCGACGGCTCTCCACACTCCATTCGCCCATCCATCAAAAACGGCACATGTCTAAAAGGATAAAACCGAGGCTGGCAAGGCTTGAGAGTCTATTCCTTTTATTTAATCAAAACTTTTCATCCTCAAACCTTTTTCGGGTCATTTGGCATCACATTGTTCTCCCAATTAGTGAAAGATGCCTGAAAAGAAAGGGTTTGTTGAGTCAGGGAGATTCTAAACAACCTCGACCATTTCACCGTTAATCGACCACTGCCATTTCCCATCAATTAGACGAATTCCAAGCCAGGTAATGGTCAACGACGAGGTTCCTGAATTGGTGACACTTTCAGGAGTAGAGCTATGCAAAGTAAACTTTTTGAAGAAAGAAAAGAAAGACTTGCTCATGATTATCTATGTAGCTTTTGAATAAAGCCCGTTTTAGAATCGATTAGCAATCAGATAATAGAAGTGAGGATTGACTTGAGTTGTTCAAAATCAAACCACAAAACTCGATAAATAAAAATAACCTAAACTAATCTCAGCCCGAAGCTCGTTCTAGTATTTCAAATAAAATAAATGCTTTCTTTTCTAGTCCAAAGCGTTTAAAAAGTTAATGAAAACATACGGAAGATGAAATCTTGCTCCTCTTGAGACAAAATGCTTACAAGATCATATAGTTTTCGTTGGCAATAGTTATTGGCGATCTAAAAAACACGAAAGCTTTCAGGTTTGGCAAAAAAGTTACCTCGTAATTGTCATTGTCAAAGGAGTAGCTGTAGCATTTGTCATTAACAAGCTCGTCTTGTTCTGGACAAGGAAGAGGATCTAGGTTTTCAAGTTTAAAAAAGATGTTTGGCAAAAATTTACCGGACTGGCAAACAGATGGGTGAGTTTCTGAGCAATTAGTGGCTCTCCAGACTCCATTCTTTGAAGAATCAAAAAGAATACATGCCTTAAAAGTTGGGATGATTGAGATGTAGTCAAGGGTTTTATCTGTTATATTAGTACTTTCTCATTTGTTATTTCAGGATTAGATTGCTCAAATGATTAGATATTCGATTATCTAACATTTTTAATTAGTCAGAAGTTGGAAAAACTAGTTATCTAATAGTTTTTGTTTGAGAATATTAGAGAGGAAGACATTATTCAAGGATCACCGTTTGAGATTGTATTCTTTAACGATAGTTATAGATAGGTTTCCGAGATTAAAACAGTCAGAAAGTGATAGATGCTAATGGAAGAAGTTATAGATACTAATGGAAGATGTCATAGATACTAATGGAAGAAGGGATAGAAACTAATGGAAGAAGTCATAGATACTAATGGAAGATGTCATAGATACTAATACCTTTCGAATTGAAAGCTCTTCTTTTGTGTCTTTTGGAAATAAATGATTTGTTACATAAACGCGTCATTATTAAGTTGCCAACCTAATAGCATCGTAGAACTCGAATCGTTATTGATTTGAGCCTTATTTCGGTAAGCATCTTCATCGCATTTATTCTCATAAAGCCTCTCGAAAGCTCTGCGTCAGATCGGGATGAAATTTTAGCGTATCAGAAAAGAGTTGAGAAAAAAGAATGGTTTAGTTTTTTGCAAAAGATACTAATGGAGAATACCTTCGAATTGAAAGCTCTTCTTTTGTGTTTTTCCGTTTCGTTCGAAGACGCCGCCATTTTATATTCATCCACAATTCATTTTATATTCATCCACTCCATTATTTTCCAAAAAGATCACGCAAAATTTTGATTCCTCTTTCGTAAAAATGTTTTGGCCTATTTTTGAACCAATCCTTACCAATCCTTAGTTTTGAATTGACCTGTTGCTTTTCGTTTTTTGATCTTTTTATTATTTGAGAGAAATCTGTTGCTTTGTTGATCTTTCAAAATAAAATTTTATTGAATATTCAAATTTGAGAACATTTTTGATATGGAAGATGATGAAAAAGAGATGAAAAAATTTGGAGAGATCAATTTTTATGTGGATAACCCGTATAAAAATGATGAATTAAAGAGAATTTGATAAAAGAAGGAGCTTGATTTCCCCCTTATTCCGATCCAAAAACCCCGCCTGACATCCCGATATAGTAAAACCAATAGAAAATGTTGAAAGCGGTGAAGAGAAGAGGGAAGAGTTTAGCGGAGATCTGAAAGAGATTTGCATAAATAGATTAACGATTTCGAATTTGCATAAATTTACAGTGCCACATCAAGCTCATTTTGAGACAAATCAGTGAAGGGAATCGATCGAAAAAGAGGAAAGGATCGCATTTTTTTATATCTTTAAACTATTAGAATTCTTTAGCTGAAGATCTTTAGCTGATCTTTAGCTGAAGATGTTTAGCTGATCTTTAGCTGAAGATGTTTAGCTGAAGATGTTTAGCTGATCTTTAGCTGAAGATGTTTAGCTGAAGATCTTTAGCTGATCTTTAGCTGAAGATCTTTAGCTCATCTTTAGCTGAAGATGTTTAGCTGAAGATCTTTAGCTGATCTTTAGCTGAAGATCTTTAGCTCATCTTTAGCTGAAGATGTTTAGCTGAAGATCTTTGGCTGATCTTTAGCTGAAGATCTTTAGCTGATCTTTAGCTAATCGTTAGCTGAAGAACTTTAGCTAATCTTTAGGTGAAGATCTTTAGCTCATCTTTAGCTGAAGATGTTTAGCTGAAGATCTTTAGCTGATCTTTAGCTGAAGATCTTTAGCTGATCTTTAGCTAATCGTTAGCTGAAGAACTTTAGCTAATCTTTAGGTGAAGACCTTTAGCTGATCTTTAGCTAATCTTTAGCTGAATATCTTTTAATTGTAAATCTATCAATTAACTGAAGATCTTTTGCCTTTCCCATCTTTCCTTTATCCGCCTTAAAGTACTTGTTTCTCTCTCCACTCACCTCATCAACCAGCTCTCCATTAAATTTATATTTATGCTAAAAGAGTTTGCAGTTAGTTAACTGAATATCTTCTTAAAGTGGAATTCAATTTGCCCAAACCTCATCAATCTTCTCTCCATTGACATGAGCGGGCGCTTCTTGATGGAGCAATAGTTTACTCATTCGAATACCCCGTGGAAGACCACCTCAAATTTTTACAAAGATTAAAATTCACTTTTAGAAGTGTACATAGTTGTAAATAAAAGCTTAAACACAGCTTTTCTAGGGGAATTTCCTTCAGTAGCAAATGACAGCTCAAAATTTTAACAAATGTTTGATATGATCTAATACTAACGATCTGATGGTCAGGAATAATGAGCACCAGAGCTCTAGAGTCTGTAAGCCAGCACAGGCCAAAGCTAGGTTCGGTTCTGCTTTTGGCTGACTGATCTAGGCCTGGTCTGGGTCAGGTTTAGGTCAGGTCAGGCCTCGACTTCCACAGTACACAGTGTTTACCCTCTCCCCTTTCCCCTTCCATTCCACTCACCCT
Organism: Mesorhabditis belari; assembly: GCA_958450365.1. NCBI lineage: Eukaryota > Metazoa > Nematoda > Chromadorea > Rhabditida > Rhabditidae > Mesorhabditis > Mesorhabditis belari. Next base: position 1,640,714 of record CAUEEP010000936.1, on the reverse strand, counting down.
GTGTCCCACCCGGTGTTCCTTCTTGACTTCCTGGATGTCTCGTATGTCCATTTTCTTCATTATTTAACAATGGTAAACCACTCGGGCATTCTTGTTCTTCTGAAATTTCACTTGTAAAACCAAAAGGAAACTCTTAGAATAGAACCCAGATCGACTAAAGTAAAGTAAAGTTTGTTAAAGTTGAGTACATTCACTCACCCGTTCTATTGTTCTTCTGATCTCTGGGATCTGTGCACATCATTTGACTTGGTCGATGTCCACTCAGCCTTGATAACCATTGTTGTTCACTATCAGATCTCATTATCAATTGTTCCTAAATAGAAATCCTTGCTAAAAGATTGAATTTACAAACAAAAAACTTAGCGATAGCAGAAAAGGGATGATTTTTAAGGTACAGAACAGGTTAAATACTTTGTATTCTTGAAAACGCATAGCTTCTGGTGTACTGAATTCTGTTTTGGCATGCTTTTATTGGAGAAAAGTGTGCCAGAAAGTGTACGTTTACATTTACGCAACAAACGGGCCCTTGGGACTACTTTGTACTCTCGAAAACGCATACTTCCTAGCACAGTGAATGTCTAGATAAAGGCTTTTACGAAAAGTGGCTTTTATGAAAATCAAGTGCATCAGAAAGGACGCGTTTTCGAGAGTTCAAAGAACGCCCAAGTCTGTCTCAAGTACCTTAAATTTCATCCCCAGAAAAAAGGATAGTTTGTCATGCAAAGCCGAACCGAGTTTTGCTGAATGATGTGCGAATGTGGGAGAGGAGAATAGGGAACACTTGGATATGCATATGGATGATTTGCCCCTATACTCATCCCTCCCACCATTCCCGTTGAGCTGAGAAGCATTTTCCTCGCTTGACCCACTTTCTGCCTTTGATGTCGACGACGTTTCGCGTCGACCTTGTCCGCAAAGCCGACAACTGCTAGCTGGAAATGAGGATTGAATTTTAGTCTTACAGGGCATCTATATCGTGTTCCTCTCTCTCTACAAAAAGATCATTTTCCCAGAAACCAAAAGAGTTTACAGTTTTCTCATTTAGATATTTCAAATCTACGAACATTTTTTCATTAGTTTGGGGAAAGATTTAAAACTTCATTCGTCTTATAGAAAGTATCCAAGATTTTGTCCGAACTCTTGCGTAGCTTTAAAGTCTGGCTTGGCTACCGTACCCCAACTAATCATTTTACAGCAACTCAGCTTGACTTCTTGCTTTTTCGGACTGAAATAGAGCTTTAAATAGAGCTGACTCGGCTACCGTAACCCGTACAGTAATCCAGTATTATACAGTTACCCAAGTAGTACACTAACCCAAGTAGTAACCCAAGTAGTAACCCAAATAGTACAGTAACCCAAGTAGTAACCCAAGTAGTACAGTAACTCAAGTAGTAACCCAAGCAGTACAGTAACCCAAGTAGTAACCCAAGTAGTAACCCAAGCAGTACAGTAACCCAAGTAGTAACCCAAGCAGTACAGTAACCCAAGTAGTAACCCAAGCAGTACAGTAACCCAAGTAGTAACCCAAGCAGTACAGTAACCCAAGCAGTACAGTAACCCAAGTAGTACACTAACCCAAGTAGTAACCCAAGTAGTACAGGAACCCAAGCAGTACAGTAACCCAAGTAGTACACTAACCCAAGTAGTACAGTAACCCTAACTATCCCGTTACCCCAAGTATTCAGCTGTTACAGCAATCCTTGTACTAGCAATCTCAGTTAGTCAATTTTACAGTAGTTCAAGTAACCCAAGTATTACAGTAACTCAGGTATTACAGTAATCCCAGTAGCACAGTAACCAAAAGGTAGTACAGTAACCATTACATTACAATGTTACAGTAATCTTGACCTAAATTGTCTCCTCTTGATCGCAAAGAGTATCGTAAAATCAAAAACTTACAGTATGAAGATCTACGATAGCTGGGAGATCTTTAGAGCTACTTGAGTCTGAGTTTTCTCTGAGTCTGAGTTTTTTTTTCCAAACAAACCTCAACCAATGAAAGAAAAATGAAGCCCACACACCCGAACATCCAAATGTCTAAAGCCTAAAGGAAAAAAAGAATGGAGTTTTTTGTTTTTACAACTCACTTTTACATAGCTGACTCTAGGCAAATTCTTGACAATGTTACCGAATTGAAACGTCAATGCCATCAAAGAACTCACACCGAGAGTGATACGAGCTGGAAGAGCTGAAAAAAAAAGAGATAAAACGATTTGGTTCTGGGGAAAATGGTTTAGTTCATTAGTGCATTCAGTGCATTAGAAGATTTGCGTTTACAAAAAAAAAGTAGAAAACCTTTTGTATCAATCCAAAAGGCGATCCACGAGATGAAAACCGAGAGATATGTGGGCATATAAGCCTAAAGAAATATAGAAAACTTACCGTAAATACTGTAATAGTACGCCACCGCCCTCGTACAGTCGCGTAGTCGCAAGAGCTTTTTAGTATTTCATTTTTTTCAAAGCACCCGTACTTTCAAAAAAAGCGTCTTTAGTATCAAAAAATAGCCCTGAATTTCAGCTATTTTTTGATACCTAAGCGCGCATTGTAGCATAAACCAGTGTCGAGAAAAACTCGTTCAAAGCTAGACTACACAACGCTCCTCATTATGGGGGTGGGGTCCAAAAGCTTTCAGTATTTCATTTTTTGCAAAGCACCCGTACTTTCAAAAAACGCGTCTTTGGTATCAAAAAATAGCTGAAATTCAGGGCTATTTTTTGATACCTAAGCGCGCATTGTAGCATAAACCAGTGTCGAGGAAAACGCGTCCAAAGCTCGACTACCCAGCACTCCGCGCCGTCATTATGAGGGTGGGGTACTATTACAGTATTTACGGTAACTTTATATTGGGTTTGTTCTGAAATTCTAATATTTATTTATTTTTATGATCTTACTATGTTTATTTCTATATTATATTTATTCTATTATCTTTTATTAATATTTTACAATTCCTACCTGTAACACATAGTATCCATAAAGTCGCCGAAATTCGAATACAACTTCGAGTTGATCCCATAAACCGGCTGTGTAGACGAGGGTTTGATTTAAATGACTAAATATCTTTTTAAGTGTAAATATTAAGTGTATTCTATTTTATTATTTAGATGGCTGATAGGTCTGACACTCCGAAGAAGCTCAAAATCGCAAAGCGCGGGAAAAGGGCGTGGCTAACCTCTTCAATTGCTCAATATGGACGGTGCGCCGCATCTCGTCTTAATCAAAAGTCGATGGAAAGCTTTATCGAGACCTCGCTAACCATGAATCACAACTGCAAAAGAAGATCGAGCATCAGAATGGTGAAAAACGATCCGAACAAAACATCAACCATCATCAAGCCAAATGATGGGGATCAAAAGTCGACAAAAACCTTCATCGAGGCCTCAAGAGTGGCCGACGACCAATCACAACCACAAAAGAAGATCAAGCCGTGACCAGAATGGCGAAAAACGATCCGAGCAAAACAGCAGCCGATGGAAGCCAAATGATGAGTGATCAATTTAGCAAGATTGCTTCCCCGGAAACGATCAGACGACGATTAATTCAAGTTGGATTATATGCAAGAAGGGCTGCCCGTAAACTTCTGATGAACTCTAAACACCGGAAGTAGCGCCTTGACATTGCACCGACCTACCGAAGTTGAGCAACACGTGATTGGAAACGATCAGACGACGATTAATTCAAGTTGGATTATAAAGTAGCGCCTTGACATTGCACCGACCTACCGAAACCTCTGATGAACTCTAAGCACCGAAAGCAACGCCTTGACTTCGCACCGACCTACCGAAGTTGAGCAACACGTGATTGGGCGGAAGTATTATTTACCGATGAGACAAAAATCAATTGATTTCACGCGGGCATTTTTGCAAGATTTTCTTTACGAAACATACTTTTGGATGGCATTACTTTTGTGAACGACTTGTACATTTGTATGTACATTTGCTTTTTGATTATCTAGACTTTAGCTTAAACCCACCTGAAACTGATCAACTCGAAATCGGGAAGATTTTTGCTGTTCGGATCTGGAATCGAAACAGCTTCCCAGTCTCGCCAAACTATCCGCACTTCGGCTGTATTGTACGAGTAACTCTGGAAATGAGTAGTTGTTTGCTAAAAGATGGACAAGATTTCTGGATACAGCAATATTTCGACTGCATTCTTTGTGCTCAACAATGTAAAAACACACCTATTCTATTGCACTTGAGAGCGCATTATCAAGAAATTGCATTCTATCAAGAACACAAAGAACCTGTGTTAAATAGAGTGTATTTCAATAAGCAAAAAGTACAGAGTGTTCAATATTTATGGGAAATTTTGAGTTTCAATGTTGTTTAGTGCTTTCAAAATCGGTTTATTAAAAGATTATTAAGAAAAATCATTAGTTAGAGTTGGGACAAACATGAAATGCTCATTTAGTTTTACCGTTTACTCAATTTGTTATGCGAAAAAGCGATTCATTGAAACTCGATCACTAAATCAGATCTAGTTATTCCACTTAAAGGAATCAGATCCAGTTATTCTTGTTTTATAATAAGAACTATTTAACAGTTTCACTATTTAACAGTTTTCGAATCTACGGGACATCAAAAAATGTTGGAATTATATTTCAGTTTTGATTCTTTCAAGCAAAACTTAACTCGATTTGTGACAAAATGAATGTTTCACTCTCCATAAAAGTTTCTAGACAAACATCAACGCAAAAAGCAATCATTTTGAAACAAAAAGTGGCTTAAACTTGTTAAAATCTATGTGTTTGATAGGTTTGTTTCTTTTTGAGCCTTTGATTTGTACAAAACGAGCCGCTAGTGATATAAATCTAGTGATCTATTGGTTCCAATAAATATTGAACACGCTGTACACTCAAAAGTTGAATTAAGGCTTTAAACCTTGGGCTTAAGGCTTTAAACCTTGGGCTTAAGGCGTTAAACCTTGGGCTTAAGGCGTTAAACCTTGGGCTTAAGGCTTTAAACCTTGGGCTTAAAACAAAACAAATTCTATTAGATTATCCAAAAATCAATGAGCGTTTTCAACTCGAATATTTAAATTCCCATAACTTGATCCAAATAAAACTTTATTAATCGAAATAAGAACCATTACAATTAACACATTTTTGCCAATGAGAAACAAGTAGATCAAATAGATCAAATAAGTTTATTTATGCTGAGAGCAAGAAAATTTAAAAGTATGGTTTAAGAGAGCACGAACTCAGCTTTCTAATGGTATATAAAATTACAAGTTACAGAGCATACTTTATTGAGAAAAATGTACCCAAATAATAAACAATACAAAATGCTCATTTATTTCCGGACAACCTAATAGTTGTAATGACTCTAGCGATCAAATAGATCAAATGAAATAAACCCTATGGAAAGCTGTAAGATTTCAAAATTCCTCTTTTTTCCCTTTCCTATTCCTTATCCTATTCCTTTTCCTATTCCTATTCCTACTCCTTTCCTATTCCTTTCCTACTCCTTTCCTATTCCTATTCCTATTCCTTTCCTATTCCTTTCCTATTCCTTTCGTATTCCTATTCCTACTCCTTTCCTACTCCTTTCCTATTCCTATTCCTATTCCTATTCCTATTTCTTTCCTATTCCTTTCCTATTCCTAATCCTATTCCTATTCCTTTCCTATTCCTTTCCTATTCCCTTTCCTATTCCTTTCCTATTCCTTTCCTATTCCTTTCGTATTCCTATTCCTACTCCTTTCCTACTCCTTTCCTATTCCTATTCCTATTCCTATTCCTATTTCTTTCCTATTCCTTTCCAATTCCTAGTCCTATTCCTATTCCTTTCCTATTCCTTATCCTATTCCTTTTCCTATTCCTTTCCTATTCCTTTCCTATTCCTTTCCTATTCCTTTCCTATTCCTTTCCTATTCCTTTCCTATTCCCTTTCCTATTCCTATTCCTATTCCTATTCCTATTCCTATTCCTATTCCTATTCCTATTCCTATTCCTATTCCTATTCCTATTCCTATTCCTTTCCTATTCCTTTCCTATTTAAAGTTATGCCTCATTTTACTTTAACTTTTAATTAAACATTAACATATACTTTATTTAGTAATAAAGCTTAACAAAATCCATCAAACATTGTCCAATTCTTACCTCAAATATCAAATTGCACGTTTGTCGATCCATTGGAAAGTATCTAAATCTTTTTTTTAAATCCCTTCTTTTAAGTTGAATCTTTTATCCAACTCTGGTCAAGAAATCTCTCTGAAAAATCTCAACTCACTCTATTTTTTTGAAAGATTTGAAAGAGTATTCTCATTATAAAATAAAGAGTGATGGAAAACATTTGAAAGGGTTTTTTGTTTTCTAAAACAAACGTCAAATCGAGCTTGCATGGTCCTTGGAGAGAAACACGAAAATTCAACCAAACTGTCCCATTCGGGAAGATCAAAAGGAGGATATTCTGAGATGGAGATGAATGGATTTCAACCTGGAAATGATTGATAGATAGATAGATCTTTATAGATAGATCTTTATAGATAGATCTTTATAGATAAATCTTTATAGATAGATCTTTATATATAGATCTTTATAGATAGATCTTTAGAGATAGATCTTTATAGATAGATCTCTATAGATAGATCTTTATAGATAGGTCTTTAGATCTCTTGCAAACAGGAGATCGATTCAAACCACTCAAATTCCTTTCTCACCTTTTTACTATTCACAAAGCAGACATTCGGTGACCAAAGCTGAGGCAATTTGTGTGAGGCGAGTGAAAAATTCTTCAGACAATAGTTTCGATCCGTGAAATCCAAACGAGGATCGCGCCAAATTTGGGAAAACCAAACGTCAGCCTGAAAATTTGGGATGAGATGTTGAAGAAAGGATGTTCAAATCGATTCAAGTACACTGCTCGACGTAATTTTATGACCAAAACAATTTTCAGCGACTTTTTCAGAAGAAATCCCATCAAAAATCGTAAAATTATGACCACTTGCTAGCGGTTTTTGAAAAAATTAAACTTTAGGCTGGTTTTTTCCTGTCTTCTGACATCAATTATAATTATAATCAATTAGAAATACTATTTAAAATATTAGAAGCATCGCTGCTGCACAGCAGCAATAAAATAGCAATAAAAGGATCAAAAAGCAAAAGAATTGATGGTGAGAGGTGAACCTATGATGTATAGTAGATAGCGCAGTGCGAGCCCACGTGCCTCTAGCTCACACGACCCGGGTTCGACTCCCGCCCCCGTCAGCAATTTTGGTTTTTTAAAAATTTAAAAGCATTTTGCATAGCTACAGGAAATTCTAAGCCAAACTAGCTATAAAACATTTGAAATGGCCCACTGGACACGGAAGAGTAGACAGACAGACAGAGATGCCTGGCTTCAGTCCAGGATTTGTGAGCCAAGTCTTGAAACCGGACTAGACAAGACCAGAATTTGACTTCTTTTGGCCTAGCTTTAACTATAAGCTGTCAAATTTCGCTTTAACTATAAGCTTTGACTCAAAAGAATAGCTTTGAAACATTCGATAATTGTTTTATGTATTGTTTTATTTTCATTTTTCGAAGCTTACTTTGAAACTGCTGGAGAATTCGCTGATTTCGGTGATCGATTGCACTGTCAACTCGACTACTACCTAAATCCTTTATTCAAAAAAAGAAAATGTTTGATTTGAAATTTGCGTTGAAATTTTCAGAAACTTGTTTTGTCCCATAAGACAAAAGATACATTGGATAAAGAATTCGTAGAATTGAATGACGACTAGAAATTGAGTGACTCGATTGAGTGATTGAGTGACTTCTAGATTGAGTGATTTCTAGATTCAGTAACTTCTAGTTAGTATTCAAATCTAACTCTAACTTTCAGCTTTTAACTCTTCTCTATACCTCAGTCGAGTTTGCTGACGGCAAATTGTTCTTGTCGTAAGTTTCCTCGTTGAAAAGATCCTAAATCCATTCTTTTTTGTTTAAATCCACTGACTTTAAACCCTTAATTTCAGTTTTTCTTTTTTTTCAGCCATTTTGTTCAGCCATTCGTGTTCAATCACAGGATTTTTCCAAAAATTTCCTCTGATTTTGACAACAAAGCATCGAACACCACAAAGAGAAAACGGATTTTTTCAGAAAATAGAATCCACGTCTATTAGGTGGTTAAAGAACGAAGAAAAAGGAAAAAAAAAAAGAAGAGAATAGACTTTGAGCAAAAAGGATTTCGAAAGATTTGAAAGATAAACTTTTGGACTGGGAAACAAAACACAAATACGTTTTCAATAGAATTTCAGCTTTTGTCAAAACATTGTAAACAGAGAATAGCCAGTTTGCAAACTCTCAAAAAGAATAAATTGGTTTTAAAATATTGAACCGAAGCTTTAGAGGAAAATAAGCTGGTTTTTTTGGCTGATTTCATTGACTTCTACTTTGGAAATTGTAGATTTTAATCAATCAGAAAGCTTTCAGGATTTTTCCGGTAATTCCAGCCCTCAAAGTGTATGTCATTATTGCTGCGGTTAAAAAGCTCGTAGTTGGATCTGAGCCTTTGGATACGGTTCACCTTTGTGTGATACTGGATCCGGGGTTAAATTCGTCGGTTCTCCGGCGAGAGTTACTCTGAATAAATCAGAGTGTTCAAAACAAGCGTTTCGCTTGAATGTTTTTGGATAATGGAAAAGCCTGAGATTCATGACTCAATATTCATGACTTCAGGAAAAGAATATTGAGTGATCAAGTCCTAATGAAACCTTGGCTACATCAGATCTTTCTATCTGATCTTTTTACCTTTTCTTTTTACTTTAATCTCAATTCTAAATCTCAATTCTAAATTCCAAATCTTTTTCTCATTTAGAACACTTCAAATAAACTCTTCGAATTTTTCTCAAAGCATCAAAGTCAAAAGTTATATTCTTTTCCTGAGGTCATGCGAGAAGAGATGAGGCTTTTGGAATGAAAAATGGAAGGGAACACGCGATTTGATCATAAACGAACATTAAGATCATCGAGGACATCATCAAATGTTTTATGAATGAATTCATTTTGGGAAATGAGAAAAATTGATGGTCTTTGAGCTCATGTTACAGCAGGCAAAGCCTAAATCTCATCGTTTGTCTTGGCTTTAACACAACTCTAGTTATTTGCAACTCTAGCAACTGAAACTGGTTTACTATCAGTGTAACTCTTTTAGGTGGTTAGTAGAAGTTCTTAAACTGTATCAACATTCACAACAACTTTATCTAAATGCAGTTTAGCAGTTTAGCCAATTTTGAATCACTTTTTGTTGTCATTAGCTTGAAATTTGGAATAGTTTTTGTTATTGACAATGAAAGTTTAGCAAAAGTCGATCAGAAAATATTGGGTTGGTGAATTGAAAACTGCGGGCTATTGTCATGTGACAGTTTAAGCACTTTCTTCAAAAGAAACCCATTTTGGTGTCAATGGAAAAGTTGTAGAGAATCAAAAATTAGGCTTATACCCAAATTTCCAAAAAGATTTTCCTTTTAAAGCTTAATTTTCGCGCAACGTCGCATTCCAATTGACGTCGCCGCCATTTGGAGGTAGTTGATGGGAGCGCCGCGTCGTCGTTTCTTTTTTGTTTTCAAATCATTTGCTTTGTCAGATTCGATTGAAAGTATTGTTTTACTTGCTTTTTTTGTTGTTTTTTGTTTTATTGATAAATTTTGTATTAAAATGAGAAAGCAATCAATTTCTATTGGGTTGGTGAATTGAAAACTGCGGGCTATTGTCATATGTGACAGTTTGAGCACTTTCTTCAAAAGAAACCCATTTTGGTGTCAATGGAAAAGTTGTAGAGAATCAAAAATCAAGCTTATATCCAAATTTTCAGAACGATTCAAAAACTGGTTTTCAAGAAATATCAAATTTACGAATTTTCACAAAGCCTGCAACAAAACTTGCATTTTAAGCGAAACTACTAAGTGTATCTTTTTGGAAATTTGGCTATACGCCTAATTTTTGATTCTCTACAACTTTTCCATTGACACCAAAATGGGTTTCTTTTGAAGAAAGTGCTCAAACTGGGACATATCTAGTCCTCGATTTTTGAGTCTCACTTGTCTCACACACAAACCAAAATCCTACTACGAAAGAGGAATCCGCAAATTGCCTGTAAAATGGGCAGAAGTCGTCAATAATAATGGAAATTATTTGGAATGAATTGATAGTTTTATGTTGAAGAAAGTTTAGTTCAAAGTCCGGCAGTTTTCAATTCACCGACCCAATAGATCCTTGTTCTTTACTTTCAAAGTTTTCTATAGATTTCCAATTTCCAAAGTTATTGACAATGAAAGTTTGATTGATTAATCAGAAAATAGGTTTTCATTTGATTTTCCATATCTTCAGCAATTTTTAAACGAGAACCTATTCATTTTGCCCATTTTTTAGCACATCAAATCAGTGAACTTTCAAGATCAAGTCCCTCAAGCTTTTAGTTTCAGCAACAGTCTCAACTCTCTCAAATCAATGACGCAATTCTTTCCAAGAGAATACTTACACTCACACTTATTTTCAAGATGTTGGGTCCCTTGAGTTGTTAGGTGAGGAAGGGGGGTACCCAGTTATTATGTTATCCTCCATTCTTCCTTTCCCCTTCTTCCCTTCCCCTCTCCTTTTCCATTCTTTTCATCCATCCTCCAATATATCTTTCCCCCAATTCTTATTCTTATTCTCTTTCCTTTTTTTCCATTTACTTTCTTGTTCTTTTCTTTTTCTCGAGAAAATAGGTTGGACTCTTTGGCATAAATCGACGGAAATCGCCTATCTTGTGGGATACTTTGCGATTTTTCAGGATTCAGCTCTTTCTTCAGCCAAGAGAACAAAAAAAAAGTAGTCATGATGGGAAAAGTGTGCAAAGATTAGGATTTTCAAAAAAAATTCCTAACAATAAGCAAGTTCTGTTTATTAAGGTAGCATACGAATAAAATTGCAGTTTAATCCACTTCAATTTTCACATTCATTTGTGCATTCTCTTTACGGAAACGTCCAAAATTCTTCTAAAACACTTGCAAGGTCTTAAAGTTAATGTTTACCTCAAATTTGGGTAATTAAACCGGGATCGGAAGTCTCTGTCGCACTATCTGAACGGCCAGATGCCGTCTTTTCTATGAGACATACGAAGGATACACACAGTCGGATCGTTTACAAAAGTAGACGTCGTTAGTACTTGGATCGGAGACGGCTTGGGAATTCCGAGTGTCGTAAGCTTTTACATCTTTGCCGAGCAAATCATCATTTCATTGCCTTCGTTCTGATGAAATAGAGGGGAACTTCGTTTTTAAGCCTACACATTGATCTTCCAAAAAGAGTTAGCTAGAGTGGGATTCGAGCCCAAGCCAAAAAACTGGATGGGTTCCGTAGGCTAGGACTAGGCTAAGACACTATCCGCTAGACCACCGAAGCCGCTGAAAAGTCTCTTTCTGGCCGCCCCATGAAGAGAATTTAAGAGAACTTTGTATGCCAGATTCTTCAGATTGCGTGGGTGTTTGCAGTCAATTTTGAAAGATTCAGAATCAGTACAATGGATTCTATGGGATGCATTGGGTCAAGAAACGATTCCGAGCTTTGAGCTGCTGTCAATCCCTTGTTAGCCAGAAGCCAGAAACGATGCTGAAACGGGAAACCTTCGGGTATCCTTCCGGACCATGCGCCAGCTAGCGAGCGATTGTGTGCGCGCACGGAGGGCACCTGTCATTATAAGATAAAGACAGTGGTTACTTTGAAAAAGTGATTTATAAATCCAAATTTATAGTTAAGACGCCAATAACGAAGCTTTTGCCAGAAAGCAAGTGTTTTCAGTTAATTTTTGAGCACAAAGTACACTCAACGAACAATGATAAATACATCTTGGAGTAGGTTAATTTCCGCCATTTTATTTGCGCAACAGGGTCATTTGCGCAACTGGGTCGTTTGCGCAACTCGCCATAACATTTTTTCTAAGTGACACAATCTTTATGATTTTGGTTTCATTTTGTAGATCTCAATAAGTGCAACAAAATGAAACCAAAAGCATAAAGTTTGGCCGACTTAGAAGAAAGTTATAGCGAGTTGCGCAAACGACCCAGTTGACAAACGACTAGGTCGTTTGGCTCGGCATAACTTTCTTCTAAGTCATCCAATTTTTATCATTTTGGTGTCATTTTGTAGATCTCAATAAGTGCAACAAAATGACACCAATATCATAAAGATTGGATGATTTAGAAGAAAGTTATAGCGAGTTGCGCAAAGGACCCAGTTGCACAAATGACCCTGATGCGCAAATAAAATGGCGGAAATTAGCCTACCCCTACATCTTTGAAAGTATTCCTTCATTTACCTATTTAATTGTTTCCAATTTGCATCTAAACCCTTCTTTTCCATAAATTCTTTCTCATTTCTTTTATTTTATCTCTTTTTCCCACATGTGGGTCCTCAGCTGAAGCCAATTCCCCTCAATTCCTAAACGGATTTCGTTTCTTTTTCTCTTTACAAAGTTTTAGAAACGATTCTGAGGTTCTAAATAGAAAAAAAAAGCTAAAACAAAGTACATAGCCATTTTTAGAAGTTTTTTAGAGGTTCGTGGTATTGAAAAATTCTCATACTAATGAATTCTCATACTAATGAGTAAACGAGACGTTTGTGAGAATCAATTAGACATTTTTTTTGAGTTAAATCCGATCACTGTTTGGTTATTGAAAAAGAAAGGCTCATTTTTGAGACTCTAACTAACTAGAACTCTAAAAAATGAATAAAAAATTAGATTGACGACTTCGCAACAACTAAAACCATTAGTCAAACTTTTTAAAGCTAATAATAAGTCTTACTATTAGATTGACAACTTAAAAGTTGATACACTTTATCGTATTTTCCATAAAACATATTTAATAAACCAATTGAATCAAACTTCTTCAATAAAAGTTATATATTTTCTAATTTAAGACATGCTTAAGCAAATTTGGACAACTTTTGAAACGAATTTAAGCAGAAATTCAAGTTTTTTTTTTCTGAAAATACTTCAAACAGACATATAACAAAAGGAATTAAACAAATTGAGCTGAGAATTCGGTTATATGCCTACCGTAAATACTGTAATAGTACCCCACCCTCATAATGACGGTGCGGAACATTGCGTAGTTTAGCTTTGGACGAGTTTTTCTCGACACTGATTTATGCTACAATGCGCGCCTAGGTATCAAAAAATAGCTGAAATTCAGGGCTATTTTTTGATACCAAAGCGCGTATCGTAGCATAAAGCAGCGCGGAGAACGGGATGTTTAAAGTTAGACTACGCAACAATCCCGAAAAAACGCGTTTTTCTCGACACTGGTTTATGCTACAATGCGCGCTTAGGTATCAAAAAATAGCCCTGAATTTCAGCTATTTTTTGATACCAAAGACGCATTTTTTGGAAGTACGGGTGCTTTGCAGAAAAACTGAAATACTTAAAAAACTTTTGCACTAAAGGAATGTAACGAAGGGGTGGGGTACTATTACAGTATTTACGGTAACTTTTCATGCTCTATCTTTTTTCTATTCACATCAAAATAGGTTTATGTGGAAGAAAGTGCTCAAATCGCTTTATCGAGTGTTCATCATTTTTGGTTTCTCAACTTCTTGCCCCTTAGAAATCTACAAAACCAAAGCTTTTCTAAATCTGTCAAAAGTCTGTTTTAGAGAATAAATGAGCCTTTTATTGGTAAAACTGTAGATTAGATTGATGCACTAGTTATTTCTAAAAAGTGCAATAAGTGTACCAACTTTCAAGTTGTCAATCTAATACTTTGTTGAAATGGGAAAACTAAGCTTTATGATGCTGATGAACGATGATAAATTGCAATTTAAAGATCGTTTTTGATGCCAAACTTTTCTATACATTGCAGAAAACTTGTTATCGCATAGTTTTAAAGATGTAAAAGCGAGCTATAAGAAAAATTTTCCTTACTTTCACAACAAAATGTCAAATTGCTTGCGAAAACTCGAAAACTTGGCTCGCCGAATGCCTAGAGTTTCAGTCAGTCTAATTAGGTTGCAAAAAATAAACCTTTTTATTGATAAAAACTGTAGATTAGATTGATTCACTAGTTGTTTCTAAAAAGTGCAATAAGTGTACCAACTTTCAAGTTGCCAATCTTATTGAATCTCCAATTAAAAATCTCCATTGAATTCTTCAAAGATTTCACATTTTTCTCATAGGAACAATGTGATATCACAGGAAAACTCAAGAATTCAGTGCACCAGAAAGGTGTGTTTAGAAATTTGAGTTCAAATTTGAGCCCAACCCAACCCAACCCCTTCATTGCCTTCATTTGAGCCCCCTTCATTGCCCCCCAAATTTGTTATGCTCTCAAATGTTAATGCCAAACTTGACTAACCCATTCCCATCACTCATTTTCTTTTCAAATCAAATAGATTCCCCATTCAAATCATCCCTTTTTCAACTAGAAATTGGTCATAAAAGCGACATATCTTTCCCCCCGTTTTCCCTTTCAATTTCTATTTCAAAAAGACTCGCATCTCAATTTCCTTTCAATCCCTTTTCCCCATTTTTCTAACAAATGAAAAACCCAGTTTTTTTTCTAATAAATTTGCTAAGGAAATGCTCGTTTCCATTTCTTTTCTTAGAAAATACTCTAGGCAAAAAAAAAGATTGAATAAACACATGAATTTTTCAGGCAAGGAAGCGAATTTTCTTACGTGATGCAAAGAAGTTTGTGATTTGAAAAATACGCAAAAATTATACACTTCCAGATCTTAATGATGATCTAAACGGGATTTCTAAAGCGCTAAAGGGTTAATAAACCAGGCCAGGATTAGTCTACCATATTGGCTAGAGTTCTGGCTCGGCTTATAGTCTTGAACAGGGTCTAGAACAGGTCTAGAACAACTCCCAAGTCAGGTCTAGAACAACTCCCAATGCGTAAAAGTTTTGTAATGCTTATTCTAGATCAGTATCATGTGATAGTTTTTCAAAAAGGGTTTACTTTCGCAAAATACCGTAGTCTTGATCAATTAAAATAATAGTTTTATTCAATTCTAGTTCACAACAGATAAAAAGATTTTAAAGAACTTATACAGATCTTTTTTTACACCGGGAAATTCCTTGTCTCCATTTCTCCATTTCCTCAAGAATATTCTCACGGAACTTGCGTCGAAACAACCCGAGAGTTCAAAAATGAAAAATTCTAAAGGATCAAAAACAAAAGAAGTTCCTTTAAAAGCACAAAGTTGCAAAGTTCTTTAGCAAAAGAATACTTCAATTTATCCAATTCTAGCCATAATTTTATCACCTTTTCGATATTCCGGAAGTCAAAGACCACAAATTTCATATTTTATGAGACAAAGCTTTTTGGGGGTGAAAGGATGATGAGCATTCAGGTGGAATCACCCAGGGAAGGGAGGGAAAGGGAACGGGTCCATTTTGAGGAGAGATGGGAAAAGAAAAGAGAAAAGATCCATCATCTGGCCCTGGAATTTCCGCTAAAAAGGAATAGACATAGGTAGAGAATAGCAAATAAAAAGCTTGTGACGTTGTCATTGTGCATTGTGACTCCTTCTTTTCTCTTGAATGGCAGCTCCGTCGCTCCTCGCACCTTCCTCCTTGGGTCTTTTGATTACGGATTCCAAACCGGTATCTATTTGGGACGTTTGCCAGATGGCAAGCAATTACGCGACCGCACAAAGAACACCTCGGCAGTCAACTCCGTCGCTCTTCGCACCTTCCTCTTTGGCTCTTCGAAGCTCTTCTCCAGACCGCTATCTATTCGGAACGTGTGCCAGATGGCAAGCAATTACGCGACCGCATAAAGAAAACCTCGGCAGTCATTTAAATAGGCCTTTTCCTTTGGATCTTTTGCTTTGTAGATGGTAGAAAAGAAGAGATTCAGCCGGAAATTTGTATCCAAGGGTTTTCAAGGTCGGGGAATCGATTGGAGCTATTTGAAAGCTTCGAATCTCCTTTTCAAGATAAGTTTTCGAATTCATTGCGTATGTATGTAACTTTTCGTTACATAAAAGTTATAGTGAAATCTTTTGAACCGAAATTCGATTTCATCTCCAGTTCATCTCCATTTCATCTCGATTTCCCCATCCATTTCCACCAATATCTTTGCCTCAATCGTTCACTATGGACACAAAGAACCCAGAGGAAGAAAAAAAAGGTTGAAAAAGTTGGGATCCCCATTTTGGAGAAGACAAACTACTCCTCTTTTTCTCTAAAAGAAAAGCCTGAAATTCCCTCGTGCACATGATTCGTTTAGTAATGGACTTCTTTCAGAAAAACACAAAAATACGAGCGGATTTTGAAAGTTTTCTCTGCCTTTTCTTTGCTTTTTCTTGAGAAATTGTTGGGTTGAGAAAAATGGACATGGAGATTTGTTGATTAAGGGGGATTTCCATTGCACTAACCCTAGGAAAAATTCTTTTAGAAAGTTGGGTAACTAACTAAAGTTGGGTGACTAAAGTTGGGTAGTTGGGTAACTAATTACCCATAGCATTGCTTATAATTTTGTTTTTTTTTAACCATTTCAATTACCCAATGGCTTGACTCTATGATTGTGAGCCATTTAGACTAGATTTGGTTTTGGATCGCTTTTGGTCAGCGATCACAGATCCAAAAGCGATCCAAAAGCTATCCAAAAGCGATCCAAAAGCGATCACAGATCCAAAAGCGATCCAAAAGCGATCACAGATCCAAAAGCGATCCAAAAGCGATCCAAAAGCGATCACAGATAGGTTTTGGTTTGGAAAGTTTAGATTAAGCAATTGAACCGATCCAAAAATCACCAAAAATTACCAAAAATTGACCAAATTTTGACAAAAGTCACTCTAAAAATCGAACTTTTAACTGTAATCAAATTTTTAAGTGAAATCTTTGCGTCAATTCAATTACTCAATTCAATTACTATTTCTGATGTGCCAGGTTTTGTTTGTTGGCAAAAAAATCACAAGAAAAGAACATACAACTAGGCATTGATTTAGAAATGGAAACGATCGTTTTCAGCTTTAATCAGTTAATCATTTGGTAACTAAACCACTTCAAAAATGCCAAAAATGCAGTTGAACAAAAGCTGTTATTATAAATTCAATTATAAACCTTTATAACTAGATTTTAATTTGCTTAAAGTAAATCTCTAAGTTGTTATCCATTTTCTTTATAGCTAGACTTTGCATTATCCAAAAATAGTCAAAGCTTTTTCCAAGAAGTGAAAAATGAGAGCTCATATCCTAATGACCGAGCAATTTTGCGTAAAACATGAAAGAAAGAGAAGAAGATGAGAGAACAAAAGCTGTTATTGTAAAAGAATATGTAAAATAATGTGCTAAATAAGATTTAACTCACATGCAACAATTCTTTCCTTGTTGTTTCATTGATCGCTCGACATGGCTCGTTTGGGTGCGGTTTTCGGCGCTGAAAAACGAATTGAAAGCTGCTTAAAAGTCTGGAGATAAAGATAGCGCTTAGAGATTTGTGGGAACATTTGATTTTTGAATAATTGCTCTAGATTTATCTTCAACTAGGCTCAAAGAGATCAGAAGATCGCTGGCAAGACTAGAGATTGATCAGAAGATCTTTGACAAGACTAGAGATTGGTCAGAAGATCTTTGACAAGACTAGAGATTGATCAGAAGATCGCTGGCAAGACTAGAGATCGGTCAGAAGATCTTTGACAAGACTAGAGATCGGTCAGAAGATCACTGACAAGACTAGAGATCGGTCAAAAGATCACTGACAAGACTAGAGATTGGTCAGAAGCCAGAAACAGGATAACTTTTTGTCGATATAGCAGTAAAGTCACCAGATTCAGGTGAATAATTATCTAATCTTCAGTTAATTATTTCTAATATTGATCTTTAGTTAATCTTTAAGATCTATAGACTACAGATCGGTCAGAAGATCTTTGACAAGACTAGAGATCGGTCATATTGCTATAGACCTATAGATCTATAGCAATAGTTAATAAAAATCTGACTTGTGCTCTGCCGGGAATTGGCGGTAAAGTGATTGGCATTGACTGGTATGGCCAAATGTGTGGAGCTGCCGGTTTTGTCGATGGAAAACGTGGAATCTCGGGTCTGGAAAATGAAAAATCTAAGTATTAAATAATCTTTTTTTATATTATGTTCTCTTATTATTTTATTCTCTGACTAAAACAGATGAGTTTTCCCTTTTCAACTCACTTTTTTGGCGTATGTTCTCTTCCCAGAAAAACCCCATGATCTTCAGCGTTCAGATCGGCAATCTCGTGGAGCTAAAGCAAATAGTTTTTTAAAAATTCAAACAGATTCAATGTTGAACTCTTAACAGAACTCTTATTTTAACTGAAAAGCCAGAAATTCAAAATCATTTCCAATATTGATTGGCCTTGAAGCTACAGCTTAGATCAAAAGTCTTATTTTGGTCTATAAAAGCTTCAAAATGACTTTCTAGCTTATCAGTATTCATTTTGTATTAAAATTTCCATTCAGTTCAGTTCTGGAATCAGAAAAGTCTTTAATTTTTAATTGACTTTTGTTTTAAACCCAACCCTTTTCCCTTTTCCCTTTTCCCTTTTCTCTATTCACCTTATTTGCTTCGGTTGTCGAAAGATCGGGTAAAAGGAGGACAATTTTGGCGAGATATGTGACGATCATTTGGGTGGAAAAAAGGGCAACGAGAGGCCCCGTTTTCTGGAGAAAAGACAGCAGTTTGAATGGATGAACACGCGAAATCCACACAGAAATGTGGAGCACGCGTGAAAAGGGAAGTGAAGTGAAGAGGGGAGGAATTGGATGGCTGCTGGAAGTGGAATTGGTGGATGAATCGAAGTATTGAATGAAGTCGAAAAACAATAAACAATCAATGACAACTTTGACATAACATTCAGTTGACTAGAAATATAGAAAGGTTGTCTAGAAATGTCTGGTTCATAGTCAGGACTATTCCAGAAGTCAAAAGTCATGGCTAGGTCAAATCAGGTCAAATCACGACCACATTAGACCTGAATTCGGCCTGGGTTCACTAAACTATTTATCATTTACCATATAGCATTTCCCATATAGCACTTTCCATTTATCATCTAGTAATTTTGCTGAACAGATTAGCATTTAGCAATTTTATTTAGCATTTAATAATTCAGCATTGCTAAATCCTAAATTCTAAATGCTAAATCTACCAAAATTGATTTCTTTCTTGTAGACAGAATTTCTGATGCCACCACAGCCTCATGTTCTTCCTTAATGTTCATGTGCTCAAAATTGGCTAAATTTCGGCTCATTTTGTAGCCAGAAATGTTGGAGTTCGAATCTGTGATTAGTTTTTTATATCTTTATAGATAGATCTTTATTCAGAGCAGAGCTATAAGTGTTTTTCGGAGCTCCAGAAGAAAATATCCTTATTATTAGGCTTTTCGGAGATCCTAAACATTCTCTGAGAAGAATTTAGCTAAATCCAAACTTGCTAAATGCATTGGTAAACCCAGGCCCTGGCTTGGCATGGAACTTTGAGTGAGTGTAGGGAGGATCCTGGTTCGGCTAAGGCCTGGCACACTGGCATGACCTGGCCTTATTTTAGAGCTAGATCAGGACAAAGCCAGGCACAAGCCTAGCTTTGTCAGCCAGATCAGTTAGACCCGACTCTAGGGTCTGACTGGAATCAGTTAGACCCGACTCTAGAATCTGGCTTGGGTAGCATTGTTATACACTTGTGCCAGTTTAAACTAAACCCAAGCTTAGAGTCGGGCCATTGGCCAGGTGCTCAGGCTCAAATAGAGCCTGAGCTTTCAGGCTCAAATAAAGCCTAAGCTTTCAGGCTCAAATAAAGCCTAAGCTTTCAGGCTCAAATAGAGCCTAAGCTTGAACCAAATTGTTAAACCCAATTCAAGCATTGACCTGGCTTTTATTTAAAAGAAAATTCCAAACAATCAATAAAGTGTTCCAATTTTTCAATGTTTTTTTTGTTTTATGATATTTTCCGGACGTTTAAAAAGCCAGTCGGCCATATGTTTGAAAGAAAGCGGAAATGGATTGAGAGAAGAGGAAAAAAAAATGGGGGAAAAGAGGGAAAAGAAGAAGATAATTCGTTTCGTAAAAAGAGAAAAACGACAAAATAGAAGAAAAAATAGAAGAAATTGCTGTGATGTGTTCGGCTTGAGAATTGAATGGGAAAAGAATGGGGAAGGAAGGGAAAAGGGGGAAAGGAAGGGCAAGGACTCATTCAAGCTTAAGATTTCACCTTAAAAAAGAAATCCCCAAGAAAGAACAAGTAATGGGAAACACGCAAATTTAAACTAAACACGCAAATTTTAATCTAAAATCTACAGTCTAAGGGACTATTTTTGGTCAAAATCAGCATTTTCTCAACCCAGCCCTTGTCAAAACGTATTTAGATTTTAA
Organism: Mesorhabditis belari; assembly: GCA_958450365.1. Taxonomy (NCBI): domain Eukaryota; kingdom Metazoa; phylum Nematoda; class Chromadorea; order Rhabditida; family Rhabditidae; genus Mesorhabditis; species Mesorhabditis belari. The sequence continues at coordinate 1,620,400 of CAUEEP010000936.1, read as the reverse complement.
ATTTAGTCTTTTACATCATCTTTTCAAGAAAGGTAACTAAATTTGAGAAGAAAATATCTTTATTATTAGGCTTATAAGCTTTAGTGAAAAGCTTTAGTTTTAAAAGCTTTAGTTTCAAATACAGCTAACTAAACTTGATAGAGTTTATCGGCTCAATCTAGTCTGATTTTTGAAATTCGGAACTCCAGAGTATCTAAAAATTGATTCCTTTACTTAAGATCTCATAATTTCTTATTTTTAAATCAAATCCAAAGTCTAATCAATACCTAAAAACCAATATTAAAAGCTAAATATCTTTATTCGAGTTGAAGAATGAATAAATGTTCCTTAGAATAAAAGGCAAAAACTACGCAACTTAACGCTTTTCCGCAGTTTTTGCCTTTTAGCCCGAATTTGCCGTGTCAGCGAGGTCTGATTTGTCAAAATTCTGAATCTACGCATACGATTCCCTTCTATGAAAACATTTTTGAAGCTCTACGACCTTTCCTAAGGCCTTTTCCAGCAAAAAAAGGTGCGCAAATGTCCAGGTGCGCAAAAAAAGGTCGCATTTGTCCCACTCCCCAGGTTTTTCAAAAAAAAAATCATTTTTTACATTGGAAGGGGAATTTCCCACCAAATCAGTTAAACGGCTGAGTATCTTTAAAAAGTGTCGTATATAATGCGGGGCTCGTCATTTTTTTGCAATAATTTTTGCGTCATTTTTTGCAATAATTCTGCAAAAAGTACGGTAATTTTTTCCCAAGTGTGCGTTTTAAAAAACGCATTACTCGCGAGGAACACACTCTACAAAGAACATCTAAAGAGATATTGTGCAGGTGAAAAACCAATCCACTTAAATAATAAGCTGATCTCTATAAGCTGTAAATTCGTTAAACTAAATATTCTTAAAAGCTAGAATCAATGTTTTCTAATAAACGTTTGTCAAATGTTTTTAGTTTTCTATTATTCAGAATTTCTCCCTGAAGAAACCTCTGGGAAATTGCATGTCAAAAACAGTGATCGCAAAAATGTAATCCTCGAGAAATGGATTCAGAAATGGATTCATTCAAAAGATAAACAAAAAAGTTGAAATGATCGAGTGTACATCCTAAACATGGAAATGCTGAAAATATTCACGACGATAAGCTTTTGGGGAAATGTTTGAGGAAAAAGGAGAATATTCTACCCTGGCTATCCCCTCCCATCATCAAAAAAGACCCCGCCCCTCCCTGAGCCTTTCCCATTTACGTTTGGCTTCATGAGAATTCCGATAGACTCTATTTTTACAGCTGATTCGAGAATGCGGGGTAAAATTTGTGCATAATGAAACTGATCTCAAAGATCCAAGCTTATTGTTAGCTGTTTAAAATTGGTGATGTTTAAAAAAACGGTTTCCCGGGAGAAATCAAACTTGGCTGCTAGCCTGGCTTATAGCCAGTGTAGGTGTTGGAATATAGAGTTTAACGCGGTTTTCCCGTACTGATTGACATGATCTATAGCTCAAAAGATAGAGAATTTCAAGAGCTTTCGAATGGACCAAAGCACACCGAAAAATATCAATGCTAAAGAAAGTTACAGTGGTTTGTAGTCCTTGATCGCTTCAACTAGGCGCGAGTAAGGTCCGGTCGACTGCAAACCACTGTAACTTACTTTAGGATTGCTCTTTTTAGGCGTACTTTAGTTCATTCGAAAGCTCTTGAGATTCTCTATCTTTTGAGCTATAGACCATGTCAATCCGGCAGATTTGAAGCAAGTTCAAAGCGTTTGTAGCTGGCAGTTTGTCATTTTTATAGTTTATAGTGCCCATGTCTACAACATGGTTCCACCGCTTCAGACATCACCTCTGACAGCACAAAACCCTCTTCACAAACAGCCCATGGCTGTTTACAATTCCAATTGTATTAATTGCATATGATTCCCTGCATATGATTAGTAGAAACTTTATAGGAGACGAATAAACGAAGAAAAAGTTAACAGAACACCAAATACAGGGTGGCGCACAATTACCCGCATTCAGTTTAGATTCTCTAGCTTAGCGAAGAGTCAATCAATCGACCAAATTCTTTTTTTTATTATCAATTTGAATATTTCTCCTGCAATGTGTTTTCTGGATTTGATCAGAAAAGTTTCTAAACTTTTGCTAGAGTGCTGTAAAGTGGCGACACGCGTTTCCTGCGGTGGAATCATGATTTTCTGGTTTTTGTAACTAGTTTCAATGGCTCAAAATCAAAGAAAAGCAGCTTTATTTAGGAACCGTATTAGGAACCGTATTGGAACCGTATTAGATCAAAATAGGAACCGTATTGGAACCGTATTGGAACCGTATTGGAACCGTATTGGAACCGTCATGGAACCGTGTTGGCACCGTCATGGAACCGTATTGGAACCGTATTAGATCAAAATAGGAACCGTATTGGAACCGTATTAGATCAAAATAGGAACCGTATTGGAACCGTATTGGAACCCTCTGGGACCCTGTTGGCCGTCTGGAACCGTATTGGAACCGTATTGGAACCGTATTGGACCTTTTTATTTATTCTTTCCAAAATCTAGCTCATTTTTACTAGAAAACAATGAATTTTGATTAGAGATCAAAGTTCAAAATGTGAATTTGAACTGAGTGCGAGTAATTGTGCGCCACTAGCAGCAGCAGAGATAGATAGCAGAGAAAGTTACCAGAAAGTCGCAACTCTTTTCTCGAAAATGAAAAGGAAACAAAATGAAATAAACTGGCAAGGTACGGTAGTCGGAGCGTGGTATAGAATCTTATCATAGAGTTCTCTCGGCTAAAAGGCTCTCGGCTAAAGCTTTCTAAAATCAACTTTTTGACTACCGTAATCTTGCCCTAGAGGCTATCTTCCTTTTATATCTTTTGATCCTTTTGATCCTTATCCTTTGTGAACTCCCACAGAATCCAAATAAATTGGCTAGAACCGACAGGATTATGGTATTTGTCGAAAGTTGACACATTTTAGAAAACGCTTTATGCAGCGGCTCATAGGGATCCGAAAGTTCATAACTAGAGATCTATGACTTGTAAGCTAGAACAGGCCAGAGCCAGACTTACAGCAAAGCTAACTAACAATAAGTCAAGCCTGATTCCTGATTCCCTTTTCCCTCATAAGCAGATACCTACCGTAAATACTGTAATAGTACCCCACCTCGTACAGTCGCGTAGTCGAAAAGGTTTTTTAGTATTTCATTTTTTGCAAAGCACCCGTACTTCCAAAAAATGCGTCTTTGGTATCAAAAAAATAGCCCTGAATTTCAGCTATTTTTTGATAGCATAAACCCCATTGTAGCATAAACCAGTGTCGAGAAAAACGCGTTCAAAGCTAGACTACGCAACACTCCGCAACTCATTATGGCGGTCGGGTACTATTACAGTATTTACGGTAATTCAAAAGTCGCAAAAAAGCACTCAAAATGCAAAAGTTGAAGCAAAACGAATCAATCAATGCATTAGTCTGGGTGGTGGGACAAAAGCACACCTTTTTTCGCTGGAAAAGGCCTTAGGAAAGGCCGTAGAGCTTCAAAAGTGTTTTCAGATAGGGGAATCGTATGCGAAGATCTCGAATTTCGACAAATTAGACCTCGCTGACACGTCAAATTTGGGCTAAAAGGCAAAAACTGCTAAAAAGCGTTAAGTTGCGTAGTACGATTGCCCTATGTGAAAATATGTTTGAAGCTCTATGGCCTTTTCCAGCAAAAAAAGGTTTTTAATTCATTTAATTTTTAAACGCCTTTATTTAGGCAGAAATCGAGAAGTTGAAGGAAAAATCGATTCAGAATTCAAAATTCTGATTTTGGAGTCGATTCCAAGAATCTACAGTTTTTCTTCACTGGCGTTGAACTTGGTTTTCTTGGTACTTTGAATGAGGCTAAAATAACAGAGGAAAGCACGATTGTGGTGGTAAGTTGAATTTTTTTTTTTGAATAAATTCGGCTTCAACAAATCCGTCCTCCCAAGTTTCGTCATTCTCTCGCATTTCAACTCCGAATATTTCAATTTATAGTCTAACTTCACATTTCTTCATCTCAAATCTTTTCTAATCATAATCATTTATCTTTTAGATCTCAAGGCAAGCCATGGAGCTGTCAATCGAGGTCCGTTTGAAAGGTCACGAAGAGAATACGATTCGAATCACTGGATTCAATATTGATGCCGAGGTTTGTTTTTAATTCATTTAATTTTTAAACGCCTTTATTTAGGCAGAAATCGAGAGGTTGAAGGAAAAATCGGTTCTGATTTCTGGAGTCGATTCCAAGAATCTACAGTTTTTCTTCACTGGTGTTGAACTTGGTTTTCTTGGTACTTTGAAGGAGGCTAAAATAACCAATTTGACTCTCTTTGGATTATCTATATAGCGTCTCGCGAAATTACCAACTTTGAGTAGGGTTTTTATTATGCATTAAAAAATGCTTATATTTTAGAACGATACAAGAGATCGAAGTGAGTCAGCCAGATGACTTGGCTAAGTACAAAGAAGCAATTTTTCCGTCAGTTTCCCGTCAAGAAGTTGCTTCTCTTCATAATATCACTCCTGATATTTTTCTTGAATTCCAAAATCCTCATGTGTTTTTCATAATTCTCGAGCGGAAGCCTAATTTGGTTGCAGAAAAAGATTGCAACCTACTTAGATCAATTTCCGGAGCAAATTCAAGTGAGTTTTTGGAGAAAGCAAATAAGAAAGTACGGAGATTCTTTGTTTAGGTTCGGCAAAAATTTATTTTGAAAGAATCTTCGGCAGCGAAGCAACCATCAATTTTGCGGAGCATCCTGTTGGCAGCCGCAACAAAATCATCTGTCTTCTCACAAGGAAAGGAGAAACGATCAAATATTTCATCAAAACACATCACGAAGTTGGTGCCCGGGATAGCATTCGTCGTAAGTTTTCTTAGCTATGCTATATTTTGTATTAGAGGGCGGTTTAGATTTTCCTCTATACATTTAGTAACAAGACTAGCATATATTACTGTATTTATTCTAGAAGCACAGCTCAATTCCTCTTCGTCAAATACTTCAATCGAAAATTTTATTTGCTACCCGCCAAGGCCCCGATTTGAAGGAGTTGTTCGTCTAAAAATTTTTACATGCACTCGGAATCGAAGCGGAAGTTCACTTCATTCATAACCAATTAAAATCTTTTTGAATTTGTGTTTTCTATTTGTAGTTTTACCGTGCTTTTTGGGTTTTCTATTATGTCAATATATTATGTGCATCCATCATTCTTTGATTTCCTTTTATTTGCCCCTGAATAAAGCATATGTATAATAAAGAAATAATAATGTAAAAACGAAATTTTGAATTTAGGAGCGATGAGGCGTTGTAAATATCAGATTGTCATCATGATGATCGCCAAGATCCAAGACGGAGTAGACGGCGAGCATTTGAACGACGGCTTCTTTGTACTTAGCCAAGTCGTCTGGCTGACTCACTTCGATCTCTTGTATCGTTCTAAAATATAAGTATTTTTTAATGCATAATAAAAACCCTACTCAAAGTTGGTAATTTCGCGAGACGCTATATAGATAATCCAAAGAGAGTCAAATTGGTTATGAATGAAGTGAACTTCCGCTTATTTTAAAAAATATATATGTTTTAAAGTTATGTTTTCAATTAAAAACTGAGGCCAAGGTCTAAATGTTAACTAAAATATAACTTAAAATTTCATCCTAGCCACAAATGTAAAAGATCTAACAGAGTGATGTCGAAAACCATGGCCGAATCACGCAAAAATAGTGACACGAATTTGATTTGTTATAAATTTTGACACATCCTAGCTATAAAACTTAGTTGAAAACATTGCCTAGACAGTTCAAAATGCAAAAAAATTCAACTTACCACCACAATCGTGCTTTCCTGTTATTTTAGCCTCCTTCAAAGTACCAAGAAAACCAAGTTCAACACCAGTGAAGAAAAACTGTAGATTCTTGGAATCGACTCCAAAATCAGAATTTTGAATTCCGATTTTTCCTTCAACTTCTCGATTTCTGCCTAAATAAAGGCGTTTAAAAATTAAATGAATTAAAAACAAACCTCGGCATCAATATTGAATCCAGTGATTCGAATCGTATTCTCTTCGTGACCTTTCAAACGGACCTCGATTGACAGCTCCTGGCTTGCCTTGAGATCTAGAAGATAAATGATTATGATTAGAAAAGATTTGAGATGAAGAAATGTGAAGTTAGACTATAAATTGAAATATTCGGAGTTGAAATGCGAGAGGATGACGAAACTTGGGAGGACGGATTTGTTGAAGCCGAATTTATTCCTCCAACAACAATGATTATCGCGGCGAAAAAATAAACTACTCCTACGTTCTCTACGCCGCGTTCAGTGTGTTAGAAAGGGACGACAACTTTTAAATAAAATGATTTAAATAAAAAAATAAAGCTCAATAGTGAAAATGTCTCGTAAATGGTCACTTATTCAAATCGAGATAGAAAGATAGTACTAAATTAGGCTTCCGCTCGAGAATTATGAAAACCACATGAGAATTTTGGAATTCAAGAAAAATATCAGGAGTGATATTATGAAGAGAAGCAACTTCTTGACGGGAAACTGACGGAAAAATTGCACCAATTGCAACATACAAAACACCATTTTCGCTCGTCAAGTCGAGTTTGGATGACGCTCAATTATGCTTCAACAAGCCCAATAAGACGGATGATTTAGAGGCGTATATAGACAGGGTCAAAGAAAATGTTGGCAAGCTTTATGATTTTCAGGAACTCACTTTCCAAGATCCAAGATCATTTTCACTATTGGGCTTTTATTTAAAACTTGTCGTCCCTTTCTAACACACTGAACGCGGCGTAGAGAACGTAGGAGTAGTCTATTTTTTCGCCGCGATAATCATTGTTGTTTGGAGGAATAAATGCGGCTTCAACAAATCCGTCCTCCCAAGTTTCGTCATTCTCTCGCATTTCAACTCCGAATATTTCAATTTATAGTCTAACTTCACATTTCTTCATCCCAAATCTTTTCTAATCATAATCATTTATCTTTTAGATCTCAAGGCAAGCCATGGAGCTGTCAATCGAGGTCCATTTGAATTAGATTCGATAAAATTAGAAGCTTATGGTAGTTTTTTTTAAAAAAGGACATGTTTTAGGAGACGAATGATTGAAAGGCTTGGATTGAAGTTTGGCCCGATAGCTCTTATCAGAGAATTAAATATTTTAGTCTATTGCTTTTCATGAAAAAAACTCATTTAAAGCTCTTAAATTTTCAGCTATCATTCGGAAAAGCAGTTCACCGTGTGATTCCCCAGCTACTCCAAATGACCCCAATTGTAAACGGTGTTGTGAACAAGTGAAAGTCGAAAGAAACATGAAAACTATTTATTTCGTTTCTAATGGTTAATAAGATGGTTAAATGGTTAATAAGAAACGATAGCCAAGGTTACTGTAGCCTAAAATTAGTTTTCAAAAACTTTTCATTTCCAGCTTGCCTACTCCACACCAAATTCAGACCGAAAGTGCTTTCTGGTTGATTTTGGAAATAAAATCAATTTATTTACTTAATCTTAATCATTAAACAAAAAGAATTCTCTTTTCTTCCAAAACTTCGCATCAAATCGTCATCGCAAAGTTTGAGAAAAAATATTTTGTCTACGAATTCTCAAGATTTTTTGTCATAGCTCTCACAAAACAGAATTCCATTCAAAATCCATTCCAATCTTTCAAAAAATATTATTTTACAATTCCAAATTAAATGCTTAAACTTTTCATCTTTTTCGTCGTTTGCCTCGAGGCGATTTGGGTATTGGTTTGATTTGGAAAATGGTCTAAAACTCTAAAAACTATTCACAATATAAAAATCTTCTTAAGCATATGGTATCTTAACAAATGTCTTGGCTCTGAAAAAGATAAAGGATCACTAACAATCTGTGTTTTCCAGGCTCTTCCACCGGGGTGCATGATGCAGAGTGAGTACTGTAACTTGAATTTTTCCCATTTTTCCATTTTCACATCAACTAGAAAGCATTTGAAATTTTTACTTTTTTGGAATTTATTTACTCACTAGCATCTATTTTGATGCATTTTAGAAAACAATTCCAGTTCAATTCAAGGTAAAAGCATCCCCAAATTCCAGCTTGTGTCACCCAATCGCTCACCGATTTTAAGACGGTTTCCACTAGAGTGAAAGAGATTTGTGATGGAACAAAAGAGAAACCAATCAGTGATTGTCATCAATGTTGTTTGGCTGTCAAAGAAGAGAAACAATTCAATGGGGTACGGTAATTTGAAAGAAGAGATGTAGAAAAAAAAGTACCGATCGTCTTGTTAGTAATGGCCATCACATTCAAAATTTCAGCCACTAATCAACGACATGCTCGTCTCGGGAAAACACTGCAATTGCTGTTTCGCCAACAAGAATTGCTGAAATTAAATAAAGGGATTGATCAAAAATTCACAGCTTACTGCTTAATCGTGCCTGATTTTCTCTAACTTTCCTGCTTTTCTATCGATTTTTAATTTCTCTATCAACGAAAACCAACAACATTTATAATTAACTAACAAAGAAACAGCAAATACCTAGTGAAACACAAGTGCAACATTTCAACATAAATTTAGAAATTAGCATTCTTAAAACTAAAACCTTAACAGCATTAAAACAGACATTAAAAATTAAAATAAAGACGCAATATTACTTGATATGAAAGCAACTTGAATGCAGTTCACTAAAGGCGTGGCTTCTTGACTACAATTCCATCGTCATCGTCACTCGAAGCACTAAAAAGCTTTCATTTGAAACGAATCAAAGTTTTCTATGTTAAAGTGCAAAATTACCAACCTGACAAAACCACCATCAGACGGACTCAGTGGAGGAGCTTGTGCACTGCTTGTCAAATCATCAGTGTCCGAATTTGATTCTGAGGTCTAAAGTATTCTTTTAAATTTATCTAGAGTCGTCAAGTTAAATAGGTGCACAAATCCATAGTTGATAAATACCTTTTCATCATCCGCGATTACTTCAGAAGAAACGTAGCAACCACCCAGCAGCGAGCTGCTCGAGAAAGATTTTCTGTTTTTACACAAAACAAAGAACTTACTGTGTCTGGTTGAACAGGGCTCGCTTGTCATTGTGAGTCTGGCTTTTCAATGGAACCATCACTGTTCTGGTAGGAAGTTTGCGCATACAGAGAAAACTAAACAATCCTATTAATAGCCCAGAGTTATAAAGCACTCGTGTTTGAGAATTTTCAGCTTATACTTGCATTTCGTGGCGCAAAGCTCGTAAAAATTGTTTGCAATTTCTAAATGAAACTTTAAACGTATTAAGCAGATAATTACCAATTAGCACATCTTCCTCTAGCATTGGAACAAACTGCTTCCACCATTCGTTGACAGGAATCTAAATTATACAAACTTTTCTCAGATTGAGCTTAAAATAAGTTCATATTGTATGTTACCCACTTTGAAATTCATCCATGACGAGATTGAAAAAATGCAAGCAACGGCGATTTCTTCTTTTGTGTAGCGAAGAATCAAATCCGTTTGACAAATTCTAAAGAAAATGTTTAATAATGGAAAACCGAGATCAAAACCCACACATCAGTGGCGAATTGATAGCTCAGCCTTTTAAGATCCTTAACATCTAAACCAGAAAAGTTAATGCAACACTGGGAGCAAACTAGTCCACGAGAGTTCCATAAACATTTTCAAGACAACTGGATGCGGCAAGTCAACATGAATGTCAAAGCCTAAAACTTTTCAGTTTTAAAGTACATCGTAAAAAGGTACCTAGTGTTAGGAGCAGCGCTTTCTCCAGTTCCACAATTATCTGCGTTACATCATCCAACTTCTAAAATTTGCAATAAACACTTGCTACGTCAAATGATCACCTACCGAAGTTGGAAGCCCTGGAGTATTTGGAAAATTTAGCTCCCAATAAGCTCGAGCTAATTTTCCAATTGGAACACACGGATCATTCGTTTTGCAAGCAAGAAAAAGTGAAGCAGCGGCGAGTTGCTAAAAAGAGATTACAATATGGACATTACAATAAAAAAAACGTACCTTAGCATCAACACTATAAAATGAGTGAACATAGTAGAATCGCTGCAAGTAAACGGCTGATATCAGTACATTTACGTTTGGACTAAAAATAAAATAGTGTGAGGCTAATAAAACGAAAGACTTACATCAACTGACCATATTTGCTGAGAATTTCTTGCAATTTGTAGATGTAATCAATTGCTTGTCGGCGATGCGTAAGCTCAATGTTGACTGGCATTCCCTGGTAAACGGTTGTTGGCTAAACAATTAATTTTAACATTAAACTTTAATATTATCAAACCTGATAGTTTTCCTTGAACACCCATTTCTTCGAATACGCGAAAATTGGGACCAAGTCGCAATTCATCTAATCAACTCATTAACGGAAGCGTCACAACAAAACAAGAAAATATGTGAACCAAGCAGTTCCGACTGCGGTAGCTGATCAAAACAGCACCAGAGAAAAAATAGTCCCTCAGCGGTTAAGTTTCTGTGTTTCTTATTCTTATTGGATGCAGAATAAAATTATCTACATTTTGCATACTTTAAGATCACTTAAAACAGAATCGATGTCGAGAAAAGTTCAGTTAGCCTCTTTTTGAGCCCTTTTTCGTTTTTTGGCATTTTCTCATCCCAGATTTGTTCTAAAAGGCTCCAAAAAAATCAGCAGATAGCTAATTTTTTTCTACATCCAATGAAAATAAGAAAGACAAATAAACTTCACCGCAAACGCATTATTTTGGCCGGCGCTGTTTTAACCAGCTTCCCCGACTGCGTGTAAATTTAGCACTTTGCAAAAGTTGGTTATATTTGTCTTTTCCGATATTATGCAAATCTCAAAAGACGATTCGTAAGGAGTGTTTTTGCGGAATTGTTGTTTATATAGAGTCGCCTTCGCATGTTTCTTCATTTTGTTTCACAAATTATTCCCTCTCTTATACAGTGCTTCTTCTTGTGTTGCTTTTTGACAAAGGGAGGACTTGTTGCTAAGAGAATTGAGTGGACCACTCTGTGCCAAACGTCTGTTTGGAGTATTCAAAAGATTTTCTTGAAATCAATTTTCTATTTCTGGATAGGTAGTCATTTTTCAATTGAAAACGTTGCTCTCGATCCCCCTAGCACCAAGAATTTCCCCAATCTTTTTTGAAAAAAAACTTTTTAGCTCCTCACAGGAATTGGAGGACCAAAATGGATGGAGACAAATCGGTAAAAGTTTCATTTTGACTGTTTCATGCAATGTGATTTAGCCAACGTTTGCCCGCAACTTTCTCGACCCGTTGGGAGACATGCCTGGTCCATATCTGGACGACTTCTTCATTTTTCTGAAAGACTCCAATAAAGGTATGACGCTTCGTTTTTTTCTTAAATCAAATTTTTTTAGTCAATAAGCAATCGAATCAAGTATCTCATCTGTCTTATCTGAATCGTCGAGGAATTGACTACATTTTTACGATTTGCGCTCGCTTGAAGATGCCTCCAGATGTTCGCTTCGTTGCTGCTTTGATATTTGACCGGTTAGTCGATTTAATGCTTGTTAGATGATTTATTTTCTTTCTAGGTACATGTCCGTTCATGTACAAGAAGCACATCTCTTCATTAACACGTTGGATATGACGGCAGAGCAAAAAGCTGAACAGTGGACCAAGACCCAATGCAACATCATTCGGCAGTTATCGCTTCGCGTTGTCACGGCAATTCAAATAGCATCAAAGGACAACTATTACCACGACGTATGCCTTAAATCTCTATAATATATTTTAAATCTATAATTTAGAGCTTGTCAAATGCCGTTACGGCAAAGATTTTACTGGCTGTTGGATCGCCGTTTACGCCAAGGGCTATTATTAGGTGGGTACGCAGTGATCCAACCATGCCCACGTGTATGTAGCAAGTTAATTCCATTTTTAGATCTGAGATGAGAATGCTACGTGCGATTGATTACGTTCTTCCATTTTCACCGATCACTTATATTGAAAGCGTTCTTAAAACTTTGGGTATAATATTACTTTTTCAATCATCAACTGCTTTTAGATCGATACGATATAAATCTCGAGCATCCCAATGTGATCTGGGAACATGCGGTGCTTTTCCTTGATGTCATGTTCAGCTTTTTAAATGAAGTGAGATATAATTTAGTATTGCGACGTATTATCCGACGTATTCTAGATCATAGCACAGTTGCAAACTAACTTGGCCAATATTACATCTCAGACGTTGACGAGCCGGAAAATGTATTTTTTTAAAAATGTGGATCTTAAGTATCTCCTTTTTTTAGTCCAGTAAAAGGTGACTGGCTGTTGATTGGATGCTCATGCTTAACTTGTGCCATTGCTTGTGTGTATGGCTTCGAGCGTGCTGACGCGGTGGGATTAAATGCTACATAAAAGTAATGACTAGCTTTTTAGGTGTCTGCAACAATTGGCAAAATTACTTCGATCTCTTCGCAAGACATAGTCGACCTCTCCGTGGCTACAATTCACGTAAGTGTTTGCTGTTGTAGCAAATCAACGCTGTGACCTTTCTAAACAAAACTTTTAGTTTATCAACAATGAGCATCAGGAAGTTGGTAAGGGATGCGATGAATGTACTACTGGACAAGAATTCGAGAAGCGTCGCTACGATTGAAGTTAAAAAATTGTTGTGTTTTGTTGTTGTTGATTTTTTTTTGCTAACTACTGTGAAATAACTGCTAACATTTTGCTTATTGTGCTTGTTGTATAGCGTTTAGAAATAAAAATTTTAGTACAATGGAACATTGAATGTTGGGTTTGAAAATGGCAAGTAAATGCTTGATATTCTTTTGTGTTTAAAAAATAAACTTGCTAATGTTGACGATTTTAGAGAACTTGCACCGTTGCTCAAGAATGTTGGGAATGTTTGCCATGGTGAGTTTTTTCATTATTACAGGTATGCGGTAGCTTTTGTTAGTTACCTACTTAAAGTCTAAAAAGTTACTTTGTTGGCAACTGATGTATTATGGCGTCAAACTTTCTTTTTACGACCACGATGTTTAGCTTTCACGCCCTCCATCAACATTTCGCTTCTCTGAGTCTGTTGAGTTTATGGAAAATGCTCGACCTGCCGGATTCATCATAACGCTTCTCTACGTCATCACAATATTTTCAATCAGATATTTTCTTCGCAATCGAAAGCCGTTTCAGGTTAATTTTTGTATTGAAATATATCAATTTGTAATTTAGTTAACGACTCCATTGGCTTTGTGGAATCTTGGTTTGGGGATCTTCAGCGGTGTTGGCTTTTGTGTGGTCGGACATGAAACATTGGTGGACATTTATCATAATGGATTTGATTGTAGGTTTTGTTTCGAGAGAGTATAGCTTGTTTTATAGCGGCTTTTTGCAATCCACTGGAGACAAACATTTTGAATGGTTGGTCCGGGTGGTATCAGGTTGTTAGACGTGGTTACTGAAAAACTATGGAGCATTGTTAGGTTCTCTTTGTGTGGAGCAAGGTGATTGAGCTGGGAGATACAATTTTCATCGTGCTAAGAAAGCGGCCATTGATTTTTCTACACTGGTATCACCACATCTTTACTCTCAACTACTGGTACGTCTTACTATCTTTTTTATTTTGCGAAATTTTCAGTATCTGGTCTTACGAAACGATGAAGGGTGTTCATCTATACATTGGCCTCATAAATTTTGCAATTCACTCTTTCATGTACAGGTAAAAGCTAGTTGAATTCGAAAAATATATCTACTTTAGCTACTTTTTCTGCCGAGCTGCCCAATTCCATGTTCCAAGTTGGTTTGCCAAGTGCTTGACGATGGCACAGATCACTCAATTCTTCCTCTCGATCAGTGCACAATTCTACGCGTATTACCTCTATTTAAAATGGGGTCAGTTTCACTTTCTGCAATAATTCTTAACCTAAGCATTTAGATTGTAAACAAGCCACCCACTTCCCGACCTTCTACATCTGCCTATTCATGGAGTTGAGCTTTGTCGGATTGTTTTCACGCTTTTTCTATCTTTCTTACATTTCTTCGCTGAAGAAAGAAAAACACCACTAACAATTGTTTTCCCCCTAATCTAGTAGTTTAAATCTTTTCAGCTAATACTTTTTTCCCCGAGTTGGAAATTGCAACGCTTTGTTATGGATTTGAATAAACGTTAAGATATTAATATTATTTTGGGCGACCAAAAAGTCTTAAAAACTTAAAACAACGTCAAATCGTTGGTGCTATCGTAAGCAGTCTGGAAAGTGTAAGTGTATGATGCTAGAACAAAAGCACAAATGTATAGTTTCTGAATAGCTAAACCTTTTCAAAGCACTTCCTTTTCTGTGCTTGACCAAACAAAAGAAGATAAGCAAGCAAAAGGCTCTATTATTGAACAAAGGATTGCTCTGTGATGAACACTGATATCTCAAAAAGAGATCTAACAATAAGAAAAAATGGACAAAAATTGAATACGTGTTCTTTTGAGCAAATTTTCGTCAGCTTGAAAAATATTATATTTTGAAGGATTTCTCTTTGCAAAACAAACGATGCCGAGAAGCAACAACAAATTGGGTATCTTTGGAGCAATCAGTTACATTGCAGGTATTTGTACGAAAGTATTCGCATTTAACTCTACAGACATTTCCAGGATCGATCATTGGAGCTGGCATTTTCGTTTCTCCAAAAACCGTTCTCGAGCATTCCGGCTCGATCGGGCTCTCACTTCTTTGTTGGCTGATTGGAGCGGTGATCGCTCTGCTAACAGCTTTGGTTTGTCCCCTATTCCACAAATGATTCGACTCACTTTTACGGTTTCAAACCAATCTAAAAACCTTTTTCGGATAAAAATTTTAAAATCTCGGTGCAAAGGTAGTTGGGGGGAGGGCAATCTGTGAACTCATCTTGACATGTTGAAATTTTACCCTGGGGGTTTTTGATGATGCTAAATCAGTTGGTGATATTTTCAAACTATGATGTCTTGTTAGTTTGATGTTATTACACATGGACCCGACTTTGATATTTTTTTTGCTTTTTGATGCTTTTTCCTCAGTTTTGTAACTTTTCTGAAGTTTTTTAGTGTATGGCGCAAGCAGGTTTAGCAGCGGTGGCTAGGCTTGAATTGAAGGCGTTTAACCTCTTAAGAAGAACGACCCAAACTCGCGATCAGGAGTGACAAGCATTTCGATGATTGGCTGATCGATATGGGACTGCTTTAGAAAGATCGAGGTTTTTCGAATTGAGCATCAAAAAAGAAAATATCAAAGCCGGGCCTATATGTAATAGCATCAAAATAATAAGAAATTATATTTTGAAAATATCAATCGATTTAGCATCATCAAAAAGCCCCAGTGTAAAATTTCAACATGTCAAGAGACGAGTTTACAGATGGCAATCATATACCGTATTTCTTCGAATAGAAGACCGGGTAAAGAGTATGGATCGCGTACTCCTGCGTAGCAGCCCTTTCTTTTCTGCATAAAAGCTTTCAATCAAGTGCTATAGAGCTGGAAAATGACTCAAAAATCTGTTAGCTCATGTGGTATTTTTGAGTCATTTTCCAGCTCTATAGCACTTGATTGAAAGCTTTTATGCAGAAAAGAAAGGGCTGCTACGCAGGAGTACGCGATCATACTCTTTACCCGGTCTTCTATTCGAAGAAATACGGTAGTTGTTGTTGGCGCAATATTCCCCACTTTTGCACCAAAATCTCTTTCCAGGTTTACATCGAATTGGCGACATCGATTCCGATTAATGGTTCCGATTTTGCTTATATAAATTTCGTGAAATGGAAACCGTTAGCATTCGCTTTTCTTTGGCTTTCCAATTTGATTCAATCGTATGTTATCGATTGGAAAATTTATACAAAACTTATATAGATTACGGTAAAATGTTGAAAGCATCATTGAACAAAATTTAGCTCTTGTGTCTGCGCAATTCTCTTTGAAACTTTTGGCAGTTACATGCTCGAATCTCTTTCTCCTTTCAATTTCGCATTCACTCAAACGTCACGAAAATTACTTCAGCAATTACTTGGTTTCTCATTGATTTGTATGTCAACTACTCATTTTAACAAAAAAAAATTTTTTTCGAATAGGGCTTCTTCTATGGGCGAATTTCTTTTCCCTGAAAAAGTACGCCTCCAAAATTCAAATCGTCATCACTATCAGCAAATTGATTGCAATTTCGACATTGATTATCACTGGGTTTTATTATATGATTTTTAAAGGTATCCAAATATGCAAATTTATTCATTATTGCAAGATTTTAAGTAAATCAATCACATCTTTCATTTGATGTTTTGTGGAAGGACTCAAAAAGTGATCCGGGTTTGTTGCTAATGAGTTGCTAATATTTAGACTTACACTACTTTGTTCTTTGTGCTCAAAAAAATGGAAACAAATCCTTTCTGGTAAAGTTGTTTAGAGAAATTAAAGGGAATTCTAGGCTCAATCGTTCTCTCATTGTATGCTGGCATCTGGGCTTATGGTGGCTTTGATACGCTCAATTTTGGAACTGAAGATATTGAACAGAAAGATATTAGAAAGTAAGCTGTTGATCGAAAAACGATAAACCGAATTTATTACGCTGATTTATTTATGGAAACATTGGAAAGCCAGTACTTTGGAAAACATTGAAAAGCTAGTACTTTGTAGCTACTTTGCACTGGCTATAAAGTACTGGAAAGCTAGTACTTTGTAGCCAGTACTTTGTACTTTCAAAAACAGACCATTTCTGGCAAAATGATAGCTTTAACTTTTCAGCTTCCCAGAAAAGTGTGTGTACTTTGTGCTTAAACTTGTAAACACACCCTTCCTCGTACAATTAATGAGCATTTCCTTCATCAATAGTATACGCCACAAAAGGATGTGTTTCAAAGAGCACAGTAGATTTTTTTTCTTTTAGAATCCTCCCAATCGCTGTGATTGGTGGTCTCTCGATTGCTGCAATCACTTATCTTCTCGTAAACATCGCTTATTTCATCATTCTCACTCCACAAGAAATTCTTAACTCCGATGTGGTGGCTAGTGTTTGTGAAAATTGAACTTCTTTACATCAAGAAATTCTCAGCATTCATTTTTCAGAAATTCAGCGAGAAAACCCTTGGCGATTTGTCCTATATAATGCCTGTAATCATTGCTCTTTTAATGATCAGTGCAATCAATTCCGATCTTTTTGCCTGGAGTCGGTTGGTTTTGCTTTCTTTTCCTTATGTAAACCAACGTTTCTGGCACAATTCTTTTGTTGTGTATGCCAGATAAAGCCAGATAACAGAGAGACAAAGCAGCTGTGTGCCAGAGAATGTTGCTAGTGATCAAAGTACATTCTTGTCCCCATTTTCTTAGCTACTTTAATTGCCAAACTCAATAGCTCAATAGCTGAATAAACTTAGCTTCTTAGCTTTTAGCTTCTTAGCTCTTAGCTTCTTAGCTTAATAAAATAAATCTATCTCTTCAGCTCGTTACTGGCTGGATCACGAGCGAAAATGATGCCAAAATTTCTGTCACTTATCCATGAGGAAAGCGGATCACCCCGAGTGGCCCTCTTTTTCCATGTCTCTCTCGCGATTTGCGTTTCATTCGTTGGCCAAATCGAAACGCTCATCAATTGGGCAATGGTGGCAAGTAAGAGCACTTGTAAGATCAAAATTTTAAGCTCAAAAGTGCTATACAATTGATATCCTCATTTTTTTAGGTACAATGAGCAGTACAACCACAGTGGCAGCTTTGATTTTTCTCCGTCTCAAGCGAATTCCCGTCAATCCACTGGCTATCAAGGTGCAAAAATTGTCCCATACGATTAACTAGGGAAAGACGTCAGTTCTCTGTGTCCTTTTAAAACGAAAGCAACTCCATCTTATAGAATCGACTACGCTGATTCTGAATCTGTTTTCAATTTTTCCCCTGGAGGCTTGTAACTCGAGATATCTGAGTTACAAGTGTTACTTACTTTTAGTTTTACTCCTTACTTGAGTTCGTTTTTCGCGACGGACCCAGCTAGCAACATAGTGCATTGACAAAGCTGTCGACTACGGGTCTAAAGTTGCCGTCTAGAGGTCTGGTTCGATTCCCTCCCAGGGTTTTGTCTTGAGGCTTCTTTTGTTTTTAATGTTTTGCAGGTTTACACGTTATAAGAGGCTCTCAATTAAAGACTCGATAAAAAAGAATCGATAAAGATTCATTTGGACGCTCAGGCTCAAGGTCTAAGTCTAAGCCTAAGCCTGGGCCTGAGCCTGAGCCTAAGCCTGAGCCTAAGCCCCTAAGCCTGAGCCTAAGCCTAAGCCTAAGCCTTTAGCAATGCACCACGTTGGCTCGCGAAAAATGAACCCAAGTAAGGAGGCTTGTAACCTAAATCTCTCGCGTTACAGGCCTCAAGGGCCAAAACTGAAAACGGATTCAGAGTCAGCGTAGTCGATTCTAAGAAGATACTGTAGTCACTGTAATCCAGCTGTTTTTCAAATTAAAACAAATGAGCGAGCCTGTTTTTGAGGTGACTTAATGCCATTTTTTTCACCAAAGCTAAGGATTACGATAGATTTTTCTGGGAAGCATCTTTTAGCAAAAGAATACTGTGGCTTATCCAATGAATTCGTTCAGTTCCCAATGCTCATTCATCTCACCGTTTTCGTCATCTCAATTTCTCTAATAATCATTCCAATAGTCAAAGATCCATCAGGGACAATCGTTGGATTTGGATTATTTTTGAGTAATCATCAAAAATTGACCTCCAAATTCGGAGAATTTCAGTTTTTATTGCCATTTATTATTTGCTTTCTTGGAAAGGAAATGTGCTGCGGAAATTAAATGGCTTTGAAGGTTAGTTCTTTCACTTTTTTGATTTAAATAAGCTTTAGACAAATTCTCATTGTTTCTTCAAGTGATTTTCAATATTGTTCACGAAAAGTCGGAGCTTGAGCTATCAGTTAATTGAATAAATTTAATAAATAGTTTTTGAAGAGATTTCTTAAAACAAAGACTTTTGAAGGTAGATTAGATATATGCTTTATTCAGTTGAATAGCGACACAAACAAAATCACAATAATTACCCGGGACACCACTCAAAACAAACCCAAAAGATAGATAGATAGATAGATAGATAGATAGATAGATAGAGAGATAGATAGATAGAGAGATAGATAGATAGATAGAGAGATAGATAGAGAGATTGATAGATAGATAGATAGATAGATACCTTCCTAGGTATAAACGGATATGGACTAGAATTTGGGTTAAGTTAAAGAGAGTGGATCCCTTTTGATATCCCGTCATCTTTAACACCCCGACAACCCAACTCAACTCCTCCAACGAGGGGAGTCCCTGTGAAATGAACGACCTGAACTGCAGTTGCTACTACCGGAAGATACGTACCTTTATTTACAGTAGTACGATAAGACGAATAGATTACAAATGAGTGTAAGGGGAAGGAGGGACTCCAAGCGAGAGCCTCAATTGTCCTCCTAGGCAATCCCAAGGACCGACCCTTCTCGGCAATAAAAGGGATAAGCACAGGGGAGAACACATAAGAATAGACAAATCATTCAATAATAACAATAGTAACTAAAATATCAGTTTGGTTCCGAGCTGACATACCTCAAGAATCACAGAGCAGTCAAATCAATTGCCAAAATTGCGGCTTTAAATAGTTTTCATGTTTTTTTTTGCAATTTGATCAATTTGTAAACAAAAAAAATGAATCAAAATGCTTTAAAATGTTCAAAAAAGATTGATTAGTCTCTGGAATTTCTTTCTGATTTTGATCGTAACGGTTTGTTGGCTTCGAAAAAGAAAATATCTATAAAATAGTTATATAAAAGCTTTCCGATTTTCTAAAAGATGCTTGAAACTACCGGAATCGATCAAGAAATTAAAAGCTCACTGGATCTTCGACGATTTAAGTGGATTGGAAAGAGGAGCAGATGAACATGGACTTAAGAACAATTGGAACAAGAAGAACAATTGGACTTAAGCTCAAAGTCTGATTGTCCATTTTTCTTTCCCAAAACTGAATGGTGGGAAGAATTTCAAAGAAAAAAACAATTGTCTTATCCAGAATCTTCGAGAATGACAGTGATTGGATGGAAATGATCGAAAGATTTCCCGTTTCAGCAAAAGCCGATCAAAAGATCAAAGGCCGATTTCAGTTTGGCCTTTGAAAAGACTCCAATAGACCCAATACGGTTCGAATACGGTTCCTTTTTGGATCTAATACGGTCCCAATACGGTTCCTTTTTGGATCTAATACGGTTCCAATACGGTTCTTCTTTGGATCTAATACGATTCCAATACGGTTCCAATACGATTCCAATACGGTTCCAATACGATTCCAATACGATTCCAATACGGTTCCATGACGGTGCCAACACGGTTCCATGACGGTTCCAATACGATTTCAATACGGTTCCAATACGGGAATTGCGTTCTTTCAACTCAAGTTTCGGGAATTGTGTGATTCTTTCAACAAAAACCTTCAACTTATCAATAAATCATTCAAACTAAACCTGTAAATAAGTCATATTTCAGTCAGCTTTCAGTCTTATCTACATTCCAGCAGCTTCTCTACCCGCAAAACAGAATCTGAAGTTAAAATGAAGCTTTTTAAACATAAACATTTGACAGTCGAGTTAGAAAAAGCAAAAAAAGTTCTAGATTTTGATGAAAAATTGCTCATAATTCATTATTGATATTTGAAATGAAATGAATCAAAAAATCAAGCCAAAATATAAACGAAATCTACGATAAAAGCTCATTTTTTTATTGGATTTTAGTTCTTTTCAAAGGGAAATCAAAAATGAGACTTTTTCTGCTATTCATTGGTGCAATTTTGGCTCAAGATGTTGTTATTGTGGTAATTGAAAGGCGTTGAAAGATTTTGTTCTTTCGATTGAGCTCAAAAATCAAAAATACACCCTCTGGCCTCTTCGGCGAGTCCAGAAACGATGTGTTTCCGATTTTTTAGCACAAAGTACACCCCGAATGCGCTTCTTAGACGTATTTTGACTCTAGAACGTTTTCTAGACTTATTTTGGAAAACTAGTGCAACCAAGCTATCATTTTACAGCCAAATTATCAGCTATCAGCCAATTTTTGAGTGACGCTTGTAATTCCTCATCAAATGATTCCAAAATTAAGTGAACTGGGGTGTCGAACCGGGGTGTCGAACCGGGGTGTCGAACCGGGGTGTCGAACCGGGGTGTCGAACCGGGGTGTCGAACCGGGGTGTCGAACCGGGGTGTCGAACCGGGGTGTCGAACCGGGGTGTCGAACCGGGGTGTCGAACCGGGGTGTCGAACCGGGGTGTCGAACCGGGGTGTCGAACCGGGGTGTCGAACCGGGGTGTCGAACCGGGGTGTCGAACCGGGGGTCGAACCGGGGTGTCGAACCGGGGTGTCGAACCGGGGTGTCGAACCGGGGTGTCGAACCGGGGTGTCGAACCGGGGTGTCGAACCGGGGTGTCGAACCGGGGTGTCGAACCGGGGTGTCGAACCGGGGTGTCGAACCGGGGTGTCGAACCGGGGTGTCGAACCGGGGTGTCGAACCGGGGTGTCGAACCCAGCTCCTGCGAGCTGGAAACAAAGCGCGAACAAGAGCGCGCGCGACTGCGCCACGGTGACCAGAAAATTGACTAGAAAAACCCACCCATTAGCCGGGTCTTTCAACTGCTAAAGATAAGTCTCCATTTGCGGATTTATTGTGTACTTAATAAATCAAAATAACCCCTTTTCTAAGGTGAATGGCACTCCCAAAGTCGTCAACTCATCCCAACAACCACAGGTTTGTAAAAGTCATTTTTCAAAGCCTTTTTTAAGCCAAATCTCTCAAATTCGACACCTCCACACAGGCCTAGAGTAAGAAAAGATCTTCCGCTTTCAAAAATTCCCTTTTCAGAGACCCCGACCGCAATCTGAACAACCCGGACAACCACCATTTAAACCACAGGTTCACAAATGGATCCTTTATCTTGAATCGTGAGAAAAATATGTGTAAAAGCATTCTAAGTATAGCTTTATTACTTAAAAGCATGATCCTTTGCTCAGCAAGCTTGTTAGAGCTTTAAAATTTTTAGCAATCACCCGCCTCTCCACCACAATCACCTCAGACTCAACCACTTCCACCTCCACCTCCACCAGCTCCAGCTCTAGTTCCGGCTCCAGTTCCAGCTCCACCAGCTCCAGCTCTAGTTCCAGCTCCAGTTCCAATTCCAGCTCCACAACCATCGGTTGGTATTAGAGGGTCCAGAAAGTCTTTTCGTTCATTTTCGTGCTTCCATTTAAAAGCAACAAATGCATTAATTGAACTACGGTTTATTTAATTAGAAAGGCCAATTATTTTTCTGCAAAATAACATTAAAATGGGTTTAAAATGTCTTATGCCTGCATTTTTTGAGAGCTTGAAGTCGGGTAGTCAAAAAGGGCGACGGCTTGTTGATGCGGACACTTTAGCTGAGGAAACCTTGGTGTCAATAGATAAAAGATAGAGCACAAAAAGGTAGGTATATAGCGAAATTTTCAGGGAAATTCATTCAACCATTTTCTTTGTAGAGGTTTTGAAAGATTTTTTCGAAAAACACGTGTTTTCTCTCTTGGATTTACCTCTAAGTGAGCGGAAATTGGCTTAAAAAGATGGGAAACTGAACAATGTTTTATTTAGAAGATTTAGAACATTATTTAGAGCACTTTTTAGAACATTTAGAGCACTTAGAACATTTTTAATTTAATGGAAATCATAGGTTATTGTTATTTTTTTGGAAAAAAGGAACGAGAAGAATTTCTGGATAGATTTATGGTTTCGAGTTGGAATTCATTTCATTAAAATTGAAACAAATCGAACTTATGAAAGTTAGAACTTGTATTCTTTAGTGATTCCAGTTTTTAAATAGCCCTTATACATTCAGAATTTCAGCCAGCTCCACTGCCGCAACCAGCAATTCCAGCGCTCGTGGTAAGGTTTAATTGCAATTCATTGCAATAAACCTTACCACGGGCGCTGGAATTGCAATTCATGCATGAATTGCAATTGCAACTCATTGCCCATTCAAGTCTACAAGTTTAAATTTGCATATTTGACAGTACTGTAATACTAAAGCTTTATAAAACAGTAACGGAATTAGTGGGAATTTCAGCCAGCTCCTCAACCACAACCATCACCTATGCCTCAACCACAACCCATGCCAGTGCCAGCTCCAGCCCCAGCTCCAGTCCTAGCTCCAGCTCCAGCTCCAGCTCCAGCTCCAGCCCCCAGCTCCAGCTCCAGCTCCAGCTCCAGCTCCAGCCCCAGCTCCAGCTCCAGCCCCAGCTCCAGCCCCAGCTCCAGCTCCAGCTCCAGCTCCAGCTCCAGCCCCAGCTCCAGCTCCAGCTCCAGCCCCAGCTCCAGCTCCAGCTCCAGCTCCAGCTCCAGCTCCAGCACCAATCCCTGTAATGTTTGAATATAAACTTTATATGTATATATCAGTTTATTATAACTTTTATAGCTTTTTTTACCAACACCCAGAGTTTTAACTGCCAGGCTCTCTTTAGCCTCAACCACAACCAGCTCCGGCTCCTGTTCCAGTTATAACTCCATTCCCAGCACCCATGGTAACAATTAGATACAAACTATCAACTACAACTTAACAATTCTGTTGTTTTTAATAGCTTTTTTAACAAATTTTCGATTTAAAAGCTGTTTAGCCTCAGCCACAGCCTCAGCCTCAGCCTCAGCCACAGCTTCAGCCACAGCCTCAACCGCAGCCTCAACCCCAGCCAAGTCCTGCACCAATGATGGTATCCAGTTTAATATTTATCTAGTTTTATGTAAATCACAGCTTTATTATATTTCGATAATGTTTAGCGAGAATTATAGTTCAAGAATTTCTAATTTAAAAGCTGTTTAGCCCCAGCCTCAGCCTCAACCTCAGCCCGTTCCAGCATCTGTAGCCATTCCATCTTCAGCTCCTATGGTGATAATTAGATAATAATTGTATTCAATTGCCTTCTATAGAACAATTTTTGATTTAAAAATAAGTTCCTGAAAGTTTTCTGATTGTTATTTCAGTGATTTTCAGTCTACAGCCAATTGTGAGTTGTAAAATGCTTAAGGAAACTTAAATGGCTTTAGTTTTTATAGTAAAATGAAGGTTATATAGTAAAATGAAGTACGAAAGCTGTAGCTGGGCCAGAATTCTTTGATTCGTTTTCTAAAGCGTGTCAACTTTTGCAAATTACCGTTTATCGTGATCTCTTTATTCCCCATTTCAGCCATTCATCACTTTCCCGTCTCGACCATTGCAAAGAGTTTGTTTTTTTGAACTTTCTTTACTCAAGTTTCCTTCTTCAGTTCCCCTTTCCACCACGATCGTGTCGGCCAAGTGAGTACTTAAAAACATACCCTTTCTGGTGCACTTTGTGCTTAAAAACATACCCTTTCTAGTGCACTCAATTCTTCTTCTTTTCATTTTTCCTAAAATTCAACCAAAGGGCCCAAGTTCCTTAACTACAGGGTGCGTCATAATTATTGCAACAAGATACTCAAGGCATTGCACACCAAGAAGTTTCACTGGAAGAAGATTTTTAAACAGAAATAGCTTTATTTAACAGTAACAAATAAGGAAACAAGAGATCATTCGATATGACCGCCTTTTGCCTTGATAACAGCCCTTAATTGGTTCGGATATGCCTCCACTGTGGCCCGAATGTCAGCTTGAGGAGTCGCCTTCCATCCTTTGGTCAAAGACTTCTTCAAAGAATCCAAACTTGTGTGTTTTCGAGAGCAGACATTAGCCTCTAAGATTGCCCAAATGGAAAAGTCCATCACATTGAGATCCGGTGAGTTTGGAGGCCATTCATCCTTGGTGATCACTGAGGGAAAGTTGGCCACACACCAGTCCTGAACCGTCTTCTTCGTGTCAGCGGGAGGCAATTAGGCAAGAATAAAGAAGATAGAACGCAACACAACAAA
Organism: Mesorhabditis belari; assembly: GCA_958450365.1. NCBI lineage: Eukaryota > Metazoa > Nematoda > Chromadorea > Rhabditida > Rhabditidae > Mesorhabditis > Mesorhabditis belari. The sequence continues at coordinate 1,595,523 of CAUEEP010000936.1, read as the reverse complement.
AAAGGAGGCAAAAAACAATAAGAAAGCTGTTTGGAAAACGGTCTTTGAACTCTTGTTGCAATAATTATGACGCACCATGTATGCATTTACCCAGCTTGCCAACAAATCCCTGTTTTCACAACGGAATTCTCCGATCATGATCCGTGCACATGGACATTCCGACGTGGTTCTCAATCATTGGTAAAAGATTATTTTAAAAATAAACTTAACAACTAGTCACTTAACAACTATAAAACCTTTAGAAATTCTTTTTTTTAGAGCTGTGATCGTTGTTGCCGCAGTCAAATCTCTTCTCGTCACTGGAATCGGGTCAGTTTTTAAATGGTATCATTGAAATTGAACCATCGAAACCCATTGAACCATTGAAACCCATTGAAAACCTATTGGCAAGTGAATTTTCATGAATACCAGACCCTCTAGTACCAGACCTTTATGGTACCAGAGACGCTGAACAAATTTCCTCTAGTACCAGACCCTGTTTAGGGATTTTCCTTTCAAAACCGGGTTAGGATTGGTTAGTCCTGAGTCTTGGTCTGTTAATCCATAAACCTAAGCAAGCCGGAAGCCGGAGCTGTCCTAGATTCTGGTTTAAACACTTCTGACTGATCAGGAGCGCTGGTACTCAAAGTTGGTACTCAAAGGTTCATTTCTATCTGGTTCTGGTGTAATTTGTATCAGATCCAGTCAAAGCTATCATTTAAACTGAACGTCGGTCCTTTTATCGATTGAAATACAACTGCATAAAGTCGGGAGTCGAACCCGTGACCTCTCGCTTAGGCGAACGCTCTACCAATGAGCTACACCGACACATTTGTTATTAGAGTGTGTTCCTCGCGAGTAATGCGTTTGTTTAAAACGCACAATTGGGAAAAATTAGCGTACATTTAGTGAAAATGATTGCAAAAAATAGCTGGTGCTGGAGCTGGAGCTATATCAAAGAAATTGCCTCTAGAAAAGTGAGGACTAGTCAAAACAGTCAAAATGCCGGGAGTGGGACAAATGCGACCTTTTTTTGCGCACCTGGACATTTGCGCACCTTTTTTTCCGCACCTTGCCCATTAGCGCACCTTTTTCCGCGTTTTAAAAAAGCTCTAAAAGCTAACATTAACCAATCTCTATTCCAAAAGCTGTTTTTCTAGGTAATTTGAGGGTGCCGAATTCAAATTTTGACATATCAGAGCTTGTGGAAACAAACGGACGGAGTTATACAAAGAGAAAAATCGACAATTTTCTGTAATTTGATCTAGCCGTTTTGTCTTTCTCTTTGTCTTTCAAATTGGTTCCACAAGCTCTGTTATGTTAAAATTTGAATTCGACACCTTCAAATTACCTAGAAAAACAGCTTTTGGAATAGAAATTGGTTAATATTAGCTTTTAGAGCTTTTTAAAACGCGAAAAAAGGTGCGCTAATGGGCAAGGTGCGGAAAAAAAGGTGCGCAAATGTTCGGGTGCGCAAAAAAAGGTCGCATTTGTCCCACTCCCAAAATGCCGGTCAAAATGACGAGCCCCGCATTATATACGACACTTTTTAAAGATACTCAGCCGTTTAACTGATTCGGTGGGAAATTCCCCTTTCAATATAAAAATTTTTTTTTTTTTTTTGAAAAAGTTGCGCCAAAAAATAGCTTTTATATGTTTTTCGCGCAGCCGCACTTTTTAGAAAACGCTTTACTCGAGCTATTACTCCAGTAATTACTTACTCGCGAGGAACACACTCTATTTTCTATCGCCACCAAGCAGCCTTGTTACCGCCTTTTTACGGTCCGTTTGCCGTTGGCAATCTACGAATTTTCGTACCTTGACTGTTGAACGTTGAAAAAAACGTTGAATTTGCTTTCAAAAGGTACAAGTATCAGATGTAGTGCTATTCTAGTACCGATTTTGGTTTCATTTTGTTGCACTTATTGAGATCTACAAAATGAAACCAAAAGCATAAAGATTGGTTCACTTAGAAGAAAGTTATGGCGAGTTGTGCGAACGACCCAGTTGCGCAAATGACCCAGTTGCGGAAACTAGCCTACCCCCTAATCTTAACGATTGGGTTTTGAAAAGGAAATGACGTCAACTTTCAGAGAAACTTTTATAAAATCGTTTAATCTTTAACTTTCTTTTAAGTCGACCAATCTTTATGATTTTGGTGTCATTTTGTAGATCTCAATAAGTGATCCAAAGATCCAAAGCCAATAGGGGGTAGGCTAATTTCCGCCATTTTATTTGCGCAACAAGGTCATTTGCGCTTGGTTTGAAAAGGAAATGACGTCAACTTTCATTTGCGTCATTTGCGCAACTGGGTCATTTGCGCAACTCGCCATAACTTTCTTCTAAGTGAACCAATCTTTATGATATTGGTGTCATTTTGTTGCATTTGTTGAGATCTACAAAATGAAACCACAAATCATAAAGATTGTGTCACTTAGAAGAAAGTTATGCCGAGCCAAACGACCTAGTTGTTTGTCAACTGGGTCATTTGCGCAACTCGCCATAACTTCCTTCTAAGTGAACCAATCTTTATGATATTGGTGTCATTTTGTTGCATTTATTGAGATCTACAAAATGACACCAGAATAATAAAGATTGGTTCACTTAGCAGAAAGTTATGGCGAGTTGCGCAAACGATATTGACCCTACTACCAAATATCTTTCAATTTCAATATCCCAATTTTCAGCTTTCATCCCGTCTTTCATTCGACGGTCGTCAATCATTTTGCTCTTGTTGCACACAATCTTTCTGTTTTAATGGAGAATAAATGAATTCTTTTTTGAATATAAAGAAAATAGAAGTACATATAAAGTGACAAAAAAAAACTCAGATTTTCATTTTTGATCTTCGCAAAAATCTTTAGACAAATAATGTTTCTAGAAGATTTCTGATTCATTTCTTCTATTTCTTTTGGATTTTATTTCCTTTTGGATTCAGATTCCTTCTCCTTTTCGATTCAGCTTCGATTTCCCCTCTCCCAGACAAAATATATGAAAGTTTTTGAATCATGTTTTCATATAAATTCTTGAAAACTAGAAAATTTTCTTATGGTTCTCTCAACCAAAAATGAAATTCGGGATTCTCATTGTGCTTTTCGGAATCGCTTTCGCTCAACGGGTTCGTTTTTTTTTGAATAGTATTCTTCTGGATTCGTTCTGGATTTGTTCTAGATTCAAAAAAAGGGGGTAGGCTAGTTTCCGCAACTTTTTTTGCGCAACAGGGTCGTTTGCGCAAACCGCCATAACTTTCTTTTAAGTCAGCCAATCTTTATGCTTTTGGTGTCATTTTGTTGCATTTGTTGAGATCTACAAAATGAAACCAAAATCATAAAGATTGGGTGACTTAGAAGAAAGTTATGCCGAGCCAAACGACCTAGTCGTTTGTCAACTGGGTCGTTTGCGCAACTCGCTATAACTTTCTTTTAAGTCGGCCAATCTTTATGCTTTTGGTGTCATTTTGTTGCACTTATTGAGATCTACAAAATGACACCAAAATGATAAAAATTGGTTCACTTAGAAGAAAGTTATGCCGAGTTGCGCAAACGACCCAGTTGCGCAAATGACCCTGTTGCGCAAAAAAAGTTGCGGAAACTAGCCTACCCCAAAAAAAGACATCAACACCTATTCTAGTGCAATAAAACCTTCATTTTTCACAATAATATTGAAATCTCTTGTTAGAAAATAGTAGAAAGTGTTTCTATAAGCTTTCACATTAAGATTTCTTAAAATCAAGGAAACGGTACTACTTTTAACGTCAAATACACTACTGGACAATGAAATATGATATTTGAAAAAAGATCGTCACTTTCGCACGCCTGTAACTCTCTTGTCTTTACCGTATTTCTAAATATTAATATTACCATTGTGTAGCCCTTGAAAAGAGCTTTCAGAAAATGTATAACACCAATAGTTTAAACTCAAAGACAAGGGAGTTACAGGCGCGCGAAAGTGACGATCGTTTTTCAAATATCATATTTCTTTGTCCAGGACTGTATCTAGCAATATTTATATTGCTAATTAATCTTTAAATTGTTCTTTTATTGCTCAAAAATGAAATAATCTTTTTAGTGGAGTTAATCTTTTTATTAGACTTGTTTAAGACTTGCTATTAGACTTGCCTTATTAGACTTGCCTTATTAGACTTGCTTTATTAGACTTGCCTTATTAGACTTGCTTTATTAGACTTGCCTTATTAGACTTGCTTTATTAGACTTGCCTTATTAGACTTGCTTTTAAGACGCTTTTAGACTTGCTTATTAGACTTGCCTTATTAGACTTGCCTTATTAGACTTGCCTTATTAGACTTGCCTTATTAGACTTGCCTTATTAGACTTGCCTTATTAGACTTGCTTTATAAGACTTGCTTTATTAGACTTGCTTTATTAGACTTGCTTTTTATTAGACTTGTTTATTAGACTTGCCTTATTAGACTTGTTAAGGCTTGCTATTAGACTTGCTTTATTAGATTTGATTTATTAGACTTTCCTAATTGTGCCCAGACAGAGATGAGGATTGAATACATTAGAAAGGGCAAGCACAAAGCAAAGCAAAGTAAAAGCCTAGCAAAAAATGCTAATGAAATGAAATGAAACAGAACAACAGACTCTTTATTACTTTATAAACCTAAAAATGCACCTCCATGAACCAAGAATCCGAGAACCAAGAATCCAAGAACTTTTTTAGGGTGGTGGCGGTGACCGAGGGGATGGCGATCGAGGACGAGTAAGCTTTAGAAAAATTTGCCTAAAATAATCTTAACTAGAGTGCGTTCCTAGAGTAAGTACCGTATTTCTTCGAATAGAAGACCGGGTAAAGAGTACTCCTGCGTAGCAGCCCTTTTTAAAATTTCTTTTCTACATAAAAGCTTTCAATCAAGTGCTATTAGCTGGAAAATGGCTCAAAAATCTGTTAGCTCATGTGGTATTTGTGAAAGTTTGAAAAGTTTGAGTTAAGTTAAAGAGAATGAATCCCTTTTGATATCCCGCCATCTCTAACACCCCGACAACCCAACTCAACTCCTCCAACGGATTAGAGGGGAGTCCTTGGGAAATGACCGACCTGTACTGCAGTTGCATAAACCCGGAAGATATGTATCTTTATTTACAGTAGTACAATAAGATGAATAGATTACAAATGAGTGTAAGGGGAAGGAGGGACTCCAAATCCAGAGTCTCACTTGTCCTCCTAGGCAATCCCAAGGATCGCCCCTTCTCTGCAATAAAAGGGATAAGCACAGGGGAGACGTTTACATAAGAATAGACAAATCATTCAATAATAACAATAGTAACTAAAATATTAGTTTGGTTTGGAGCTGACAGGTAACAAAAGGGTTAACTGCTCGGAGCTGACAAAATTGGCTTTTTTTGGCTTTTTTGGCTCGCAGCTGACAAAATTAAATAAACCTTTTTATGTTTCAGAAAAAACAGTTTTAAAAGTCAACATTTTTTTAAGAGTTATTTCATAAATTCCTTTGTCAAATTTGCATTAAAAAACTTCGCAGGGCGGTCGCAGAGACTCCGGAGAAGGAAGAGGAGACGGTGGCAGAGGCTCCGGAGATGGGAGAGGAGACGGTGGGGTCAGTCATTTTCATTGCTTATATTTAGAACTAAAATAAATCCTTTTAATCTTGAATCTAAACGAAAAATCGAAACGTTTTAGAGAGGCGGTTTCCCTGGCGGTGGCTTTCCAGGAGGAGGAGTGAGTTTACAAAAGGATACTTGTCTATCAAATCATTCATTTAAGTCTAGATCAAATGTACATCATTAAATGCTAATTTTGGAATTTTTGTCATTAGCTATTTGTCATTAGCATCATTTCCAAGCTTCATGGCTTCATTAGCTTTATGGCTTTAGCTTAATCGATTCAAATTTTGAATAAATAAAAGCGCTAAACAGATGGACAAGTATCAAGAGAGTTTTTGGAGTGTTTTCTCTAATAAGTTTTGCTTTAGATCCCTAGATCATTCCCTAGATCATTCCCTAGATCATTCTCTAGATCATTCCCTAGATCATTCCCTAGATCATTCTCTAGATCATTCTCTAGATCATTCCCTAGATCATTCCCTAGATCATTCCCTAGATCATTCTCTAGATCTTTCCCCCCCCTCCCCCCCTCCCTTCCTTCCTCCTTTTTCTTTCCCTTTTCCTTTCCCCTTTCCTTCCTTCTTTCCTTTCTCTTCTTCTGTCTTCCTAGATCATTCTCTAGATCATTCCCTAGATCATTCTCTAGATCTTTCCCTAGATCATTCTCTAGATCATTCTCTAGATCTTAATAGGAAATTGAATAGGAAAAGTGTTAAATTTAAGTCAAACAGTGGTGGTGGAGGAAGTGGAAGTGGAGGAAGTGGAGGACAGATGGGTGGACAACCACAACAGGTCAGTTAACACAACTCTTGCTTCACAAAATGACCCAAAAAGTCTTCGGAAAAGCCAGAACAGTTCATGGCTAACTTTTAAAGAAATAGAAGGCCAATTCTTTTCACTTTATGGCCTACCTAGAGTCGAGGGTTTTCAATGATTGGACTTGAATTGAACCTGGACTCGATATTTAAGTGTAACTCAACACACAGATGTGCAATCATCCCACGCTTTGTTTTAATAGAATATTGAAATATTTTTCTATATTGGATTTTTAGATTTGACTAGAAAAGACTTTTCTATCGTTTTTTATAGACCATCAAAGTTGTTAGTCAGAAGTTGCTTGACGTTGCACTTGTTTTTGGCGGCTTTTCATTTCTAGAAAACAGATTGAGCATTTCTTTGTCTTTGCAATACCTTTTAAACATTATTAAACAAATTAGATGGTAACATTGACATTAAATTCAGCAAAATAATTGGGAATCCTTGCTTCACATGAGTCTAAGCGTTGGCTTCTCAAAAGATGACCGTGTCAACCGAAATTTATCAATTTCTGTTAAATGATCTTGAAGCTTTAGGTAAATGTAACCAAATTAAATTAAATTAAGCGCTGAAACGTTTATTATCACTAAAATTTTTGTTAAATCCTAAGCCTAAACCCGTCAAGCAACTCCTGCCAATCTGAAAACTTTGAGGTTTTATAAAAAAGATAGAGAAAGTTTTTTCTCGTTAAATTTAAGACTTCACTATAGAAAAATATTTCTATTTTCTATTAAAACAAAGCGTGAGATGATTGCAACAATGGAGTGCTGAGTTAGGCTTTCAAAACCGAATCCAAATAGCTACCCATCTGAAAAAACCAATTTTCCGTTGAAAACCCAGCAAAAATCGAGTTCAGCTTGCTGAGCTGCTTGTTGATCTGCTGCTGATCACCTTGCTGATCTGCTTGCTGAGCTGCTTGTTGATCTGCTGCTGATCACCTTGCTGATCTGCTTGCTGATCACCTTGCTGATCTGCTTGCTGATCACCTTGCTGATCTGCTTGCTGATCTCCTTGCTGATCTCCTTGCTGATCTCCTTGCTAATAGAGCTAGAAAACTAGTTGCATCGATCTTGGGGAAGTACAAGCAATTTCCCGAAAACTTATCCCAATTCCAGCCTCAACCAGTCCCACCGCAGCCTCTCCCCTCTCCTCCACAGGTGATTTTCTCGGATAAAGCTTAGAAAAATCCCTTGATTTTTAGCCAATCCCACCACCGTCGAATCAAGGAGGGGTACAATTCATTGATTTCAATCCTATTTTGATTCTAATCTCAATTTTCAGTTCCCCGGCGGTAACCCATTCCCACCGCGCTTCCCACCACCAAATTTCCCGTCGTGTCCACCAAGTTTGTTTACGAGAATAAACAAGAACTCTTCAGAAAATAAGATAAAATTGATTATTGATTAATTGATTACGATAGTTTATCAATACTACAGAATGCTAGAAAAGTTTTTTCAAAATATCAAAATCGAATTTCTTCAAAGCCTTTCATTTGCAGGTTGCCGTCAAGTGCCAATCGGTGGCGGCGGCTCGTGCGGTTTCGGTTTTGGCGGTGGATTTGGTGGAGGATTTGTGAGTTCTTGAGAAATAACTGAGCAATAACTTTCTAGATACTGCTTAAAAATGTCCAAAAACTTTTCCAAATCTCACAAAAGCCTTTCCCCCAATTCTCTTTTCAGGATTGCACCCGTTGTTGCCAATCGGTGATCCAGAGCAGCTTCTGGTTTGGGGTAAGTGAAGAGCTTTTATTTTAAAAAACCAATCATATGACGATTTCGATCCTTGGGTATACTGTAGATTCCGGGGAAAATGATAAGTACGATAAATTGTATTAGCGCTATTCATTTGTTGATCTGATTGTCAGTAGACCTGTCAAAGGGTTTTAGACCAAAAGATAAAGCTTTCGAAAATTCTATATTTCAAGAAATCCTGAAAAAAAGCTCTTTTAAGTGATCAAATCTCGTTTTTCCGCTATACGCCCATTGACAATCAGACAAATACAGTCTTTTCCCCGTTTCAGTGCTTACTTTTTGGAGCCCGGATTCTTTTTCGTGCTCTTACTACAGTATACTCAAAAATTCCCCAATTCCAGATGTCTTCATTCTTCCAACGTTCCCAATTCGGTGCCTCGTGCAACTGTTGTGTTCGCGGATTTTGTCGGGGTTAAAAAAGTGAAACTTTTTCATAAATCATTTATTAAAATACAAATAAAACTACAAAGCAATTCAGGACTGTTAAAAAATGGGATAAAATACACATGACCAGTCAAATTATGGCAAAATCGGTGTTAGCAGTACAATAAGTAGCGAAAAGTTTTCAGATTCACAACTAATCCGCTAAATTCTAACTATAAGAAACCTATATAGAAAAAAAAAGAAATTTTCTTAAATCCCTTCTCCCTCCGAATCCTCGAGTGCCTCAGTCATATAGGTGTCCGCGTGTTTAGCCAAAATGCGAAGAAGGGGACGCAATTTGAGCCACCATTGTTGATTGGGTAAACGATGTGTGAAATCGGTTTCCTGAACAACATTTGTTCATTATGTACTTGTCCGAGCTACATTCTCATTTTTTGGGTAAAAAATTCTATACTGAGAACGCTTTTCAAAATATCGTAGTCATTTCTCGAATTATTTCCCGGTTCAAAGAAGGGTTAGGAGCAAAAAAATTTTCGGTTTTATCTTGAAATCGTAATTTAATGGTCAAAGACCAGGGAAAAAAATTATCCTTAATTGCTACTTTTTGGATTTTCCGACTATGTTTCTCCATTTTAATGCTTAAAAAACAACAAACCTCAGCCAACTCGGCAACCGGAGTGAAGACAACTCTTCTTCCATTGAGGCCAAGTAGGACAGCTGTATCAGGACTGAAAAACCTTCATGGATGGTTAAAGAATACATCAACCTACGTATTTGCCGAGTTCTTGCCGTCGAATTGTTGTTTCATCAACGTCATCAAGTGTTCGGTGGCTCGAGCTGCCAACTTTGTGCCTGAAACTTATCGTTAGAGATCTTATCAAATCAACTGACCCATATTTCTATCGAATGGTGTCGGACTTCCACCTTGCTGTGCATGTCCCAAAACATTGATACGAGTTGAGAACTAAAAGCAAATTTTATAGCAAAGCTTTTTCTTTCAAATCACCTCTCCGTGGCTTTCTTCGGCGAAAAGCTGCTGCACGAATTCGGTCGTGTAATTCTTGTTGGCGCACTCGTTTCGCACGATCAAGTACCGCTGAACGCCTTTCTCCATCTTCTGTGTGATCACCTGAATATTGCAATTTTTGCATTTTAAAATTACCGATTCCAGAAACTTCCAAAAACCCACCCGCACATCCTCAATGATATCTTCAACGGTGAAGTCCTCCTCAAAAATGTAAGCATTGTCCGCTCCCGATCCAATAGCCGAAACGGTCGCCAAATAGCCGCAATAGCCGCCCATTGTCTAAAGCAAAAAAACTAAATTCTTGGCTGCTTTCCAACCTCACCTCAATGATGAAAACTCGACGCTTCGTTCCCGTAGCTGATTGTTTGATCTTGTCGATTTGTGAGCAAATTTCGTTCACAGCCGTATCCGAGCCCAGAGATAGCACAGTTCCTTAAATTTGACGTTAATCCGTGATAAATGCTAGAGCGGTTACCCGGCACATTGTTGGAGATTGTGCATGGGATGACACACATCGGGATTTGAAGTTCCGGGAATTTATCCCTGTGTTGCGAGAGAATCAAAGTAGAATGGTATGCCTAAAAGATCGATGCTGCAATCGGAAGGCTCGAATTTTGATATTTGGCTTGCCCAAGAGGGCTGTTCTAAGAAGTCAAAAGCCATGGCTAGTAGACCTGTGAAATTTTGGTGTAAACGTCAATAGGTGTCCGACGAAAAATGCAATAATTTAGCCAATTTTTCGATCTCTTTCTGTCTTTGATTCCAATCGATAGAAAATGAAATTCTGCGTCAATTGATATCAAAATCAAAAAGATCAGAGTGAAATTGGATGTACCGAGATGCGCCATTTTTCCGTTGCACGCCTATTGGCGTTCACATCGAAAATTCCCAAGTCTAATGGCTAGTCAAGCCAAAGCCAAGCCAAGCCAAAATCAATGGCGTTCAATTGGCCTTGGCTTGGGATTTCCACCTCGGATTTTGCCTAATCCTCCCTTGGTTGAGCTTTGGCTTGAGCTGGATTTAGGGGCAATTGAGTAAAAGTTTTTGGGTTGGCCTGGAAACTTGGAATTTTTGCCCTAATTTCGCCCTAAGCACTCCTATTTTCACTAGACTGTTATTCGGCCTCCAAACCTCAAACCCTCCAACGAGTAGCAATGCTTGGATGTTGAACTTCTTCAGGGTTTCCGCGATTTTCGGTATCGTCTCCGCGGTGGGCAGTTGCTTCTGTGTGCCAAGGAAGGACCCTCCATGCATCACCCAATTCGTCACCGTGCTCCATTTCAACTCCTGAAAGAATCAAAATTTCCATTTAAAGGCTTTTCAAAAGCTACCGTCAGCTTTCCTTTCATCAATCCTTCAAACGAATCGTTTATTCCCCAAACGGTGCAACGATGGTAAAGAGAGATACGCGTGAAAGACCGAACAGCCGCATTCATGCCTGGATAATCACAGTTAGAGCTGTTCATTTGTCCGTCTGATTTTCAATAGGTGTCCAACGGAAAAAACGAGATTTGACCACTTAAAACGGCACTTTTTCAGTTTTATAGACCAAAGATAGGGCTTGAAAAGCTGTGGCAAGAAACCCCGGAAAAAGTTGCCTTTTTAAGTGATCAAATCGCGTTTTTCCATTGTACACTTATTGACAATCAGTTCTAAGCACAGTTTTAAGCAAAAATCGATGTTTTCACCTCCAGCTGGCGCTCCAACATTCATGACGGCCACGTTGAAATGATGACCTCCACTCAAGTTGTCCTTCTCTGGATGCAACTTGGTGAGAAGACGATACGTGTCAAGATTTCTTTGGAAAGATCTCCCGCGAAGTCTAACTGCAGTTTCCCAATCCTTCTCATTCATCGCCTTTTGAACAGCTTGTGTTCTCTCGACACATTGCATCAAAGGAACGCGTACCTGAATTGAAGTTGAAATTTAAATAAACAAAAATCGGTACTTCTCGCGACGCAAATTTACATACACCTCAGCAATTTACAAATGAAATTTGTGGGGATGTGGATAAGAACGACTGAACTTGATTGATTTCCTGCAACTCTTATCCATGCAAATTTGCATTTCTTTGAATGGGAAAAGACCCAAGTACTCAAAATCTTCTTACCATTGAATTTCCATCAATTGAAATCACACACGGTTCGGATTCGGGTGTCATCTCCATCAGCGCAAGAACGGCCTATAATTGAGAGTTAGCGATTGAGTCATAGTAAAATTAGATACAAATTGAGCAAAACATACATTTAAGCAATTCAAACTGCTACTTTTTTGAGTTTTAGTTACAAAACGAGAAATTTATAGTTTATAATTGTTAAACCCAACCTCAGCTCCCATTCGACATCCGAGAATCCGATCGAAAGCTGATGGATGTCCTCCTCTTTGCACGTGACCCAAAACGGTGACTCGGGTGTCGTACTTGAGCGTCTTGCTCACAACGTCTTTCACCATGTCGGCTGAGATTGCTGTTCCGTCTCGATCTATTGCACCCTCCGCAACTGAAAGATATCATGTAACTTCTGACTTCCCCAGGACTCACTAGAGTCAAACCGTACCGATAATGATGTTCAGCCGTTGTCCTTCACCTCTCATCACCGAGAGTTTCTGGCAGAGGATATCTCTCCAGTTGGATGGTGGTGGCCATTCAGGAATGAAACAGAAATCGGCTTCTGACGCCAAAGCAGCCACAAGTGCAAGGTAACCACAATGACGACCCATCACCTAAAAAATCGAAATTTGTGCAATAAAGACATTAATTTAGGTATAGATGATAAGTACAGTACTGTCTCTAATAGAAGCCGTGACTTCTATTTTTTTCGGCTCGAATCCAGAGGTTGGATTCAGAGTTGTTCTCCCGAGTGGGGCTAGGGACTAGAGCGGAGCTGGCTGCCGGGTCGAGTTAAAGTTGGACCTGATTAGTGAGTGTTCTTGATGGTCGAAAGTTGGCTTTTTGTCAGCTATAGCTCTACTCTAACTGGACTCCAACTTTTCAGAAATTGTTACAACTGTTTCATACCTGATAAAAGCCAACTTTCGATCCCTTCTTCATCAAGAACACCCACTAATCAGGTCAACTCCAATCGGCAGAATCTAGGGTTAGCTGAGTGCTCTTTCATCTGCAGTTAGAGCTGGGTAATCTGATGGGAGATAGGGGATTGGGAGCCTTGACTCAGCCAGTAAATTGGAGTCTAAAGGGTGTGGCAGGATTATTGCAACCAATATTTTTTTACGGATAGAAACCGATAACAGAGAAATCAATTCAAAAACTTTAACAATTGATTTTTAAAGTTATATTAAACAGGGAAAACTACTTCCTTTTAAAAAGTTGCTGGAACTAACATTGCTGCCCTGAGGTGGTTGCAATAATCCTGCCGCACCCTGTACAATTTGTCAGGCGTGATTAGGGTTGAAGTGAAAGACAGGGCTGGGCTATTTCCAGAACTGCCTGGCTTCTATTGGAGGGCGGTTTCTATCAGAGTCAATATAGTAATGGCTACTCACTTCAACAACGAAAGCTCTTTGATGTGATTGAGCCGTACTGACGACAGCGTCCACCGCTTCAATGATCCTTTGCAAGGCTGTGTCCGTTCCGATTGTCATATCGGTTCCTAAAATTGAAAAAGAAATAATTGTCATTCTTGAGTATTCCGGAATTCCATGGGTTTTGATCATAAAATACAAAACCAACCACAAAAATCGTTGTCGATCGACCCAACCAATCCAACAATTTGAATGTTCGGGTGTTGATCGGCGAGCTCTTGTGAAATCTAGAAGCTTTCGGTAAAAGTTGGCGATCTTTCTTACAGTTCCATCTTTGATCAACTCTTCCAGCAGTCCGGGCCAATCTTTTCTGAAAGTGTTCGCTCCAGTCAACGATCCATCTCCACCGATGCACACCAAATTCGTGATTCCACGAGAGATCAAGTTGTAAGCCGCCTAAAATTTTGTACAATTTCACCGTTTTTTTAGATAAATAACAATTTCCAAACCAATCTTTGATCTCTCATTTTTTTCAACCAAATCACCAATTGTTTTCTTTTTTGCCAGCTATCACAGCATAAACTCAGAAACGCGTGATATCGATTTGTCCAAGAAAAGGAACAAAAAAAGATTAAAGGTCAATTGTTGTTATAGGGTGGATTTAACTAAAATTACCTTCTTTCTGCCCTCGCGTTCACGAAAATCAGCACAACGAGCCGATCCGATGATTGTGCCTCCTTTTTGAATGATGTCCGATACGGAGTTCCAAGTAGCCTCAGCTGGAAAAAGATGAAAGTGATAATGTGACATACTAGTTTTAGAGCAATGAGTGTGTTTGTTTGGAATAAGAATATTATTAGACTTGGCTAACGAGGCTTTACCGATACCTCTTTGATTCATCAATACTTTCCGATAGATTTGAGGCTAGACTAGACTTATCGATACTAGTTTCTTGTCAAGTATCGTTTCTAAGTGTCGATAAGCTCTTAAAAAGGCTTCGTTTGCCATGCCTATCACCAAAAATCCAATTTGCCAACTAACCAATATGCTCTCCACCGTCGACCATTCCTTGGTATCCCTCATTGATGAAATAAACCCTGCATCCAAGATAGATTCCCATTCGAACAACCGATCGAACAGCACTGTTCATTCCTAAAAAAGCTCAAGTTTCTTTACCGTAAATACCATAATAGTCGCCTAGTCGCAGAAATTTTTTAATATTTCATTTTTTCAAAGCTCCTAGGCTTTCAAAAATGGGTCTTTAGTATCAAAAAATAGCTCTGAATTTCAGCTATTTTTTTAATAACTAAACGCGCATTGTAGCATAAACCAGTGTCGAGAAAAAAGCGTTCAAAGCTAGACTACGCAACACTCCGCAACTCATTATGGGGTGGGGTACTATTACAATACTTACGGTGGGTTTTTGTACAGCTCAAGAAGCAAAAAGCAAACAAGCTCTACGGTTTCATTATTTTGATTTAATTGAAAAGCTGAACCGTGTAATCCTTTAAGTATAACCAATTGCAATTAAGGAAGAATTATAAGTAAGAAGTAAGTATTACCTTGAGAATCACCGCCAGACGTGAAAACGGCCACCGTTCTTCCCCTGTAGAGATTGAGCTGAATATTGGCCCCTTCTCGGCCCATCACTGGAATGATCGAGTCCATTCTAAAAGAAAAATCATTGCTTACATTTGATTACAATTTTTAAAATCTATTCTTCATTTAAAGTGAAAGCTTATTTCCAAGGCAGAGAGCACTCAAGCGATGGCTTGTGCAAACAAACAAACAGAACCGCATGAAAAGCCATCACTTTAACAAAGTGATATAGAAATTTGGTCAACTTTAGATTCCAAAACTTAACTTTTTACTCATAAATTGGCAATTAACTTATTAAGATAATTTGAATGAACTCGAATTAAGTTTGGATGGAAGTTTACATTTAAACTTTTGACCTGTCACTATGCCCAAATTTCTGAGATCAATTCTTGCCCTAAATTTGGCTGTGCTTTGCTACAAATTCTAAATCCTTGTGGTATTTAAATAGCAGCTAAACTGAAAGAATAATGTGATCCTATCCAACCTCATCGAAAGTTTAGGCAACGGTCGAGGACTTTGCCGAAATGGGTGATGATGGTGATGATGTGCATGCTTCTTCATTTTAACAAAGAAATGACGGTTTTTAGAAAAGTTGCAAAAATTTTGTCATAGCCAGGAAAAGTCTGGCAATTTTTGGCTATTTTTACGTGGAGAAATCGGTGAGAAAGGAGAGAAAAAGAGAAGGAAATTGGGGGGAAACTGTCTGTGAAACAAACAACGCAAAAGGGAAAAGAAAATTCTCTCGAATTCTCCCGAAAAGGATTTCTTTTCTTGGTCAATTTTTGAGAAAATAGTGGGAACTTAAGAGGAAAGGGGACGCATGGCTAGGTGAAGTAAACAAGAATGAAATCTCTCAAAGTGCTGGTTTCGAATCAATATAAAGATTTTTGTCCTAACAATAAACTACATAAAAAGTGATCTTTTGATTTGAATGTGAGAGCTTTTTAATTTGCTTTAAAACTTTCGTATAGAAATTTTGTTAAGAGCGATTTTTAGAAACTTTTTTTAGGTCGCTTTTAAATGGGTAGTCCAGCTTCAAATGCACATAACTTTTTTCAGCAATAACATTTGCTTTTACTTTTTATAAATATTAATAGAAAAATTTCTCGCTTTCGAATGAAACTAAAAAAAGCTCAATTGGAAAGAACAATCTCGAGAAAATGAATGTGAATGCGATTCAACTTGAGAACTTAGAGCTAATCTTTGGTCTCATTAGAGAAAAAAATTAAAAATTAGAGGTCTTATTAGAAAAATTTTCTATTAAAATATGTAAAAAGTATAGAAAAATGTTGTTTCTATTAGGCTGTCCAGAAAGTCTTTTCGTTCATTTTCGTGCTTCCATTTAAAACCAACAAATGCACCAATTGAACTACGGTTTGTTTCATTAGAAAGGCCAATTATTTTTCTCCTAAATGACATTAAAACGGGTTTAAAATGTCTTATGTTTGGATTGTTTTTTGAAGTCGGGTAGTCAAAAAGGGCGACGGCTCGATGATGCGGTTTAGACACTTTAACTAAGGAAACCTATCTTCGTGTCAATAGATAAAAGATAGAGCACAAAAAGTTAGATCTATAGCCAAATTTTCAGGGAAATTCATTCAGCCAATTTCCTCGTAGAGGTTTTTAAAGATTTTTACGAAAAATACGCCTTCACTCTTGAATTTGCTTGTTGAACCCAAATTGACTTAAAAAGACGGGAAATTGAACAATCAACACTTTTTATTTAGAGCAAACCATAGGTTAATTGGTGAATTTGTTATTTCTTGAACGCAAGCACGAAAAGGAACAAAAAGACTTTCTGGACAGCCAAATAAAAAAAGTTCTAAACATTTGAAGCTTGTCTTCCCATTGAAAAGTTCCCTAACCCCGACAAAGCCGATTAGTCTATAGCTTTGACGGCTTTTCAACTTCAAGACAAATTTTAAAGTTTTCTCAACCTTTTTGCTTGTCGTTCTCGGATCCTGACAGCTTCAAGCGGTCCAATCTCATCGGCGGCCTCATCTCCATGTTGCACAAAATCATCTTGATGGTCGATCGGATACTCATGCACAAGCGGAGGCCATGGGTTCTTCTCTGTGTCCATACACCTATAATGAATAAGTTAAGGCGGTTAACGTTAATAAATATAAGTAAGTAAATGAATAAATAAAACATTTGAATCAAATCCATTTTAAGCCAATAAACTGACGCTAAAATTTCGATTCTAGACTCAAGAAAACAAAGATGTTATTGGTATTTCGATCAAAAACTGAAAGTAACTAGGAAGAAGCACATCCCGGGTCCTAAGGGGTGAAGTAGAAAAAAAGATGGAGAAATATAGGGACAATGCGAGAAGCGCAGCCAAGCCAGCTTTTCTCCCCGCTCTTCACACAAACAAGATTGAATAGGGAAAAGAGAAAGGGTAAAAACATATCTTTTCCCTCCTTTTGCAGATAAATAGTTGGGCAGATAGGCGAAAGAAAGGACCGAACACTTGCCCTTGGCACAATTTCCGCAAAATTGATCTCACATCAACCTCTGTCGATCAATTTTTGGTCTAGAGCAGGGTTAGCAAAAAAAGTGACCGTAAATTCTCTAATAGAAACCTCCCCGTCGTCGCGTCGCGTAGTCCAAGTTTACTCTCAAACAAACGCTTATATCTTAACACCAGTACGTTTTTTTTCTGCGCGCTTAGGTATCAAATTAAAGTAGAGAGGATGGGTGATTTTTTGAGATATAACACATATTTTTAACTTTAACCAGTGCTTAGAGCAAAATGATTGAAAAGTGGCAAAAAGAGCCGATTTTAGAGCCGATTTTTCAATCATGTTATTCTAAGCGCTGGTCAGTGCTAAAAATAAGTGTTATACCTAAAAAGTCACCCATTCTCTCTACTTTAATTTGATACCTAAGCGCGCAGAAACAAATTTCTGACCGCCGAGATATGAGCGATTCTTTGAGTGTAAACTTAGACTACGCGACGCTCCTATAGAAGGGGGCTTCTATTAGAGTATTTATGGTAAGATCCAAAGCCAATAGCTTTCAATTGGCCTTGGACCTTTCTAGGACAAAATCGACCAGTCGGATAAAAATACCCACCGTAAATACTGTAATAGTACCCCACCGCCATAATGAGTTGCGGAGTGTCGCGTAGTCTAGCTTTGAACGCATTTTTCTCGACACTAGTTTATGCTACAATGCGCGCTTAGGTATTAAAAAAATAGCTGAAATTCAGCGCTATTTTTGATACCAAAGACGCATTTTTGAAAGTACGGGTGCTTTGCAAATGAAATACTAAAAAACTTTTGCGACTACGCGACTGTACGAGGGGGATGGGGTACTATTACAGTATTTGCGGCAAGTAAAAACGGCTTATTTCCCCAACTAGATCCTTTTCTCTCAATTGCATCATCTATTTCGTCATGAGCAATTTCATCAGTCGTTTTTATGCAAAGTCGAATCTTTAGACAACAAATTGAAACTCTTGTGTTGTCAAAATTTGATTGCTAATGTTTACGTCGAATATCAATTTAGTGATTACAAAACAATTCTCTTCAATGTTTTCATTTCACGTTTTCCCTCGACAATAGAAAATTTACCAAAGTAGACTATGAAAAGATTCGATGAAGAAATTGCAAAAATAAATTGCGTTTTCCGTTTTAGACAAGGATAACTGGATTCAACGTTAAACGAGCTAGTCAGTAAATGTTCAGCTTTGTCTTTTCTGCCTTTTAAAAATAGACTAAAGTATAGACTAGAAAATAGAATATACTAGAATAGAATAGAATAGAATAGACTAGAATAGAATAGAATAGACCAGACTAGAATAGAATAGACTAGACTAGACTAGACTAGAATAGAATAGACTAGAATAGAATAGACTAGAATAGAATAGAATAGACTAGACTAGAATAGACTAGAATAGAATAGACTAGAATAGAATAGACTAGAATAGAATAGAATATAGACTAGAATAGACTAGAATAGAATAGACTAGAATAGAATAGACTAGACTAGAATAGAATAGAATAGACTAGAATAGACTAGACTAGAATAGACTAGAATAGAATAGAATAGACTAAAATAGAATAGAATAGACAATAGGGAAGAATAGACTAAAATAGGATACCGTAATCTAGCCTCTTCTAGATTATGTAACTATTTTATTGTAAACAACATCAAGAACAAGATGTAAGTCAAGCTCTCGACGCCTCATCTAAAGCGTTTTCTAAAAGATGCACTTCAGGAAAACACCGTAATCCCGATGCTAACTAGTCACTTTCTAATGTTCAGCCAGAGGCAAAAATGAGGCTTGTTCTTACCAAAGAGGGGTTACGGTAGCTCTTTTCATCTTTTAGAAAACGGTAATCATTCAGCGTGTCTCCTTTTCTTTTGTCAAAATTTATTCACAACACATAAATTAGTACACGATTTTTTTTACTAAAGCTATGAAATAGCTAAAGAGCTACTGATGAAAGGAAAAAAAAAGTGACATGACTTTTCACAAAATAAAACACAACAAAAGCTCCACCAAAGGTACAAAAAAATGAACGTCGATAATCTCATGAGAATGTTTCAATGCAATGGGCAATCGATAAAGTAAGAGATATTTTTGATTTTTTTTATAAATACATGGGCTTTTTATAGAAAACGAGTCAGTCTCACATTTTAGCAAATAGCAAATAGCAAAGCTAATAGCAAAGCTTGTTTTCTTAAGCTGATACTTCTAAAGATCAAAATATCTCTAAATAGCATTGTATTCACGCTTTAGAGAACAAAAAGCTGTTTGCTAAAACGTGAAAGTGACTCGTTTTCTTTAAAAGCTCATGTTTATGATAAATGATGGTTCAAAGTGACTCCGGTGATAGCGATCGCTTTCTATGATTCAGAATTTTGCTTTTAGCTCAAAAGCTTTTTAAAAATACAGTATTTACAGTAAATTTGCTTAAGGTACAGAATAGAAAATAAATTACCGTATTTGTTCGAATAGAAGACCGCGTGAAGAGTATCATCGCGTACTCCTGCGTAGCAGCCCTTTTTAAAATTCCTTTTCTGCATAAAAGCTTTCAATCAAGTGCTATGGAGCTGGAAAATGACTCAAAAATACCACACGAGCTAACAGATTTTTGAGCCATTTTCCAGCTCTATAGCACTTGATTGAAAGCTTTTATGCAGAAAAGAAATTTTAAAAAGGGCTGCTACGCAGGAGTACGCGATCATACTCTTTACCCGGTCTTCTATTCGAACAAATACGGTAACGATTTTAAAAAAAAACCACAAAATAACTATAAATACTAAAATATTCAGCTATTTTTTATAATTTCTATTTGATAATTTGCTATTTGCTGATACGCTAACTATTTTTAAACTTCAAATTTCAACAATCCGATTTTCTAATTCTCAATTTTCCCTCACCAGAGTCACTTTTACCAAAAAAAGTTTATGACATTATGACCAAAGAACCTGAAGAAAGTGAGAGGAATTGGAGGGGAAAATACTGGGGGGAAAAGGTCGGCTGGATTATCAAATGATCCAATATTAGTGCGATAATCGAAAGCATCATGATGTTTCACTCAAAAGATTCAAGTTTCCTTATTTTGCACTTTTGTATCGATAAAGAAAACTTGAAGATTTTGCGAGCTTCTTAGCGAGGCGGTTGGGGCATCAGAACGGGCATCGGTCCACCCATTGGAGGTCCTCCATGAAAACCCATTGCACCTGGAATTAAGGAATTTCTTTTGCCTATGCATATGCATCGACTTTTCATTTTTTTTTTCTTTTAAATTGCAAAAACTCTATTATATTCTAAGGGGTTTTCTAAAGAAGTTTTAGCTTTATTAGTGAAAAGATGGTGGAGAAAAAGCCTATAGAAATAGAAAAACAGACAATGCTCTTTTATCTCTAGTCGATATTTGTTCTTAACACATTGATACTTTTGTTAGACTTTAGATTAGACAGATACTATAGCTTTAAAATCTTCAGCCTAGGTTTCTGCAAGAAACGTGGACTTCAGCCTAGCCTAGGTTTCTGCACGAAACGTGAAAAAAGCCATTTTTTGGCTCTGCCGCCCTTTACTAAAATAGCTGTAAAAACTTTTCGAAAAGAGATATCTCAAAACGGTTTTTACCAATCGATCCGTCTTGAATTCAGCTTTAGGATGAGCTATAAAACGTCTAAATTGGACAAATTTAAGGTACTCTCCCAAAAAATCGGAAAGGACTTTTCCATCAACCCAATACTATAGCTTTAAAATCTTCAAATTTATTGTTACTTGGTGGTGGCATGATCGGCGGTGCCCCGGGAGCACTCGCATTCGATCCAAACGCTCTCTGACACATGTGACAAGACCATTCTCCTTCTGGAGCCGATTCAAGTGCTGGACGGAGACAATAAAGATGGAAACCACGATCACAATCATCGCAAAAGAGAAGCTTGTCCTGGAATTTGAATTTGAATTTGAATTTGAATTGGAATTGATTTGGAATCGGTTATCTTTTGACTGAGCTACACCCCTCTAGAGTGAGTGTGAGTAAAGATGACGCATTCTGTACAAACAAAACCTAGAACCAGGTTAGAAAAAAGATTAATTACGGAAGAATGTTAGCTCATCGTTCAAGACCCAGCCCATTCGATAAAAAAATTGAACGGGGAATCTGAATCTGTAATCAAAATTTGAATTGGAATCATTTTTTGAAGATTTAAAGATGTTGAAGTTAAAGAAGTTAAAGAAATTAAAGATTTAAAGAAATTCAGCTTTGATTCATACTATCGTAAAAAATCTAGTGACATTATTGTCTTTTTAATCTTTTTCCTATCAAGAAATAGAGAAATTGAGCATCTTTCTACTAAAATAAACTCAAGAATTAACTAGCAACCTGAATTGATTGTAAATTTCTATATAAAACTAATTTTAGAGAATAGATTTGAAAATTCAAAGCTCACATCATTCTCCGAAGTTCCACAAATCGCACAACTTTTGCATTCAATACATTGCCATCCAAATTTCGTTGTCGACAATTGCATATTTGGCGTGAATTTCAGACAACTTGGATGCCCTAAAAGAGTCTCTTCTCTCTTCTCCCTTTTCTCGCTGCCCCCTTTCACAGCAGCGATGTCCGAGTGGTTAAGGAGTGAGACTTGAAATCTCATGGGCTCTGCCCGCGTAGGTTCGAACCCTGCTCGCTGCGAAAACTTTTTTATTTTCGCAAAAAAATTCGTGAAAACTTGTTGGCAACGATTTGCTACCTGATCGACCACAATCATGACACGAAACAAGATCCTCCGCTTTCCCCTGAGCATTCTTAAAGCGATCCCCATTGCAAAAATCGCATTCCGTAGAGATATCGACGTTCGGTGAGAATACTAAAGTTGAATTTTTTTTGGTAAGAAGCTAAATTTCTTATTTCTTATTTTTTATTACTACAATATACAGAAATAACTAATATTCAGTGAATTCTTGAAGTTTAAAGGTTTAAAGGTTTAAAGGTTTAAAGGAAGAAGGTTTAAATTCATGTTAAATTTTAAAAAAACTCACATTTCATTGGTGGTGGAGCGTTTGGTGGTGGGAAAAGTGCATGCCAGAAAGCACGATGATGAATTAAACCCGGTTTACTTTTGTATTGCGCCCGGCATACTGAAATGAAGATCATTTTTTTGACAGAAAACGACTGAAAGCCACATAAAATTACATGCTTTTTGTTTTTGGGGGGGGGGATCGCATTTACAAATGCTGAGTGCTCTGGCGCGATTTTATCATTAAAAATTCTCCATCAAATTCATTTTTGATTTCCACTCGATCTGGGCAGGGTTTTCTCGACTGTAATTTCTTTGTTTATCTCATTTTCTAAAGTGCTTTGTATCCAAAAAAAAGAGCTAGAGATTACGATAGCTTTTCAAGTGAAGAGTACATTTTAGAAAATGATCTAATCAAAGATAACTTTAAAAACAAAGGATTTCAAAAGAAATTCTATAACCAAAAACCAAAGAGAAGCTCAAGACATGCATTTGAAAAACAGAGGTACTACAAAAAAAAAAAGTTGAATTTTGGGTTAAACAAAGGGGCATAAATTTGGCTTTGCTTTGATTTTTGATTGACTAATTTTCTAAAGATATTCAGTTGATAAAATCGCAATCAAAAACAGCAATCTCTTCAATCTCTTCAATAAATAAAGCCATAATCAAGGGGAAAAGTCTTTTCTTTTTTTCTCGATGAACAACAGCCTTTCTGCCCAGACCTCACGGAGGGGAGCCAAAATTTGGAAAATTGGGAAAATACGTGCAAATTCGAGTATCCAGAGACAAAACTCTCAGCGATTTGAGCTCTCAGTTTTGGATTATCATTTTTGAGAGATTACTTCCAAATTATCTTCTTAATCTAATTAGTAACGCTGTCTTTTCTAAAACATGTCAACTTTTAAAGTTATCGTAATCTCTTCTTAGATTCTCTCAAACTTAGAGAAAAAAAAGGTTACAATATTTTTCGTAAGTTTACACGTTTTTAGAAAACGCATTATTTAAGAAAAAAAAAACCATCTTGAAGTACTTTGACAAAGTTTAAAAGTACGTAGTAAGTCTTTTTGACATTTCTTTTAAAAGTTAGAAGATAATCTAGAAGTAGGCTTTCAAAAATTCGCTAGACGAGCTATTGTGCTAAAGCAAGAGTTGAGCAAGTGAATGAAACGAGAGATAATGGTGCAAAAAAAGGACAAAGGACACACAAAAGCCAAGCCAAGCAAAAAACAATCATTTTGATGGTGGCAGGACTTGGAAGATATTTAGATTATATCAAAAATCCTGCCCAGACCAATGTGAAGATGAACAAAAAAAAAAAGACAAAAAATGATGTCGAGATGACTCGGCCAGAACACTCACTCTCGCAATGATGAGGCCCGGAAAGGGGAGAGGGGGGACGATGAGTGGATGGATGGACTGCCTTCACATCTTTTTGAGAGAACGAGCTTTGCTTGGGCGCCGTCGACTTTAAAGAGGGTTTATACAGGGTGATCACGAATTCTAGCGACTCACTTCTGAGGGGGTCTAGCTCAGCGAGAACTCAATGAATTCGTATGAAATTTTTTGAGGTGATTTTTGAGTATGTCTCCTGCAGTTAAGCCCATTTTCTAGTTGAATTTGTGCTTCTAGAATCTTAAATCTGATCATATTCATTAAATAACTTCAAAAACGGCTCTCAAAAAACTTGAATTGGATTTTTCGCCAGGTGTCTCGTGACTCTCAATTTTGCAAGGACATATAAAGATTCTAGAAGCACAAATCAGTTAGAAAATGGGCTTAGCTGCAGGAGACATACTCAAAAATCACTTACAAAAATTTCATACGAATTCATTGAGTGAGTTCTCGTTGAGCTTGACCTTCAGAAGTGAGTCGCTATAATTCGCGGTCACCCTGTAGAGTGGAGACTAACTTGCAAGTAGACTTTTTCTGGTACCTGGAATTATAGACTTGCTTACTACTCATTTGTCAAGTCTACAACATTGCCTAGCCCCTGAAATAGTCATAGAATTGATCAGTACTCGTTTATCGATAAAGTACGTGTTAAATAGAAAACACCAAGACTGAGCTTGGGTTGAATTTAGAAAAAATACATAATTCTATACAATCACCTACAATAATCAAGTTTTGAGGCGAGTCTGAAAATTTTAATAGTAAGTCGATCCTAATAGTAATTCTACTACAGTAATCGCTAAAAAGTGCTTCTTTAAAGCAGCTATCGTAATCCTGGCTGCTTCTTTAGTCTTATCAATCCCCATACAAGCTAATATCAAAATGCTCCCAATTCTAATACAGTAATCGTTCTTTTTTAAAAGTGCTCCTTTAAAACAGCTACCATACTCTACAAGTAAGCCAGTTTAGATTTAAGCTTAAGTTATCTAAAATAAGACAACGGTTCACCGCATTTTTTAGCTTTTAAGAATTACAAATACAAATTACGATAATTTCCCCTGTATTCTTTAGAAAACACTAAACTCTATCGATAAGCAAGTCTACTTATTTTTATCAATCTTTTCCCTGAAAACTCTACCTTTCTTTTCTCCTTTGTCACTCCGAGTTTTCCCTTTTTACCCTTTCGCTTCGATCCCCAATCATCACCATCGGATCCACTATCCGACAGTCCGTATTCGTCCTCTTCACGCTCGTACTCGTCCTGGAATTTAGTTGGTGAAAATTTCGTTTAAAATATCTACTAATTTTCAAGCAACTGATCAAACCTTTTGTGGTGACTTTTGACCTGAAATCTGTATGCAAATTTTCTAGATAGAAACTCTTTTTCGAAACTTGAAACTCACATATTTCTTGCTTCGCACGAAAACTTGTGGAGTAGCGGCGGCGAGTTCTTGAGCGACGAAAGCGTCCATCGAATTGTCGGTGGGTGGAGCCAACTCGACATTCGTATTACCTGAAATATCGAACTAGCTTTGAGGAAAATAAATCGATAACTATTTAGCTTGATATCGATAACTAAATGCAAATTTTAGAGTTTTAAAAAAAGTTGATCTCCCTCAAAATTTGCATATCACCACTTGACTAGATCTGCCTTAATCGGCTCGTTTCTAGGATACAAGAACAATTATTAAAAGTTAGCATTTTAACTAGAAAAGTATCGAAAATGACATAAAGTCTCTTGCTTTCAGTACTCGCTTTCTAAAGCTAGATCATGAGGAAGCTAAACCGATATGAGAATTCTACACTTTCGTACTCTAAAAAAGCTTTACCTTGTCTAGCCACAGCATCGGCAATCGCCGGATTTTGACGAACAAATAGAGAATAGAGAGCCTTATCCGATGGAGGAGCCGATGTTCGCTGTTTCCATCGCATTTCTTTGTATCGAATGATCTGAATTGAATTAACTACATACTTTCAAGGGTTTTTCTAAAACTCACATATTCTGGGTCATCACTCGGATAGCGATGATAGGGAGTCCGATGTAACGCTAGTGACGCGTCATGTGCTTTCGAGGTTTCTTGATCGAAAAAGGGCAAGCGGCGCTGGAATTGGAAAGTTGAAGGTTTTGAATGGTGTAAATTTTCCAGTTTTCTCACCTTCCTTTCATTCGAAGACCGCGAATTCCATCTCGAGCAGTTCTTCATCAGCTCCGTGTAACCCGTCTCAGAGATCATTGTTACCCTGGAATTTGTTTTGAATAAACAAATTAGAGAGCTATACGAGTTGGGGCTTCCGAAATCCCTCTGGCACATTGCCAAATTGTTGGTTTATAAAAAAAATTCTAAAAACAAGGAGAAATAAGTCGCAAACAGGTTCTGAAAATATCGCCAATCGAATCAGCGTACCCGAAAACCCTAGGAACGCTTTTTTGGCAATTTGGCAGAGGCATCTTGGAAGCCCACTGGTCCCCCAACCCGCATAGCCACCAAATTAGAATTAAGATAAATAGAAAAGAAGAATAAAATAGGTAATTAGATTCCTGTAAAACAGAAATTTTGAAGGGATAATGATTATAGCTTTGATTGGCGTAAACTAATAATTGACGCAGATAGAGAATCGTCGCTTATACATGCCATTGGCAATGACGGTGACAAGAATTGTAATCAAGGCGCTGGCGTTGCTAATTGCAAATTGTTTGCTTATCGTTTATAAAAGCTTTCTAAAATAAGCGCCTTCTAGAAAACGCCTATTTGAAAGTAACTCAACTGAAGTAACGATTGGAAAGGCGTTGTTGCAAAAAGTGAAGAACAAAATTATTTCACAGACAAAATCAACCATCGATATCAGCAAGGCCATCGCAAACCCTTTCATCAATAAAAATCTGAAGGCAAATTTTATTATTTATTCTTCGCTTATCATGTTTCCAATGGTTAGAATTCGGCGAAGATAGGACTCAAAAATGGGATGTCTTTCAACAATTTTCCACACAAAAAAATCAACTAAATGAGCCTCAAGAAGGGAAAAGGAAAATACGCACAGCTTCCTTCACACTCGCGAAACAAAAAAATAACGAGAATAAAAAACTCAAAGATTCCTCCACACGTCACCAAGTTTAACGATACTTTTAGGGGAATTCCCAAATTTAATAACTCGAAGCATTTCGAGCTGAACAGCCGCCAAATAAAACATTAAACCAACAATGATACCAGACCGCCAATAAGATTAATCCATTTAAATAGGAAATTCACTTCCTGATCACTCTACAGATAAAGAATTGGTCAAAAAGAGTTTTCAAGTATTTACTCTAGATACACCAATATTTGCCTCACAAATCCACCTATTTTAAATCCTATTTTTTTTCAGCGAGAGCCTAAACTAATTGGGGTTTATGCAAGATTTACGCTTAACGGAATCGAACGTGATTACCAAATAGGAATAAATACAATAGCAAATGAAAACGATACAGAAACAACAAAAGAATAATTAGAAGAATATCACTGACGAGGCATAATGTATACAAAACACTTTTGAAACTCGAACAGTCAGCCGAAAAAATACATAGGTGAAACGATTTGTAAGAGATAGATCTTAAAGTAACAAAAACAATTTAATAAAATACGCGGGTGTGGCAGCTACCGGGTTTAGAAAAAAAAATATAATGGGCCAAAAGAAACGAGAAATCGATGGAAAAATGGAGAGCTTTTATTTGGTTGGTAGAGCTCGAAGGGTGAATGAGTTGTAGAAATGTACACGAATCTGCAAACATTTAAATGAAAAGTGTAATTCACAAGTAGACAAGCCAAATTTTTAAAGATCCGAAAGGTCTAGAATCTGTTCAAAATAAACCCACTTACTTAGTTATGAATAATGATCGGTTTCTCCGTTGCATGCCCAGTTCGTGCCCCTCGAGACTTGTTCAGATGATCAATTCCCAAAAGTGGCATTGTCGCAACAGAGCTCATCTAAAATAAGTGGTATACATCAAAAGCCGGCATTCATTTACCGTGTGAGTTTGAGAAGCTACCCGCATCTCGGAGAGATTCACAAATCGACCCTCTTCCTTCATATCCAATTGACGCGCAATCTTGCTTTGCACAATCAAGGCGAATTTATACTAAATACTTTTTATTGGAATAACATGTTATCAAAGTTACCTTTTCATATTCTTTCTCAGGAACATCAAGAACTTGTCGTAGTCGTTCATGCACTTCAGTGAAAGGTTCCTTATCGGTAACCTAAAGAAAAATTTAACTCGCAATTGTAAAATAGCTTACCTTGAACAAGAAAGGCACTCCAAACATTCTTGAAGGCTCTTTGTCAAAGTGAGCTACTGGTAACAAATGCTCATTGGATCCAATCTTCAACTGATCTTTCGGTATCTCTTCCACTCGAGCCTAAATAAACAGCATTTCATAATAAAGTAATCAGCTTACCGTGTACATTGTAGAGCTGACAATTTTCTGATGAACCTCTTGCACTTTAATATGATTTTCGAAGACGGAATAAACACGTGTGCTGTTGGGAGAAAGACCGACATAGACAAGTCTAAAATAATAATCAATTACTTGAAAGAAAATTATATTTTACCTCAGAATGCCCGTTCCGTTCTCGGCACATTTGAATTCTCGTCTTGCTTCATCCAATAAATCGGCAACACTTCCATTCTTGGGTGGGAACAAAGTGATCTCCTAGAAGAACATTGTATTTAATACAAATTTAAAGAACTAACTGTGATATTCAATTTTTCGTCCATCATTTGAACCTTTATTTGCTTCCGATTTTCGAGATCAGCCACCGGTACTGGCATTTTGGTGTACACAAGACGATACCTAAACTTTATTTTGTGAAATTTTTATTATGATTTTTACCTTTTCTGTCTCCTTGGATCATGAACGCTATTTCCAGTTAGTGACAGTAGATCTTTCACCTAAACAAACGATTTTTGCTTCTAAGCACTGAAAGTCACCTTATAAGCTCGATATTGTGGCTCTTGAAGATATGAGCTTGGCTTCTCGTTGTAGGATGACATCTTCCAAAGCAAAATCTTGTGCGGGTCAAAATCAATCCTTTGTCCAATCCAGGTACACAAATCGTACATTCCCCAATTCTAAATTAAACAATGAACAAAGGAAACAAGTCTTTATTTACTAGATGGATGGTTCCATTGATTGGTGGAGTGATGTCGTTTTGATGGAAGACAAATTGTGCCGACTCCGTATGTTGAGAGATTTCCACTTCGATGTTGTTGTACAACTCGGACATGTGCAACTAAATCTCTTAATATTAAAACTAAAAACATTATCATTTTAAAGCTAGAATGAAAGCTAAACGACCCTCAACGGTTTACTTATATTTGCGTTCACTTAATGGAAAATATTTTCTAAATCCTAGAATCTCTTGTCACTGGCTGAACAAATCAAGCTTACCGCCACGCTGTTGTAAGTATCGGCTTCGTTATCGTTTTGAACGATAAGAATTCCGCCATCAGAGATTTCGAGAAGTACCTAAAAGTGACTTTGATTTGCCAAATTGTTGATAACAAACTTGTTCATGGCACATTTGAATGGAAACATCTGTCACCAATCGTACCCGATCCGGAGATATTTCCTAGAAAAATCATCAACTTCATTAACAAATCAAAAGTTGTACCTCGTAAAACGAAAGACGGGCATCCTGGGGAAGTTCACCCATTTCACAAATTAGACGAGAATATCTAAACCAACAAGGTGTTTTCTGAGAAAAAAAATGCTTACTTGGCCAAAGGCTCCCTGAAATTCATCATGATGTGACCCAAAAATGTTAGTGTTCTCAAGCGAGGCTGATAGAGCTTTATGAACATCAACATTTCGTCTAAATTATTTTGTATTTTGTTACAAAGATTCTAATTACTTTTGTCATCATATTGTTGTAGGGAAAGACGTTTTCCAATATTGGACAGTGTTGGAGTCTCCACAAATATCAAATTCCTATCGCTGTCAAAGGTGTCCTCGAGCAACTGAACTTTTTATTGCCTAGAAAAGAAGACTGCCAAGTTTACTTTGTTTCGATCTCGTGTAATCAATGTCGATGGCCTCATCCTTGCCAAGCTAACGCCAGTCTCTTCGCGCGGCGGATTGTCAGTGAAAAGCCACAAACGGAAATCCATTCGAAGTCTCTGAAGTAAGACAATGTTTGAGAATAAATAAGAAAAGCTTACATTTTCCCCTTCCGCACCAAAAACCCGACTTGCCACAAATTGGTAAAGCTCTTCCAAGTTCATCTTTTTCTTTACCTAAATCAATTGATTAAAACGATTGCCATCAACCGGTACCTTTTCTTTCTGGCACTCGTCTTCAAGAAGTCGTACATCGAAAAGGTCAAAGCCGTGATGATTTTGAAATTTCTCTTCTCGGATCAACTAAAATGGAGCAATTTTATCTTTGATGAATATTTCAAACCATGATCTCCGTGAACAAATGAGCCTCTTGTTTCTCCTTCTTGCGATAAGCCTCCTCATTCCGTTCGGCCTCAAATCTTTGTCGAAGATGAATTGGGATGTCGTTATCGTTGATCGTCGAAAGGACCTCGTCTAAAGTATTTAATGATTGCTAATCCGGTTGTGCGAACACTACCTAAGCATGATTGCCGAATGTATACAAGCATGTAAGCGTTGGTGTAAATTCGCCCGGGCGTCTCCAAATCTTCTCCTCCATAATTTGCTGTGACGGCGTCTTTGAAAGATGATCGCGAGACCACATCGTCGTCAAATTTGCACCACTAAAAGCACAATAGATAAATTTTGTTAAACCAAAATATATTTTAACGTTCAATCATAACATACACAGGAATGAGGCTGATTGAGCTTAGTGTTGATGAAGACCACGTAATGCCCGCCATGAAAATCGCCGGAGTGAACAAGAACGGCATGGAGCACATAGGTAAAATCGTTGTCTTCGCTTCGGTTGTCCACAAAATCGTTGAGATTCAGGCGTTCCGGGAATTCAAGTCTAAATAAAAAGATCACAATAAAAAGCTGAAGTTTTTACCGATCATTTATTTTCACATTTGCATCAATGGCCGCGTCGTATTGAAACCTCATGAGCTGAAGATGTAGAATTGGTGGAAAGCTAAAATCAGAAGAAAATATTTGGATTAAAATATTTGCAAAACTTACGTCAAGAATTTGACTCCTTTCTCTGCAGGTTGCAATCCGTAAGCGCCAGCATCATACTTGTTCTCACCGTCCAATCTCTCCGAGTCCACATAATCACGGAATGATTGCAAGACTGAATTGAGATGTTTTAAAAAAGTTTCAACAACTGTCATTGTTGTCAAAAAACTTACTGTCATTGTTTCCTTTGACATTCAATTGCACATCGTAAAAGTCATCCACATGCGAGCTCTCGTAGTCAACGTTGATGCAGCGAATGAAAGATTTCATCTTGCCACGGAAAAGTTGTGGAATGGTGCCCTCGACCTAAAAAAATGTGTAAGTGCATTTTTGTGAATTGCTACCTTTGTGCCTTTCATCTTGCTTTCCAAGTTATCCAGCAACACGCGGCACAGTTCTTGAACGTCGTGTTGAAGAAATGAATCGAGTGAATCCCATCCAAAACTTTTCGTAAGTTTCTTCGTCCCAACCTGAACAACGTGTTATTAAAGTTGAGTTTAAAATTTCTTACCGGTTTGTCAGAATATTGGAGGTCATAAAATACTCGTTGCATTGCAAGAGCTACTGAGGATTCTGAGTCATCTTCTTCGGTTGGCATTTCATAAACAGCCTAAAATTTACTTATTGAATTTGAAACATTTGAAAATCTTCACTTTTCGCAGTTGATTTGTGAAGAAAAACGCTTGAAGTAATGAGTTCATATAGCAAGTTGCACCCTGATTCTTTAAACCAATATAACCCGCATGTTTTTTCGAATCCCATCTGAAAATGCTGATTTAAAAAAGAAAGGAAATCTTTTGACTGACTGGACTCCGTGAGGGGCATCGGCAGAAACGATTACTTCGAGCTTGATTGTGTCATTCAAAATATACCCGTTATCTGGATTCAGTAGTTGCTAAAGAAAATATTTGCACTCAAAACAAAAGTATGACATACATCACAGCTCATGAACTGCGAGTAGCCCCAATCGTTCTCCTTTGGATAAAAAGTGTGCGAGATCCGGCGCACATGGGATTCACCTCCGCATTGATTCACGACCTAAATGTAGAGATAAGTATTTTACAGCTTATAAGCTCAGTTTAACGACAATTCCAAGAGCTTAAAAATAAAAAATTAGCTATTTTTTTCAAGAGTTTAGTAAGCCTCTAATTATTTTTGGTGCCAAGCTCCACGTCTACATTGCTTCATCTTTACCTTCAAAGTAGCCGTCGCTATACAATTCCAGGCAACCATTTCCGAATCTCCGTTGCATTGTAAAAAAAATCCTAGGGCCTTGTTTGTGCGACCTCCAGAGCATCGTGATTGATCCCTAAACATTTGTACATTAATTGATACGTTAATACAAACAAACCGTGGTATGGCAAGAATTTTCCATGGAAGTCCTCTCACAAATATCGGTTTCGAAAGTCGTTGTTGTACATCAGCTGGTCCACGAGCAAAGTCACTAAACACAAGATTTTACACAAGATCAACAAGGAATTTTTCACCTAAATTTATCGATCTCTAGCTCTAGCAATCCTTCGGGTCGATATGAGTCCTCGGGGTCGTTTTCCTCTTCAGCCGAATATTGAGGGTTCTCTGGAAGTTAAACAATTGATGTGAAACTTAAACACAAACAACTAAAGATTAAAGAAATATTTTATTTGCAAGTTGTTCTAAAGTTAAACACTTAGAAGTCATGCTAAATGCTAAACCAACTAATCATTAAGCTATTTTTAAATGTAAATTAACAATCAACTTACGAGCTGTGCTATTCACACGCTCCATCTGTAGCTCGGTGTCCATCGTTTCAAGGCCATCCTTTTCCGAGAGTCCTTCCGACATCTCTTCTTCGTGGTCGCTCATTTCAACCTGAATAAAAACAATAGCTTAATTGAATTTTAAAAATATAAATTAGACAACTATAACGCTATAATAAGCTATAAGGGGCTTTTCGACGCAATAAGCCAAAGGTTTTGCATCGACAGTGATGCTAAAAAGCTTAAAACCATTGCTAACTTTGAAAACAAAAACATTTAGAGCTTTTTAAAGCCTAAAAACCATCATAAACCTTATTAAACGATTCTAAATGAAACCAAAAGCCAAACCATACCTCAACAATGTCCCCCTGCGTCATTCGCATCTCCTTCCGGTGCTCGCCGTTCTCCATGCGCCGATCCCAATTCAAGTAGTGATCGGGCGGCAATCTGTAAACCATTGAGAACATAAATTTAATCGATTAAAAAAAGAATCAACGACCCTCAAAAGAAAGCGAGTAAATGCAAAAGAACGTGGGATGATCGCCCACAAAGCTCATTGCCATTGGCATTCTCTAGCGCCGCTACCCAAACGAGGTCAATGCATGAAATGGAAATAGCCATAAACCTATCGGTAACAAATAATAATGATAAGACTTTCAACTTTTCAAATTTGAAAAGCGATGACACAACGTTGCACTTCAAAAAGCCTAGACAACAACCGGTCGTTTCCTGTTGACATTTCGCGGCACGGCAATTGCGGTTTAGCAAGAATGGGGTCAAGAATAGATGTGGTAAGCGTAAGAATGGTACTTCACGGATAACATAATGGCAAAATGTTAACAATGGAAAGAATAGTTGTGCACAACAAGTTGGTCTACAACGGTTATCCGCTTGCCAGATCCGTTCTCCTTAAAGTACGCACAAGATTAACAATATCCTTGCTAAGAAGACCAAGAACCGTCTAAAAGCGCGAATTTGGTGTGTTGTGTTTGTCAGTTGGTGCGGGGGGAACGCCCGAGGTGGTGGGTCTCTTCACCCCTTTCCTCTGCGTGTCTACCCAACAACCCCATCTCTGACCAATCTGCACTCTCCTTTTGAATCGTTTCGCATTTATTCAGCCTTTACCCCCATATACAACCGATTTAACTCCTTGTCGCACAGCACTTTTGCCTTTTTAAGCTTTAAACCTAGATGATGACTCAAACAGGTCCTTTTCATTGTTTATCGACTCTTTTTTGAATTCGGCATTTCGAAAGGAAAATCCATGTGTTCGCACTTTTATATTAGTCTCGACGCGCGTTGCCAAATGAGACAAGCGAGGGTACGGTAGGATTTTGGCACGAAATGGGTGCCTTTTAAATTAAGATAATCGTTTTTTTTGAAGGAAAGATGTTTATAAAACAAAGATTTCTTGATTTTTATGAGTCTAAAATGAATAGAATGTCTACTGGGCCGGCTAATGGGTTAATGCAATAGATCTTGCCTAGATTGTTCTCATTTTAACCAATCCAAGTGAGTTCTTAATCGTCTACAACTTCAAATCACAATCAAACACTCTAGATAACACTTTCCAATCCTCTATATATACAGAAATTTCAATTTCAAGGTAATAATAGCTTTCTGGACAAAAGGTCTAACTCTCCAACTACTCTGAACACTGACTAGAGAAATCTTTGGCTAAATACAATTGTACTTACTATTAGACGTTTATTCAGAGTGTCTTCTAAAAGACACTTAGAAAATTACCGTATCCAGTTTCATTCAATTGGCCCTATTTTCGTATCATTTTGGATCACAATCACAATCACAAGGCTTATCAATGAAGCCAATATTTGGCTGATAAAGCTGCAGAGCGGCAGCTTTATCGAGCGGCAGCTTCTCAATGCATTTTAGAAAACGTAGTACTCAAAAGAAACTTTGAACTGTTGTACAAAATAATCTCCGCTTGGAATAACGTAATCTCTGCAATACTGTAGTTCTCCTGTAAGTAGTTTGGGATAGAATTTGAAACTCTATTGGATGAAATACGGTATCACTTCTTTAGCCAAACGTGAGCATCGCCCACACTTGGTCGACCTACACCTTATCAGATAATAATATTGATTATATGAGTAATAAGAAATAAGGAACGAGAGATAATTCTTAGCATATAAATAAAGTTAAAAAGCTCAACAATTGCTATTTTCCACGAAACTAGCTGTATCTCTTTTTAACTCCAAATTGGTTCTTTTAAGAATGAAGAGAAACGGCGAGCTCTTGTGAAAAACGGATTTTGGAGAGTACGTGTATTTATAGGGCCGTCACGACACTGCGACGTTTTCTAGACTACAGTACTTTCTGTCTGTCTGTCTGTCTATCTGTCTGTCTATCTATCTATTTATCTGTCTGTCTGTCTGTCTGTCTGTCTATCTGTCTGTCTATCTGTCTGTCTGTCTATCTGTCTGTCTGTCTATCTGTCTGTCTGTCTATCTGTCTGTCTGTCTATCTGTCTGTCTGTCTATCTGTCTGTCTGTCTATCTGTCTGTCTGTCTATCTCTCTGTCTGTCGTCTGTCTGTCTGTCTATCTCTCTGTCTGTCTGTCTGTCTGTCTGTCTGTCTGTCTGTCTGTCTGTCTATCTGTCTGTCTGTCTGTCCATTGAACACTTGCACATGTTTAGATATTCTCATTCTAAATTCAACTTTTATTCCCTATTTCATTTTTTGGTTTTTATACCACAAAATTTTAGATTGAAAACTGATTTACACCATCATAACCTCATCAATCTCTTCATGTACAAGCCGCTCAAGCCAAGGTATCAAGAAATAAATTATATTTACTGGAAATTTTCTAAAGTTCGCTCATAAGCAAGCAAATCCTGGCTGTACTTTTTGCTCACACGTGCGTGCTCTGGCACAAAGTTCATTGTGTTGCTGCAAAATAGTGTGCCAGAAAGCCAGCGTTTAACATATACTATGATCCTCCATGCGTAGTAAGCTACAGTAATTCAAAATCAAAAAGTTCAGTAATCCTATTGAAGGTAAGGTAAGGTAAGGTAAGCCCTAGTTTAATCGACTTAGGCCTCACTTTTTTGGTCGGAGTACGGTAGCTTTGGTGTTCTTTAGAAAGCTTTAGTTAGTACGGTAGCTTTGGTGTTCTTTAGAAAGCTTTAGGTAGTACGGTAGCTTTAGTGTTCTTTAGAAAACGTTTTATTCAAAGGGGAAACGTTTGAGTATGCCGGAAAGGGTTATTTTTAAAAAAAACTACCTGTTTTCGTCATTCTTATCTTGACAAAAGAGGGCCCTAGATAAATCAGACCTATCTTTTCCAAATCTTCAATCACTTTACACAAGAAATTGCAGAATCGGTGGAATTGGTGGTGAAAACGGAATGAATGAGGCCTCACATCAACCAAAAATCCGCAACGCAGTGTTCACTCGCGTCACGACACCGCGAAACAATCCCCTTCCCACAAGAACATATCCACGTTCGATCATTCATCACAAAGAATCACAAATGGATCAAATAAGTAAGTGACACAGGTAACTTAAAACAATTGAAAAGCTAGATTTAAAGAAAAA
Source organism: Mesorhabditis belari (assembly GCA_958450365.1). NCBI lineage: Eukaryota > Metazoa > Nematoda > Chromadorea > Rhabditida > Rhabditidae > Mesorhabditis > Mesorhabditis belari. The sequence continues at coordinate 1,559,578 of CAUEEP010000936.1, read as the reverse complement.
ATGTTTTAGATAAAACGGTTTTTAGATCAAAACAAGACATTTAATGTGGAAGATGTGACAGATGTGGTGAAGGATGATGATGGATTCACTTGTGTCTTTATTGGGGATCAAGGTGAAAGGATACGATTGAGATTACCCACTGAAGTCAGGTGAATAAAGGGATTTCATATTCTTATGCAAATCATTATACAAAGTAAAAGATTACCTTGTTTCTAGAGTTCATTTCTAGTTAAGAATAGTTAAGAATAGCTTTTATCATTGCTTTTCTTTTCCAGTTTTGCTTTAACCAGTAACTTTTCCATTGAATACAGTGATTTTTTTTACTTAGCAGTTTACTTAGTTTTTACTTAGTTAACCTTAGCTAAGCTATACAGCTGTAAAGCATATTATTTAACTTAAGAAGCTATTTGACTTTAACCTCATTCTTTGCACTTTGCGCTTAAGCTGTCTTAGCCGATCGGATAGGATCTGTCCGATCGACTAGGATGTCTTCTCAGACTTGTCTCCTAGTCTGAGAAGACATTTGAAGCTTAAGAAGCTATTTGATCAAACGAAACTCTTCCAGTGCTCGCCTTGCGCAACTTCTTGTCAAAGCATCAAAACATCCGAACTCCAACGAATCACAAAAAGCTCTTCCACTCAATGAAACCTTTCAATGCACAATTTCATCAAGTGATCCGAAAGAACGAGAGAATCAAGTGAGTGAGAGAATCAAGAGTATCAAGTTTGGAAAGATCAAAGTCTTTTCAAACAATATCTAGATCCTAAGCTGGGCTCAATCATTTCAGAAACAATAATGTCAGCTTAGAATCGATTCAGTACTTAGTGTAGATCTCTAAACATTGAATATAAACTTGAAACTTTGAATCTAAACTTGAAATAACTTGAAAGAACTGTTTCTTATAGAAAGTTTCTTTATCAATAAACTTGAGCTTACTATTTTGCAAAAGAAAAAGCTTCAAATCATTTGAATCGACTTTTTCAGCTCTAGAATTGATTCTCAATGTCAGAATTGATTCTCAATTTCAGAATTGATTCTCAATGTCAGAATTGATTCGCAATTTCAGAATTGATTCTCAAAATTGAGTTTAAAATGATTTTATCTGAAATTTTCTATGTTTTAGCGTAAGTCTAACTTATTTTTAACCTTATTAACCTTATTTTTAACCGCACATCTTTTAGAAATATACATTTATTCACACGCATAATGTGGTACAAGCAAGCAAAATCCCTAAGCCTTTAATGTAAGAAGAACCCATGGAGAAAAAAGAGAAATTGAGATCTATGGAGAAAAAGAACGAACAATCTAGCGGCAGAATTGAACCTTTGATCTCCAGACTAAGATACTCGACTATTAGCCAGTCGATCATGGCGGAGAACTTTAATTAATTAGCATATTCACTCGACATGGTACATCGATGTATCAGGGATGTTTTCTCGTTAATGAATGAACCAAAAACTCTGAAAATTTGTGAGGATATGTAATCCCCAATTAGAATCTGTTTTCAGTTTTCAGTATAGCTTTTCTAACAATCCAAGGCAGCCACTCTATGCCCTTCATCTTGCTTGTAGAAAAAAAGCTGCATTTGGGGTTTATCGCCATTTTGATAAATTGGCTTGAATAAATCGATTTTTCCAACAACAATCTCTAGTTTTTTGATTAAATGTTTATTCTATTGCCTAAATGATTCCTAGAAACTTATCTGTAGATCTGTAGAACTTATTCCTAAAAACTTATCTGTAGACCTGGATCTGTAGATCCAGGAAACGTCTGTAAATCAGCATTACTCAAAATGAGCAGCATTTCTATAGAAAATTTGATTTCAAGTCGAATGAGAGTAAATTCAACGTTTTTTCAAACAAACCCGGCTAAGAAACAAGCAAAATTGTAGATTGCCAACGGCAAACGGACTAAAAAGGAAGCGGAATTTACATGTCTGAAAGGATTCTATTCTGAAATTCTGAAAGGATAGCATGCCTGCTTACATAGTAAAACTGGAGCTGCAAAGCTGAAGCTGCAAAGCTGGAGTTGCAAAGCTGGAGTTGCAGAGCTGGAGTTGCAGAGCTGGAGTTGCAAAGCTGGAGTTGCAGAGCTGGAGTTGCAGAGCTGGAGTTGCAAAGCTAGAGCTGCAGAGCTGGAGCTGTAGAGCTAGAGCCGCAGAGCTGGAGCTGCAGAGCTGGAGTTGCAGAGCTGGAGTTGCAGAGCTGGAGCTGCAGAGCTGGAGTTGCAGAGCTGGAGTTGCAGGATTAGGATCTACAATCCTTTCAGCTCCTTTCTACAATCCTTTCAGATCACTCCACCACCTGCTCTTTACTCAATGAAGAATCTAAAAATAAATGGAAATCAACGATCACCTGAGAACATGAATCCAAATCAGAAATCGATTCGATCCCTTGATGCAACAATTCAGAAATTGACAGCTTCTGCTGAGCAAAAGAAAACCGTAAGTTTATTTAAAAGTTCTCAGAGTTCAATTTCCATTTTAGATCTCAGTCATCACTCCACGCACCTCGATTCTACAAAGTGTAATCACCGAGAATTTCCTGAGAGCTGCTGAGGTACACACAAATTTCAATAGTTAGATAGATTTTACGAATTCAATTCAGCCATGTTCTTCATCAAAATGTCGTCGATCACTTGATGGTGGAAAACATTTGGTTGACGGATCGCCGATGCCACAAACGAAGCCAGACCTCGATGAAACTCCACTAGAAAGACGAAAAAGCCATTCACCGATCAACATTGAATCAATTGAGCCAAGTTAGTTTAGTTTTAAAGATCATGAGAGCCTGTAAGTGTTTCCTGTAAGTGTTTCTCTTAAAGAGTTGTTCATGACAAATGCTTTGTGCTTAAAAGATCCTCAATTCTTCATTTCTCTTACAACAGTATTAATGTTTCAAGAAAAATTGCGAATTGAGTGTAGTAGGAAGGATCGAAACTTTATGAGAGAAGGATCGAAACTTTATGAGATCTGGTTAGACTTGTTTAATCATATTCTTCCTTAAAAGTAAAAGTACACGAATAATCAATTACAACACAAAGAAGGAAACCCTTAGTTACCCCTATTATCCAAATACTGTTAAGAAAAAACCCATAATGATTAGAAAAAGAATCTATTATTTCTGGCCGCTGGGATCGAATCTTTGACCCTCAGAATAGGAGACAAGACTCCTATCCGATTGGCTAAGACAGCTTAAGCTCAAAGTGCAAAGGAAGAGTTTAAAGTTGGGAAAGAATCTTGTTGAAGAATTTTATCTAAACGATTGTAAATACAAATTGTTCGAGATCTGATTTTCAAGCCCACGGCTATGAAGATCTAGATATTTCCCTCTCTTTCGCCCATGTCTTTCCTATTTCTTCTTGCGCAAAGCAAGAGTTGATAGCTCAATGGTAGAGCATCATGCTGTTAATCGGAAGGTCGCGGGTTCGATTCCCGGGGTCGCTTCCAAGTCCTTTTTCTCTAAATTCTTTTTCTTTACTTGGTCATAAAATTTGCTATAATATCATAGGTCAACGTTTCAAATTATCAAATATATCCTATCAAATTGTTCAAGTGAAAACCTTGAACAAGGCTTCATTTACTCTTTCTTTTCAATCTTGACTGGTTTTTACGCTTACTGTTGATGGCTAAAGGTACTAGTTTTAACAAGTAATTTAGTATTTCGAATAAGGAATGTTTTCCAATCGAATAACAAATGTTCTACAGTATTAGCATTTGTTTATTTCTCATGCAACTACTGTGCAACTAATCATTTTCTCTTTCATTAGCCCTTTTTATCCATTTTATTTTTAGCTGTAGGCTTGTTAAAAGTGAAGAGAAATGGGGAATGAGAGGGGAGTTGAGGGGGCTCAAGGCTCATTCCCAATCGATAACCTCTCTCATCCCTTCCCCTCTCTCTCTCAGCCTTTTAACCCTCACAACACTCCCCCAAACTTTATGAGAAATAAAAGGACGATTAAAATAAGCAAGGGTTTTACAATGATTACTGTAGTTATAATAAAGTGACATGATCTAGACCTTGTCTAGGCCTTGTCTAGGCCTTGTCTAGGCCTTGTCTAGACCTTGTCTAGGCCTTGTCTAGGCCTTGTCTAGGCCTTGTCTAGGCCCAAATTGGGCTAGACAAATGAGGACCAAACTACAGTACTTTTGGCATACTGTAGCCTTACTGTACTACTGCTTTATCGTATCTTTATCCAAATTTTAGAACTTCAACTAGCCGATCAGAATATGGAACTATCCGCCTCGTTCTCCGAGCAACAAGATGAAATGAGTCCGGAGTTGAATGGGAATGGTTCGTTATAAAAATATAATCGATATTGAATTCGAATTAAATGTGTAATTGGATAATCAAAGAAACCAAGTTGTAACTTTTCTCCCATTTTCAGCGATCCCTCGCAAAGCTGAGATAGCTGAGCAGACACCAATCGCTCGCAAAGCTGAGATCGAGCAGACACCAATCCATCGCAAAGCTGAGATAGCTGAGCAGACACCAATCGCTCGCCCATCAGATGAGAATTTTGTAAGTTGATTATAAGCTGATCACTGAAAGTTTTTAAATTAATTTTGCGTACTGTGGTTTTGTTTTCAACAAACGATCTCTGACACAACTCAAATCCGCGCGCTAATGGCTGTAAATCAAGCCAAAAACCAGCTTATCAAGTCTTAGCTTAGCCATCGATTAGGAAAAGTGAAAACTGTACAACAATTTCTCACTCTATCTTTTCAAATACAAATTCAGTGTGTCAGAAAAGGTGTGTTTGTTAGAGAGCCTTTGGCTAGAATTCACGTTGGCTAGAAAGCCTTTCCGCTTTTTTAAAATAAAGAATAAACCAATCGATCTACGGCTTAGTTGGAACTAGGACAGATCAAAAACTTAGGCGCCGCCAGGATTCGAACCTGCGACCCCTCGCTCACGGTGTAATGGTTAGCAACTGTGTAATGGTTAGCAACTGTGTAATGGTTAGCAACTGTGTAACGGTTAGCAACTGTGCTAACCATTACGCCACAACGCACCTCATTTCCGTTCTTTCAGAGGGAGCTAAGTGCTTATTTTGATCTACTTTATATAGAAAAGGTTTCAGGCTTTATGCTAATGAAGGCTAATGAAATCAAAGATCAGCTCTGAATTCTCTAAATAACAAACACTGATTCTCATTCTCAGGATTAATCTTTTCAATTGAGCTTTTTAAATAATTGGCTTTCATTCGAATGCCAGAAATGTTATAGCTAAGCAAATAGTCTTTCTATTTAACCAAATCCTTCATCGTCATCTTCCCTTCACCACCAAAAAAGCTATTTAGTTCCCCATTGAGCTTAGGGTTAGGGAGCCGTCTGTCATGACGTGGGTTAAGTTAAGCTATAGCCTAGTATTGTGTGTGTCGTTGTATTGTGATTGATATATTTCGTGTATGCGATAAATTCACCACTAGTAGCCCCAGTCGGTATTTTTTAAAAAATCCTTTTTTTCAGAACACAAATCGTCGCCATCAAAGCGAAGAACCAAAAATCAAAGAGGAACCAATTGAGGAAAATGTTCAGAAAACTCTAATAAAACGAAAAAAAGAGAAACAAAAGGAGAAATTCGATTTCCAGCGTCAAATCAGCGATCCCGGAGTATCATCAAATGAATTGAGACCAAAAATCGTGCTGAGATTGAATCGAAAAGCTTTAAAGGAATATTCTCCGGACAAGAAAATGACTCCAACAATTTTAAAATCTTCTAAAGAAAAGGAAGAGAAAGAAGAAAAGGATGGAAAGGAAGAAAAGGAAGAAAAGGAAGAGGAAGAGGAAGAGGAAGAGGAAGAGGAAGAGGAAGAGGAAGAAAAGGAAGAGAAAGAGGTATCTCCGAGAACAGCGAAGAAAATCGAGAAGTTGACATCATTATCTCCATATCAATTTGATGATGAAGAGAAATCTCCAAGAATTCGACCAACCAAGAGATCAATCACTTCCATCAATTCACCAACGAAAATCTCATCAATAAAGAAATCAAAAACCGTAAAAACTGATCGTTTTTTGATAGATGGAATCTCTCTTGATCAGATTGAGCAAATAAAAATGGAGAAAGAATTTCGTGAATTATATAAACCGACGGAGAAAGATATTGAATTGTTGAATGATTTCTGCTCAGAGATTCATTACAATACAGAGATGACGATTGATCCACGAGCCTCCTCCGAGCCGATCCTTCTCAAGATTTTCCCTTATGCTGTGCATTTTCCTGTGGATTTCCAACCGAGTTGCAGGTTTGATTTTTGATCTTTACATTAATCCAATTCTTAATTCAATCGATATTCCAATAAATTCCAGTTATCAAGATGCTTTTCCATTCTACGAGTCGTTGAAAGATCCGAATATTGAGAATTTCAAGAACCCGAAGAATTTCCCGAGATTGACGCCAGAGAAATCAGTGAGTTGAGCACTATTTCTGAGATTTGGGATTTCTGGATCTGGAATAGAGGTTCCTTTAATAGATTGGAATAGATTTAATCTGGAATAGAGGTTCCTTTAAGTCAAGAACTCTTCCTTCCTTTCTTCCTTCCTTTCTTTCTTCCTTTCTTCCTTTCTCTTCCCCTTCCTCTCTTCTCTTGAAAGAAGATATAGGATAGCTCAATGGTTAGAGTATCACAGCAAAAGCAAAAGCAAAAGGTCGATAGTTCAATCCCCTCTCCAGAAATCTCTCTTTGCCATTCTTTAAAGAAGAACCAGCCGAGAAACCCGTTCTAACAGCGGGTTTTTCTCGATGTTTTAGGGATTGACGGGTTTTGTCACCGTGGAGCAGTGGATAGCGCACCGGTTTATCGCCCATACGATCTGGGTTCAACCTGCGACTCGAATTATGCTTTTTAAAAAAACCAAAAGCACGCTGCACAACTACATGTAATTCCCTATTCAACGGCACAAAAATCATTGCAAATGGTCCTCTGGGGGCTGAGGAGTAGCGCGCACAGAAAGACAGACGGACAAACAGACGTCTTAATCCCTTTATATATAGTAGATAGTTTCCAAGGTGCAGATAAGATAAAATTTTAGCGAAAAAGTGGCTTGGAAATGCTGATGTTGATGCTGAGATGCTGAGACTCAATTTACATACAAAAAGCTAAATTTAGTACTTCTAGGTCTTACTTTAATCTGGGATAAAGACAAAAATAGGCCCATTCAAGAACTTTCGGATTTTCTGTAATAGTAGTGCAGTCTATAATAGAAGCGCAGGTTGAAGGCGTTGTAGAAATAGTAGTGCACACTATTATTACAGAAAATACGGTATATATCTACTGTAATAGTACCCCAGCCCCATAATGAGTTGCGGAGTTTTGCGTAGTCTAGCTTTGAACGCGTTTTTCTCTCGACTGGTTTATGCTACAATGCGCGCTTAGGTATCAAAAAATAGCTGAAATTCAGGGCTATTCTTTGATACCAAAGCGCGCATCTTAGCATAAGGCAGCGCGGAGAACAGAATGTTTAAAGTTAGACTACGCAACAATCCCGAAAAAAGGCGTTTTTCTCGACACTCGTTTATGCTACATTGCGCGCTTAGATATCAAAAAATAGCCCTGAATCTCAGCTATTTTTTGATACCAAAGACGTATTTTTTGAAAGTACGGGTGCTTTGGAAATGAAATACTAAAAAAACTTTTGCGACTACGCGACTGTACGAGGGTGGTGGGGTACTATACGAGTATTTACGGTACAGTATTTACGGTAGCTAGATAAATGAATTCATTTGCTAGGCTTTTTGGCAAGATTAGATTTTACTGAATAGATAGAATCCATGTAAAGACACAGATTTACAAGTACCAATTACAAGTACCAATTACAAGTACCAATTCCAAGTACCAATTACAAGTACCAATTACAAGTACCAATACAAGTACCAATTACAAGTACCAATTACAAGTACCAAATTCTTTCCTGTAATACTTTTTAATCTACTCTTTAACTAATCGTTTCTCCATTCAGCGCCCCGAATTCTCTCTATTACTTCAAGAGGAAGAGCATCCATTCGTATTCCTCCCATCTGGTGTGGCAGTGCGATTGGGAATCAATAATGTGAATGTGAGTTGATTAACAAAGATAGAATTAAAAATAGAATATTGCGCGCTACCCTTACGAACTTACGAATTACGAATTACGAACTACTATATCTGTAAATGTTATCTACAAGCCACAATATCTAGATCCGCTTCAATTTAGACCGTGACTCGACTGCTGTGCTAGTTATTTTGCTAACTGCGCTAGTTTATGCTATAAAAACAAGTACAACAGTACTGCATAATCTAGGGTTTTAAAAGTTACAATAAATGAATCACAGACACTCAAAAGCAAGTCCCGAATTTCAGTTCTGGCGCGGCGAAATGCCAGCCGAGCGGAATCCTTTCAATCTCCGTTTGGGTGATGTCGTTTGGGCTCCATGGCCACGAAAAGGCAAAAAGGAATACTGGGCAGCGTATATCTTCAACTTTCAAGTATAATAGTTAAAATAGAAGACTAACTTTCAGATAATCAGCTAAGAAAAAAGAAACTTTTAGTTACTCGACGTTGATCGAGATGGGCACAGTAAAACGCTGTTGTCACAAACGAAAACAGTGCAGGGACACGATAATGTGAGTTGCACTTAGAGTCCTACAGTAGTCTACAGTCCTACAGTAGTCTACAGTCCTACAGTAGTCTACAGTCCTACAGTAGTCTACAGTCCTACAGTAGTCTACAGTCCTACAGTAGTCTACAGTCCTACAGTAGTCTACAGTCCTACAGTAGTCTACAGTCCACAGTAGTCTACAGCCTACGTCCTACAGTAGTCTACAGTCCTACAGTGTCTCAGTCCACAGTCCTAGTAGTCTACAGTCCTACAGTAGTCTACAGTCCTACAGTAGTCTACAGTCCTACAGTAGTCTACAGTCCTACAGTAGTCTACAGTCCTACAGTCCTACAGTAGTCTACAGTCCTACAGTAGTCTACAGTCCTACAGTAGTCTACAGTCCTACAGTAGTCTACAGTCCTACAGTAGTCTACAGTCCTACAGTCCTACAGTGTCTACAGTCCTACAGTAGTCTACAGTCCTACAGTAGTCTACAGTCCTACAGTAGTCTACAGTCCTACAGTCCTACAGTAGTCTACAGTCCTACAGTAGTCTACAGTCCTACAGTCCTACAGTAGTCTACAGTCCTACAGTCCTACAGTAGTCTACAGTCCTACAGTAGTCTACAGTCCTACAGTCCTACAGTAGTCTACAGTTCTACAGTCCTACAGTAACCTACAGTAACCTACAGTAACCTACAGTAATTCTACAACTATTATTTGATCTCTATTGTTGTATTTAGGTTGTTTGCGCTTGGCTATCGGAACACGGTCAATACTTGTACAGTCTAGTGCCTTATCGAGAGATTCGTCCGTTTGACACCGCTTTTCATATAAGGTATTCAATTCTACAGTAATCCTGTAGTACTGTAAGCCATGTAGCTTTAAAGTAGTACTGTTTCCTGTAGTCAAATGATGGTTTTTGGGCTGGTTCAATTACCCAAGTCGACTCAGGCTTTGGCTTTCAAGAAATTAGCATAAGCTGTTTTTTTTTGCATAGAAATTGCAAGTTTACATATAAATGTAGTATCCACTTTGGTAAAAAATGATTCTTCACAAATGGCTTTTGATTTCGATAAGCATTCTTTTCGGACAAAACATCGGCGTGTCATCTTTTCACGAGCAGCTCTTCCAGTCAGAAAAATACAAGTTGCCCGGCGGGGTTTGGATTTGGTTCCTTATCTCTATAAATTAGTGTGGTTGCTTATCTCTCTAAAATAGTGTCTGAATTAATCAGTGCGCATGACCCATTGCTTTTGTGCGCCCAAAACTAGTTCATTGCAATTTAAATGAATTTGTCCGCTAGATTTTAAAATTATCTTTTAGAAAAGAAAGCTCCTTTTCCCTAAATTTGGTTCCTTATCTCTCTAAATTTGGTTCCTTATCTAACGCGTAAACGCGATTCAACCCAACAACGTTTGTCTTCATTTGGTTTTCTCAGGCGACTCTTGGGCAACAACAATTTAGCTCTTTTGAGCCAAATAATCTAAAAAGATCAAACGAATATATCAATTTTTAGTTTCTGCCTTGCGAAGCAACAAAACTCGTCAATTTTGACAAAATTAAGAACAACATTGCTCGAACAACAAATTATGAACAACATACGACTGTCCAAGGGTTCACTAAATCTGGTGAACCATGACGCGAACTGTATTTGTCAAATGTCCTATGTATTTGTCCTGATGTGAAAGAGATCGTCCTGATGTGAAAGAGATCGTCCTGATGTGAAAGAGATCGTCCTGATGTCAAAGAGATCGTCCTGATGTCAAAGAGATCGTCCTGATGTCAGAGAGATCGTCCTGATGTCAAAGAGATCGTCCTGATGTCAAAGAGATCGTCCTGATGTCAAAGAGATCGTCCTGATGTCAAAGAGATCGTCCTGATGTCAAAGAGATCGTCCTGATGTCAAAGAGATCGTCCTGATGTCAGAGAGATCGTCCTGATGTCAAAGAGATCGTCCTGATGTCAAAGAGATCGTCCTGATGTCAGAGAGATCGTCCTGATGTGAAAGAGATCGTCCTGATGTGAAAGAGATCGTCCTGATGTCAAAGAGATCGTCCTGATGTCAGAGAGATCGTCCTGATGTCAAAGAGATCGTCCTGATGTCAAAGAGATCGTCCTGATGTCAGAGAGATCGTCCTGATGTCAAAGAGATCGTCCTGATGTCAAAGAGATCGTCCTGATGTCAGAGAGATCGTCCTGATGTGAAAGAGATCGTCCTGATGTGAAAGAGATCGTCCTGATGTCAAAGAGATCGTCCTGATGTCAGAGAGATCGTCCTGATGTCAAAGAGATCGTCCTGATGTCAAAGAGATCGTCCTGATGTCAAAGAGATCGTCCTGATGTCAGAGAGATCGTCCTGATGTCAAAGAGATCGTCCTGATGTCAAAGAGATCGTCCTGATGTCAAAGAGATCGTCCTGATGTCAAAGAGATCGTCCTGATGTCAAAGAGATCGTCCTGATGTCAGAGAGATCGTCCTGATGTCAAAGTGATCGTCCTGATGTCAGAGAGATCGTCCTGATGTCAAAGAGATCGTCCTGATCGCTGTACTTGTTGCCTCGGCTTATTGTTGGGTTGAATGGCGTTTACTTAACTCCGCTTTGATTCTCACAGAACTGATCTCGTTATTGATAAGGAATTTAGAGAGATAAGGAACCAAATTTAGAGAGATAAGGAACCAAATCCAAACTCGCTATTGAACTTACCTCTCCGACATGACAAACCCCGCCGGGTAACTTGCATTTTTCTGACTGGAAGAGCTGCTCGTGAAAAGATGCCACGCCGATGTTTTGTCCGAAAAGAATGCTTATCGAAATCAAAAGCCATTTGTGAAGAATCATTTTTTTACCAAAAGTGGACATTTTCTCATGTATATTTATGACTATTTATGTCAAAATCCTATTTAATTCCAAATGTTCACTTTGTCAAATCTATTTTCGTCAAACTATTTAATTCGACACTCAAACAAAAGTTATTTTAGAAACAAAGCAATTTTAGAAACAAATATACATGTTCTCTATTACATCTTTCACGTTTTTGTTTCTAAAATAACTTTTGTTTGAATGTGGAATGAAATATTTTGACGAAAATAGATTTGACAAAGTGAATGTGACACATAAACTAATTACCGTAAATACTCTAATAGTACCCCACCACCCTGTACAGTCGCGTAGTCGCAAAAGCTTTTTTAGTATTTCATTTGCAAAGCACCCGTACTTTCAAAAAATACGTCTTTGATATCAAAAAATAGCCCTGAATTTCAGCTATTTTTTGATACCTAAGCGCGCATTGTAGCATAAACCAGTCGAGAGAAAAACGCGTTCAAAGCTAGACTACGCAAAACTCCGCAACTCATTTTTTGACTATTACAGCATTTACAGTGGTTATTTTTATCCGACTGGTCGATTTTGTCCTAGAAAGGTCAGAACAAGGCCAATTGAAAGCTATTGGCTTTGGATCTTACCATAAATACTCGAATAGAAGCGCCCCTTCTATAGGAGCGTCGCGTAGTCTAAGTTTACACTCAAAGAATAGCTCATATCTCGGCGCCCAGAAATTTATTTCTGCGCGCTTAGGTATCAAATTAAAGTAGAGAGAATGGGTGATTTTTTAGGCATAACACTTATGGGGCGTATCAAAAAATAGCCCTGAATTTCAGCTTTTTTTTGTTACCTAAGCGCGCATTGTAGCATAAACCAGTGTCGAGAAAAACGCGTTTTTTCGGGATTAACTAATTTGCTGACTTAATTCCTTATTTTGCGTATTGGATGATAACGTTTGCTAAGCTACACTACTGGACAATGAAATATGATATTTGAAAGACGATCGTCACTTTCGCGCGTCTGTAACTCCCTTGTTTTTGAGTTTAAACTATTAGTGTTATGCATTTTCTGAAAGCTCTTTTCAAGGGCTACACAATGGTAATATTAATATTTAGAAATACTGTAAAGACAAGGGAGTTACAGACGCGCGAAAGTGCGAAAGAGTTTTTTTCAAATATGATATTTATATGTAGCTAAACTTATCGAATTTTATTTAGATATGAGGCCAAGGAAAAGAAAGAGAAATGGTGTAAGAATGTGGCACAGGGAATTGTCGCTACAGGAAAGCTCGGATATTGGGAAGAGTGAGTGATTACTGTAACTAGATTGTAACTAGAAAGTCGACTCTATTTCTGACAGATTACTATAACTAGAAAGACAAATACTTCTAACAGATTAGAAATCACTTAGACTTAGCTACTTAGACTACTGTAAGTAAATACAAAGAGTACGGTAACACTAGACAGATTTTAAAGTGAGCTTTTCAATCTACTGTAACTACTGTAACTACTGTAACTGCTGTAACTACTGTAACATTCTGCTATTAAGCTTGCTGTAGAAAGATTACTGTAGACAGGCAGCCACAGGCCTACAGGCAGCAAAACACTAGCTTTCCAGTGCTGTAACTCTATAGAATAGTAAAGAAATAAATGGCAAAAAAAAGTGGAGCTAAAGGGAATCGAACCCTCGATTCTGCTTACCAGCTTGATGCTCTACCACTGAGCCATAAGCACCTGATGCGCCCAAGGAGAAATAGGAAAGACAAGGAAGATAAGGAAGTTCCAAACGAAACTCTTTTCAGTTTAATCAGCACAAGAGTTCTCTCGTATCTCGAGAAAATGCCTCAAGCAAAACCTCTATTGAATGCTTTACCCAAAGAAGTTTTTGACTCAATCAAAAGTGGAAATAGAACGGTAAGAATACAGCCTTATTTTTCCCTCATTTAACATTTCCAGAGTTTCCCCTCAAAGAAAGGAAATCAATCAGAACAGCAGAAACGATTGCTCAACGATAAACTCCTTTATCGTTGCTATGAAGTGGCTTTCGAGGGACGCTTTGGATATCAACCGGATATCTTTGATAATATGTGAGGGTTTTCTCTCTTTGATTAGCTACATATTCCGCTTTTCTGCCGCTTTTTTTCTTTTCGACTTTTCAATGCCGACTCTTTTGGGAGAGACTTTGAGACTCCTCTTTTGGGAGACAGTCACCGTCTGTTTCAGTGACTGTGGCCAGAAGTTTGTACATGATTTGTCTCTTGTAGTGACAACGACAGTTCTTCTCGGCGATCTTTCGATTCGACCTCCCCTCTTCATCCAAATACCAAAACGATTGAAGTGAGTTTTGAAAAGGAAAAAAGTGTGGAAAGATTTCAATACACTAGGTCTACTAGATCATATTTAGTACTAAATAATATTTAGTTTATAATTTGCTAGAGCTACAGTAATCTTTCTACTGATAAGTTCAATAATTTGCCCTTCCTAAAGGCCAGAATTAGGAGGCCAAGCTAATCCCCATTCAGGAGCCAAGTCAATCAAGTCCCAATTAGGAGGCCAAGCCTTCAATCCCCATTCAGGAGCCAAGTCAATCAAGTCCCAATTAGGAGGCCAAGCTAATCCCCATTCAGGAGCCAAGTCAACCAAGTCCCAATTAGGAGGCCAAGCCTTCAATCCCCATTCAGGAGCCAAGTCAATCAAGTCCCAATTAGGAGGCCAAGCCTTCAATCCCCATTCAGAAGCCGAAAGCCTGCACATTGTGCAATATCCAGTCTTTTGAAATGGCCAGAACCTTATTGTGAGAATCAAAAACATAATTGTGAAAAATAAAAGATGTTTGGTTAGTGCGGATTCGAACCTGCCAGAAAAAACCTCGCATTCGTTCTGTGAACCATCACGCCAACCACTACACCATGAGCGCCGCTGAGAGCCCGGCTGAGAGAGAGCACATAAACTCGACTCAGGGTTGTAAAGCAAAAACTTTTGAGTTAAAAGTCTTTGCGAGCTATTCAGCAGATTTTGATTACAGATTCGGAATCTATATTCAATTTCCTATCGAATGAGCTCGTTCCAAAATCCCACAATGACCTAGTTCCCTAGGCTGGCTGGCTTCTGTCCGGGCTTTGGTCTGACCTAGCTTTGGTCTGGCCTGGCTTTGGTCTGACCTGGCTTTGGCCTGGCCTGGCTTTGGTCTGACCTGGCTTACCATTTAGCACAACCCTAGCTAGCATTTAGACTTACCTGTGCCAGGATTTAGCCAGTGAAAATGGGGAAAACCTTTTCGGAACGCAAAACACGTATGTCTCTTGGGCTCACTTTAGGCTGATAGCACTAAACCAAGTCTAGGCCCAGTGCTAGAGCACGGGAAAACATGTATGATATAGTAAAGGCCACGATTTCAGAGGGAATGATGAAGAACTCTTGAAATACTTGCACGCTCTCAAAAGTGATCCGCCTCCTGATGCGGATGTGAAATTGTATCCAGCTTACCCATGGCTTCACACCACTCCCATTGACTCGAAACCCGATGAGCATTGTTGTCTTACTGTAAGTTTTTTTCAAACTATCGTAATCTCAGATTATTATAATCGAAATCATCACAAATTTTCAGGCGTCTCCAGTTCATCTTTGTAAATACGAGGAAACCCTTGTCGAGGAAAAAGAAATGCGAAAAACTGAAGATACTCTAGAGAAAGCGTCACTTTCACAAGCAGATTGGCTGGTAAGGGAAGAAATTGAAAGATTTCCTATCAAACTATTGGGTTGGTGAATTGAAAACTGCGGGCCATTGTCATAAGTGACAGTTTGAGCACTTTCTTCAAAAGAAACCCATTTTGGTGTCAATGGAAAAGTTGTAGAGAATCAAAAATCAAGCTTATATCCAAATTTTCAGAACGATTCAAAAAACTGGTTTTCAAGAAATGCCAAATTTACGAATTTTCACAAAACTTGCATTTTAAGCGAAACTACTAAGTGTATCTTTTTGAAAATTTGGCTATAAGTCTAATTTTTGATTCTCTACAACTTTTCCATTGACACCAAAGTGGGTTTCTTTTGAAGAAAGTGCTCAAACTGGGCTGACAGCTTACATCTCCAGTTCTCCATTTTCGAGTCTCACACTTGTCTCACACACAAACCAAAATCCTACTACGAAAGAGGAATCCGCAAATTGCCTGTAAAATGGGCAGAAGTCGTCAATAATAATGGAAATTATTTGGAATGAATTGATGGTTTTATGCTGAATAAATTTTAGTTCAAAGTCCCGCAGTTTTCAATTTACCAACCCAATAAATCTGACAAGGGAATGGTCTAAAGTTAAGGTGACCATTTGGGATGAGTGATGCCTCATTCGATAGATCTCATGATGAATGAATGATGACCAAAAAAATTAGCTGCCTCAAACGAGAAATGGGACCGACAAGGAGGAAAAATGATGTTTTTGACCGTCCTTGAAGCGGCTGGAACTTTTTACTGAATCAATATTTTTGAATAATCTTTTTTTGCATGTAATAGAACTCGAATGAAACTAAAAATAGTGAAATTTGATTCCGAAAGTATTTATAAAATTTTACATTTCAAAGCTATTGATTTTAGTCAAAGTTTATTGAAAAGCCAAAGCCAAAGCCAAAGTTTTTTTAGTTTCATTCAAGTCCTGTCACATGCAAAAAAAGATTATTCAAAAATATTGATTCAGTAAAAAGTTCCAGCCGCGTCAAGGAGGGTCAAAAACATTATTTTTGCATCTCGTTGGTCCCATTTCTCGTTTGAGGCAGCTAACTTTTTTGTTCATCATTCATTCATCATGAGATCTATCAACTGAGGCATCACTCATCCCAAACGGTCACCATAACTTTGAACCATTCCCTCTTGTCAGCTTATCGAACACCGATAGTGAACAACGACTTTTAAAACTTTACAAAACTCCCCAGCTAACCCAAATCAATTTTCAGCTGGAAAAGTTGACGTTAAAAAGAACGCATCAAATTCTTTCATCTCCTCAATGGCCTCCACCCCCAACCGGCAGTGCGCGTCTCCTTCAACTTCACCTTAAACCCTCTTGGTTTAAATTGTTCGATCCGTTTTGAACTTGCTTATCGAAAATTTTGTCGTAAAACTAGAGATGAGATTAGGGTCGTTTTAAAAAAACGCAATAGTCTCATTACAGTAGCACCACGTCATCAATTAGTGTCACTCTCGAGCATTTCCAAAAGCACTTTTTAAATTTCGAGTTAACTTTATCGATAAGCAAGTCTCGATCCAAATTCATTCTATTTATTATTCCATAAGTTAATCATCATCTCAATCTTTATCGGGTTTTATTTATTCACCCTTTTTCCCGGTGTTTTTTCTTTTTTGATGCTCATGTCCAAATCGGGATCTTTTTATATCAGTTTATCTAGGATTTTTGCTAGAGAAACTTCATCTTTCAACATTTTTTTTTATTCCAAATTTAGATTGCTTTAATTGGCTTAGTCCATTAGATCTCGTTTCGATTAAATTTACTTTATCATTTCATTCAGTTACTGGTAGATTTTCTATATTTCATTCATATCTTTGCACTAAACGGTTAAAATAAAACATTTCAAAGTACCATCTGAAATGTATTCTAGCCAAATTTTTCCATTTTTGGTTTAGATGACTAAAGTTAGCAAATTTATTCAGCATTTAAAAACAGATTCAACAACTAGAAGGTAACAGTAACATTTTCAAAAAAAAAAACAAAAATTGACAACAACAAACCCGTAAAATAAAACATGAAAATAATTGATTCAATACCCTAACCAAGTTTTTCCATCTCGTCTTCGTCCATCGAAAATTCATCATCATCGTCATCTGACATCATCCATATTTCATCGTCTTCGGTATCTAGTTGCACATCATTTTCCATCGCAGCTTCATCATTTGAAAGCATGTCGTCGATTTCTGGTAAATCTCCTGTCGTTAATTCACTTTGCCACTTTCCTGCTGCATGACGTATTTCTGCCTAAAAATCTTCAGTTAAACTCCAAATTTCAAGTTTCATTTTTTTCCTTTTAGTAAAATCAAAATAAGCTTACCCTGGCTCCATCAATCTTAACGCCACTTGTTTTCGCCATTTGCACCAGTAAGCCTTCGATGACATCTAATTGTGAGGTAAAACCTGATTATCAAACATTTAGCGTAAACCTGCATCAAATCCAATGTCCTCCAATCGTTTCCTAGTTTGAATGTTCAATGACTTGCCAAAGTCTAGAAACTTTTTCAATATAATAATTTATCAAATATCAAATACCCTTTAGACGAAGTTCGAACGCTTGGAATACTACATCATCGATGTCTTTAGGGAGTTTTTCTGCGTTACATGCGAAACTAGCGACTAAACAAAGACAATTTAAAAAAATTCAAATCCTCTTACCTAAATCAATCAGCTCTACAACTATTTTTCGTGCCAAAGATGTTGGATTGTTCCTTTCAATGTGCTTGTCGGTGCGCAGAAAATCGAGGCAAGTCTTCTAACAAGAAACAAACTATACACAGAAAATCTTTTGTGAAATCAAACTTTTGCAGTATGCTTTAAGAAACTCGTCTCGTCGTCCTTTTCAGCAGTATCACGTTTTGCAATAATTGCGGCAAACTTGGATGCCTCAAGACGAATTTCTTGCTAAAGCAACAGTATAATGACTAATGATAAACACACTGACCAAACGTTTTTGCAAAGCCGCCTCATCATTGATAGTAGCTTGGCGCAGATTGTCGACCTTCTGTTCGTATTTTTCGACCAAAGCCTAAAATGAAACTTTAGCATGGTTTGGTTATTTAGCCAACATAATAGACAATAGCAATAATTGCTGCCTAGCCTAGAAAACAAGCCTGCAATTCCTCGATACTTTGCCATTGATCTTCATCGTCGCCTTCCACCTAAAAAGATCAGTTTTTAATAGAGAGCAAAACTTCCTTTACACAAAGCAATTGCTAAAATATACTCTTATGCTAGAAAACCCATGTTTTGACGATGATGGACACATCGATTGGCCCCGAGTTGTAGGCATTCTAAACAAGTATGTAGGTACATATGTGGTTGAACAAACGAAAAAGAAAAAAATGTTAAAGCTATTTCAATAGCTAATAACGTATATCTTAATTAATCTTCTCCTGAGGACGTGCTTGTTAAGAGCAACAACGTCACACCCTGGCCCCGTAAGCTTTACAAAACACAAATGCCAAGAATATTAAATTTAATTGAACATCTGAAAAATGACTCACAGCAATTCAATGCTCGTAGACGTCAAAAAGCATACTAAATTAGTTACCTTTATTAGAATACAATATTTCAAAAGACACAAAGTAGGAGATCTCACCACAAGGAATAAAATCAATAAAATTGCTAGAGAAAAATAGAAAACATGGTAGGATATGAAATGAAGACCGTAAGAACAAAAACTTAAAAAGGATTATGGCTCCCGACAAGTCTTCTCATTCTTCGCGTATTTCTATCCTGATCTCGCATCATTTTATCGATTTCCGCATCGGTTAGCGTCTCCAGGCAAGGTCCCCATTGCTCACAGTCGGATGGATTTCTAAAACAACCACACAATTAAAATTTTCTTCAACCGTTTAGGTTACTTTTTACAAGGGAAGGTCACCGGCTCAAAGTGATCTTTTGCAACGACACCATGTCCATCTTATAGAATCGCCTTTGTTTTTTTCAAATCTCTTTTCCGGTTTGTTTTGTTTGCAATGAAGAGCCGAGTTAAGCGTTATGGCAAAAATTTTACATCATTGGTTTTGATACTATCGAAGAATCTAGATAACCATAGGGTCACTCGCACTATGTACTTGTTTTTATTTTGAAAATTTTTCAAAGTTTCAGGAAGTAGTGTATGAAGCCTAATCCGACTATTGATTGCAAAACAAGTCGAAAAAAATATTTTGAAAAAAGCAAAAAGTTTGGCGAGAGAGGGATTCGAACTTAGGCCAAGAAAGGACATAGTCACTCACACTAAGCCACTAGGCCACCGAGGCAGTTGTTTGGATTCCGTGTGGTGCCCTCATAAGGAGTCCAAAATTTAGGGTAATTTTCTATGCCAGATGTCTCTCGATTGCAAAGCGTTTTGCAAAAACGGAAATCGGATTCGAGATCCCCATAGCCGATTCCATCGGATGGACATGGTCTCGTTGCAAAAGGCCACTTTGAGTCGGTGACCTTTCCTTGTAAGCTAGATTCATTTGACGTTAATTTTTATCATTTCCCAAAATTTTACCTGAATGGACAATAAACAGCGGGAAGTGGCGATTCAAAGAAGGAGTGTGTTTTTTGATGCCAATTTAATTGACCACTAAAGAAAATAAGCCATTATGCTTTTAGATATTTCAACCACAGCTAATCTGAGTAGCAAAGATTTAAAGATTACGATATCATAAACAAACCGAATAGAGTATGAGATGGCAGATCGAAATTCACCCCCAAGACCCAACTCGGCGCAGAGATTCTCCGCGAAATCCTCAGGATTGTTGCTTGGGTCGCTCAGGTCCCATCTAAAAGAAAAACGCTGTAATTTTGTAAGCGTTAACCTACTCAAACTGATCGATCAAAATCTGATTGCCGACGTTGATGTTCAACTTAAGAATTGTTCGTTGGTCGGTGACTTCTGATGGACCTTGCTAAACAATTGGATTGTTGAAAAGGTACTAAGCCACAACCTGCATCTCTTCCGCTGCTTCACTTTGTTGAAAAATGGCAGCAGAAATGGCTGATTGAAAAGAAGCGAGTGGTAAGCCGAGGTCCGTACATAGCCGCTCGGCCACCTAAAAAAGAAAATATTATATGCCATAAACTAAATGTTATGCATTTTTGTAAACTTACAAGATTCGGAGTGATGAGTTGTTCGCTTCTATTGTAGCAAAAGGTGTCTCTCAACTTGATCCCGTCGATTTCCATATCCAATCGAATCGGCATCAAAACTTCCAGTTGCTCGGCATTCTCCATCAATCTTTGAGCCTAAATAAAATTACATCTCCTTATAGAACTACAGATCCAACTTGTCCCAAATCATCCGTGGAATATATTGTTTCGATTTGTTTGCACTTCCCGCGTCCGTATGCTGATGGATGAGATGCGGGCACAGCCTCTAGGTGATGTGAGCCAGATACTACCTAAAATAAAAACTAAACTTATATTTAAACACGAACCATACATTTCGCCCAATTAATCCACTGATTACTGGAGTCTTTGGCGGATTCGGCTTCGACGAGGTGAACTCTCCTTCTGCGCGCGGTGTCGATTGCCCACCGATTCCCTTTATTATTAAGTTTATTAAGTTTGTTTAAAGTAACCTTACCTTGTACTTTTCGTCTTTCCCCGCTAACACTTCGTCTATCTCCGTTTGTCTGACAAGCCTGAAAAGTAAGAGGTAAGTCAAGTTAACTCAACTCAAATCAACTTACATGATATTTGCAGCAAGGAAGGCGGGTGACGCATTGATGCTTTTGATTCGCCCTTTCTCCTCCATTGTCGCCACTCGTTTCCATAGAAGGGGATACTTCTTGTAGAAAGTGCCACGCGCAAGCTTCAAGTAGTGGCCGATTTCAAATCCGATATAATACCTAAATCAACGGATATTAAACCGTTTGGATTGCATAACAAAGCTAATAGTTGACAAAACTTTACCTTTCCCCGCCATCCTCCAAATCGAAAGATTGAGGCCTCGGTCCGTACATTCTAAAAATAATTGAAAAGTGGTTATCAAAAGCAAAAGCTGCACTTTCCCAGTATCGGATATGGTAAATCATTATCGGGAATGGGGCTTTTGGGATTGTAGTGATTCTACTAGTTTCAAAGAAGTTTAGCAAGTTTAGACTATTGCCAACAAATCCAGCAGAAAAAGAGCGTACAATTTAGCCTAGGGTCAATTTTATATAAATAAAATCAAAAAAATGTCATCCCGGATACTGGAAAAGTACCGCAAAAGCAAAGGAAAAAGAAAAAAAAGTAAGCATACTCGTGAATGTACAAAATGAAAATGATTTCTTCGACTCGCAAATTTTTTCTGCACCGTTAGTGCAGAATAGGAAAGGATTACGGTCAGAAAAAGAAAACGGCGGTTTCTATTGCACTAACTTTGATGTTTGAATACGTAGTATATTTACATCAAAATTGATACAAAAATTTTCTCTTTAGGCCATTGTGCCATTTTCATTTTTCTTGGTCGCTCAATGGTTGGTCCGTCGGTGAGTTTCAATTTTTAAAGTGGTTTTTTTTAAAAAATGGTATTTCTCTTCAAAATTGAAGTTTCTTATAATTCAACCACACTTGTGTGGCATAAAATCAAGATTCAAATCGGCCGCGCACCTTTCTTTTACGATAGGCAAAGATTCCCGCCTCTTTTTCTCATCATTCCCCTTCACTCTACCTCAATCTTTGTGGTTTAGCCAATTCGACAAAAAAGTTTATTAAAGATAAACTGTGTAACGTAACATAATGCAAAAATGAATAACAACAAAAATTCTTTTATACAGCGTATTTCTAATTCAATTTTGAAAACGATTAATCATGTGGAAAATGGACTCCTGGTTATCCATTGACATTTCTCGCAGTTCGGTATTTCGTTCCAATCGATATTGGGAACATTGCCTCTGGCTGAACGATGGAGTACTTCTAAAGATTTTGAATAAACAATAGTTCAAACTCATAATATCCAACTATAAAACAAACTCTAGGATAAAGCGTTGGCTCCTCATCGTTTCTAACACTTTTCGTGTATTTTCTCTTTGTCGTTTTAGTCAGCGCTTCGTGGTCTTGAGACTTGTTGGCTGGACGGCCTCTTTTTTGCTAAAACCAAAACCCTTCATGTAATTAAAAAAACCAACTTCTGTAAATGTAAAATGGTATGGCGCATCTTTGTTCTCATGTTGTTTCAAAACATGGGCTTTGTAGGAGTATTTGCTCTTCAAAACTTTTGAGCAAACAGGGCATATATATGCTTTCTGTGCCGTTAACTGGAAATTTTCAAATGATCACAATGATTAAAGGAGGATTTACGTAACTACATAATGTAAAATTACTTCTCTCATCGTTGTGATATAAGTCTCATCCATTTTTTCATCACTTTCCATATGCATCATCTCGTCAAAATTTGGATGAATATCAAGCACAGCAACTGGTTTCTGATCATCATGTTCGGCAGCCAGTTGATCCATGTAAGCTGGCGACTGATTATAGTTTGGCACACAAATACCACATCTAAAATACTTTCTTACACCGAGAAGCGATACGAACTTCAAATCAGCGCATGCTTCAACACCATCCAGAAATGGAAACGTTATCTCAAAAGTCGAACCGTCTTCTTTGTCCTATAAAACAATATTTAGCAATAAATAAGATATTTACTCTGTAGATAATCTTTTGCAATAGCTTCACTTGAGAGTTTCTATTCTGGCAATACTTCAAATGTATTTCTCTGCGCATTGAAAGATTTGCTAAAGAAAAACATTATAACTAGAATTAAAAAGCTACATTTTATATGGCTATTTGAAAGAAAACTTTGAAAACAAACATCTTGTCTCAATGACAGGTTCGAATGAGTCATCGCCCACAACGTCGATGATGTTTTCTTCAGGGGGAGCTTTGGCGAGCAGGCTCGCAAGTCTCTTAAAGAAGTACGTGTGAAAAAAATATGCTGAAACCTCTTTGCATTGGGCGAGGAAAAATAAGGTTGGCGATGCATCTAGAAGTTGACACCATGCACCCTAAGAGCGCAATGAATTATTTCTCAGATACAAACCACCTCTTTCTTGACTGAAGCATTTGGAAAATGATGTGGCGCTATAGTGGCATAAAACGAAGCGTGGACGTAGTGCTAAACAAGGTATTTTAATAAAAGTATAAAAATTCAATACTTCAAATGTATTTCTCTGCGCATTGAAAGATTTGCTAAAGAAAAACATTATAACTATAATTTAAGTTTTAAATAAGTATTTTTCTTGGCAAATAAAACCTCACCGAGCAAGTAAAACGGCAGTCTTGCATTGGTAAGTGGGCTTAACTTGGATCTGCAGAGCCATAAAAAACGTCCAATCAGTTCAATGAAAGCTAGATCCCACTAAGTAATGTTGCGTGATTACGGAAGACCAAAAAATTAATAACCAATAAATTTATTCATCTTAACAAACAATAACTTCCTAGCAACATAATAACAAAACAGTATCAAGAAATTAAGAGTAAATATGTTCAAACCAACAAAAAACGTGAATTTAGTTTTCCATTTTTTGCTCAAAAGTCACCACCACGTCTTTTGTAAAATCAGTTTTATCATTCTTTGCTTCCCGAAGCAACAGGTAGTTTTGCTAAAAATAAAAATAATTTAAAACTTATCGAACAAAAGTTTAATAGACTGACCTTTTCAGCTAACTTCCAGCGGTAACGTCCCTTATCATCAGGCCAAACAAGAACCTTGGCTTCGCGGAGACGTCCATTTTTGAATTCCTTGTTATTCGTATCCTTTACAAATTCAGTGAAGATATTTCCATTTTTCACATAAGCCGGCACAATCAACTAAAAAGTGGATTGAAGTTGAAAGAATTTGAAAAGCTTACGTTGACTTGTCCATTTTCAATGGTCGTGATGTACAGTGGCGGCACTTGGCGAAACGAGTTACTATCAACCACACGTTTCTTTGGCTCGATTTCCCTAAATCGTCCATTGGCGATTGGGAACTCAAGAGGATAATTGTAGAATGTAAACCAAAGGATAAAATACCTACTTTGATTTAAATTGGATCCAGTCGCCAACCTTAGGCGCCTCAACATTTTCGCGCTTCCATCTTTCAGTCTAAAAACAAGTATAGCTAGCTTTTGTTAAAAACAAACCATTGTAACAAATCCAGCTCTCGTATAAATAATGTATCGACTTCCGCGCTGGCCAATAACGACGCCCAAAAGCACGGAGGTTTGGCTTGGTGCAACTGAAAAAAAACAGAAAAATGCTCAGTCGTTTAACGGCAAACATGGATGCTGAGAAGAGACATCTTGTACAGTAGTATTTCCGTTTCGCATGTCAGCCCAAATTGAGGCCTGAACAAATTTAATAACCCTAATAAAAGCAAGAAAATTCACAAACCTTTTGACCCGTTTGAACATTTGGCATATCTTTGTTTGCAGGGAAGAGAGTGTTTGGCAAAATATGCCATTTGACGCTGAGGTTAGCATAAGTTTCACTATATCCTTCGATGTCTCTAAAATATTCATGTAAAGGTAAAACATTCATTAAATTTACCTTGTCACCATACATCGATAAAGTTGTCCAGATTTTAATTCCATCGGCTTTTGAGCAAGATAAGCAACTTTTCCAAAATCAGATGAGTCGAACAGCATTGTGTCGGTCACGCGAACTACAGTCTCTACCTAAAAATAGAGCTGTTTCCAGAAAAGTTCCATTAGCTTATTTTCTTTCATGCAAAAATCAGAACCTTACCTGCACTTTACCATCAATGACTTCCGTTTTGAGGCTGGGTTGGATTTTCCGAAAACGTTCCACGTATGTCTTATAGGCATTGCAATCGAGCCATTGTCCGGTTTCTATCTTTGAGTTGCCTCTAAAAACTCAAAAATTCTCTTTATAAAGACAATTCTATCCTTCGTAGTAAGTACCTCACATATTAAATTTAAAAAGGCTGATGCATGATTCAATATAAATTTGCTAAAACCTTCAAAACTCACATGATGCGCGTATCTAGCAAAAGCTCGGTCGGCGACTCGCTCGTATACACGAAGGCGATCCCGTGCGAGATGAATACGACAATTCCCCGCATTGCACTAAAGCATACAAAAATTATTAAGAAAATTTCAAGTCAGAAAAACTTTGTGTTTTAAAAGGTCATGTTATAAAACTAATTTCCTAATGCTTAGTTCAAAGACAGAACTATGGGACAAGAGCAAGACTACACAAAATGTCAAATTACATAGCGCAATCGGTGGGTGCTCGAATCTTTCACGATAAGTGAGCGGGTGTCAGTAAAACAATAAAAGGTAGTCTATATCAACAAAACAAAAGGTACCGTAATACCTGTAATAGTAGCGCCCCCCTCTCCAGAATGACGTAGTCACTAAAGTAAATCATTTTTTTGGACGCGCCCTAAAAATTCTTTTTTTCTAAAATAAACTGTTAGTACCCAAAAATTCTTCGCTGCAAGCGCTATCTTTTGATAGCTAAGCGCGCATTTTTCGTCGAAGCAGCGCGGAGAACCGAGCGTCACAAAATTATGTGTTAGACTACGCGACTGTACGGAGGCTACTGTTACAGGTATTACGGTAGCCATTTAATAAGGGCAAGTAACGGTTAAAGACGATGAAAAGAGGATTTGAATTAAAAGATTGAAACAAAAAAGACGATGAAAAAAGTGATGGAGGGGGAAAAGAAAGATGAACAAATCTCCGACAAAAAGAGCCACGGATTAGAAAACAGAATTACAACTTTGTAATAAGACTGCTGTATCTTCTAAGTATTGGTTTTTTTGTGTAAAGGCTGAATATCTTTTTCGATGGTCATTTTTGTATCAATAGCTGCCGATACATTCATACACGGCGATCGCATTTTGCGGGGAGTGGGGCAAATCCGACCTTTTTTTTTTGCGCACCCGGACATTTGCGCACCTTTTTTTCCGCAACTTGCCCATTAGCGCACCTTTTTCCGCGTTTTAAAAAAGCTCTAAAAAGCTAATATTAACCAATTTCTATTCCAAAAGTTGTTTTTCTAGGTAATTTTAGGGCGTAGAATCAAAATTTTGAATCAGAGCTTGTGGAACCAATTTGAAAGACAAAACGGCTAGATCAAATTACAGAAAATTGAAAATTGTCGATTTTTCTCTTTGTATAACTCCGTCCATTTGTTTCCACAAGCTCTGATATGTCAAAATTTCGATTCTACTCCCTAAAATTACCTAGAAAAACAACTTTTGGAATAGAAATTGGTTGATATTAGCTTTTTAGAGCTTTTTTAAAACGCGGAAAAAGGTGCGCTAATGGGCAAGTTGCGGAAAAAAAGGTGCGCAAATGTCCGGGTGCGCAAAAGAAAAGGTCGCATTTGTCCCACTCCCGGCATTTTGCGATAAATTAGTCACCATTCTAGTGCTGTAAGATTTGTTAGGGTTACACTGGTTGTTTTTGTTTTTTTTTTGTTCTAGAACTCTTCAATAACTCCCTTTTTCTAGAAAACTTTCCCTAGGAACTTAAAAATGAGCGTAAGCACTAGTATAAACTTCCCTCTACCCCAAGTGGGATCTTTCCGGCTAACGGGGGTAAAATTTTTTTTGGCCATTTTGCAGCCCGATTTTAAGCACCTTAAACCTGTCAGATCAGCAAGTTTTTATAAGATTTAGATAGCTTAGAACGTTAGCTTTCAGAAAATATTTATTTCATCAAAAGTTATCAACAAAAAACATATCTAAAATCGGGCTGCAAAATGGTCGAAAACTTTTACCCCCCGTTAACCGGAAAGCACCCCCAAGTGTAGTAGCATCTAATTTTTGTTCCAGAAGTCCCCAATCGACCGTTTCAAATCGTATCTCAACGGATTTTCGCCACCGAAGAACGCAATAGAAGTGAGATTTTTCTTTCATTTCATACATATATCAATTTGTTTTTAGTTGCTTACAATTGAGATCGATGTGGAAAAACAAGAAAAGGTTTGTGCTTTAAATTCTTTTGTTAATCTCATTGATTTTAGATTGGCCTCACACTTCTCAAGGATCTGGTCATAAAAGTTCGCCCTGATACGGTAAATTCTACAAATCCAGGGTTATCGATTCACGTTTTACAGATTTCTCATGGCAAAGTGAAAGTTGGTGATCTGATCATGTCGGTTTGTGAAGCTTTTCATTCGAAAATTTATTTGTTTTAGGTGAACGGCCATACAGAAGATGTTAAAATGGCGTTTGTAAACATATCAAAGAGTGGAGTGAAAGGGGTTGGAGCTTTTTCTTTATCAAAATTAAAAGTTGTTCAGGTAAAAGTAGAGATTGCTCGGCTCTGCACGCGTTTCCGATTGCCCGCTACGGCACTCAAAAATTTGGGGTAAAAATTTCCTAATTTGCTTTTTAATTTTTGTTTACAGAATTGCTTTGCAAGAGGGATACGATTATGCTCTCAATGTGCTCTACTTTTTTCGTGATATTCCAACCAATCTTGACGTGGTGCATATCGAAGGAAGGGTTAGTGGGTCTACGAATTTTTCGGTACTTTGGTGGTTGGCAGGGGCTACTTTTAGCTTGCTTAGTTGAATTTAGTGTTTTGAGCCGTTCGTGTCGATACTTTTCTTCTTTTTTGAAGAAAGAGATATATGCTGAAGCGATTGGTGCTATTTTAAGCACGTTTTTGATAATCCTATTCGATGGTTTGCCGTGTCCTAGCCTGCTGTACTTTAACCACTGATCGTTATCTCGAAGCGGATTACACTTGGAAAGCTGCAATACTAACTTAAAACATGTTGGAAACTCTAAAATTAGCACCAGTCGCTTCAGCATTTATAATTAACCCGGAAAAGAAGAAAAGTACCGACACGAACCGCTCAAAACACTAGATTCGACGAGGCCAAGCCAAAAGTGACTCCTGCCAACCACCAAAGTTCCCACTTTAAGCCCTGTGCTTTAACCTGCAGCAAAAACCATGAGTTTTTTAAAAGCTGCCATTTAAATCTCAATATGCTTTGTTTTAGGTTTACGTGGGGAGCGTTGAAGTCGACTCGTCTTCATCACTCGCACTCGGTCAGGGTGATTGCATTTTATCCATTGAAGATACAAAGCTAACTACAACGCAACAGGTTTTTTTAGTGGCTATATTATTTCATAGTTTATTTTACAGCTTCACGATCTACTTAAAGAACACTCTGCAAAGAGCTGCTTTGTTCGATTAATTTGTGAGATGCCAAATTGCGATATGATGAAGAATTGCGTGCGCAGCAAAATTCAGGTAACAACTTGCAATTTCTAAACCTGAAATCCGATAATTTTTTGCCCAAGCTTAATCTAGAAATGTTCTACTGAATCTTATTTTTAGCATGCCGCTCCCGATCCACCAATAGATCTTCCTCTACCAGCTGACGTACGCGAGATTTTGCGGGTGAAACGCGAAACAGATGCGAAAACTCCTCAGAAGAAAGCAGTACCGATTCTAAAGTTTGTTAATCTTTTAGCCATTGATGTGTACTTTGTCATTTTAGAACGAAGAAAGGAAAAGAGGCCGAAGCTGTCCAACCGGCCCAAACTGTTGACTCGAAAAATAAGGCGAAAAAGTAACCATTGTTCTTGTAATTGTTTTATAATTTTTTAGCATTCGATTCCATGAGGAGACTCGGGTTCAATTGTTTCCCATTGACAATGATATCAAGTTGCTCGTTAAGGTGGATTTTTTGTATGGGATATAGTGTACTCTTGAAATGGTATTCATGCTTGGATGGCTAAAGGAAAGCCAGGGCATTAGGTTTTACGTTAATTTTTATACATTTACTTCGTAAAGTTTAAAGAGAAGATAACATTTCTGTGAGCAAAATACTAGCCAAATTGCTTTTAAGCGTTGATTATTTTTGTGTTGAAGTACTCATTTTTAATTTTCAGCCGCTTCCTCCCAAAAATGCCAACGAGGCACAACAGTCAGTGAAATCTTCTGAAACGCCGCCAAAATGAGCAAAAATTTAAGTCTTATTCGTGTAGATTTTTTGATCTTCGCGTGTTTGTGAGTGATTTAACACCAAATTTTTCCAGTTCATTTAACCGATAAATCATTTAAATGATCACTCGTAAATTAATTTAATTTTATTCGATTTACAACAAGATTAATTTTTGAATAGAGATTCTTTTGTTGAGATCAGTACTTAGGAATCATGGCAGTGATTTGAGACAAATGCAATTTTGAATTTAGGACTAGAATATGATGTAGAAAGCAAGGAAACAAATCATTCCTTAAAGAATCAGGCGACCACACGAACACAGCAAAAAATGGGGAGCGATTTGAATGGGCAATCATAAGGAAAAACATTATAAACAGATAGCAAGGAATAGGCATCGTTAGGAAAATAGAGAGGCTTTTTGGCGCCTAGCCACACTAATTAGCAAGCAGGCAAAGATGAGACGAGGGCAAACGGTTGGGATTATTGGAAATTGGGATTCAAGGTGTACATTTGATTGAAACAATCGACTCTGGTTGAGAAATTTTAATGTTCAACTTTCTAAGCATAAACAAATTTTATCGCAATTCCTCTCGGCTAAAGGGCACCTATTTCGAAAAGTATTCAAACCACCAGTTTACATCCGATTAGCTTAATTTTTGTATTATTTATTGAGTCTTGTGATTTCTCATAAAATGATACCAAAATGGGCTGATTGTACGAAAACTGGCTGTTGGATTACGGTAGTTTTCTAAAATAGGTGCTTTTTAGAAAACCCATTATTTGGTAAGAACAGACTTGGAGAAAGATTGGGCTCTACTATAAGATTGTTAAGGTTTAGTGCAACATTGGGATGGTTGCTATAGAAGATTAAGATTAAGTAAAGATTAGAGTCGATTTTCTCTCAAACATATCCAAATCCTAAGCAACAGCTCCTTTGTGGGTGAGAAATTCGAGTAGCGTCTCAATTTCGACATTAATATTCGCTGTTGCTCGTCGTATTCTTTGTGCAATTTCATTTGTCTCCGAATCGTCAAATGATCGACCACAAAATGAGGCGACCATCGCTTGAGCGTGCGCGTCCTCACTAAAAGTTTTTGGAAATCATTTTTTGCTCTCAGTCTTACATGCAATTTGAATTTCTTCTGTATCCATGCAAATTTCAATGAAAATGGTATTAAATACCATTTTCATTGTGGTATTAAACTGTAAGAAACTTACTATTAAGTATTACAGTATCCCTTCAACAGTGAATATCTTTAAAGAAACTGTAAAGATATTTGTATCACTTGTCCACTACAGTACCCATGAATGAATAGCTTTTAGATTGTTCAAAGATTGTTAATCTTGTCACTGAAGATCTTGTTACTCATTTTCTTTTGATTTACTATTGTCCAGCTCATTGATTAGTGCAAAAATAGAAAGATCTGATTATCTGTGATTTTTTTTAGCCGTTAAGCAAGTCTACTGTAATCAGAGACGAGATTTGAGCAACTATAGAGCTTAAATACACCCTTTATCACTGGTTTAAAGATATCCTATCATAGAATAGCAAAATCGTAGTAAAGTTTACTGTAAACCTGAACATTATCCTCATTTTTTTACGGGGAAAATATTTGCCTTTCATTTTATGCCACACAAATCATCACCAAAGTTTTTGCAGGTGCAAACGAAAGCCACGAAGGAAAAGAAAAAACGAGAAAATTGCACAAAACGACAGCTAAAATCAGGTGCTTTTGAACGATTTTTTTTCAAAAGATACGGTAAAAGTGAAAGAGCAAAGCGAAAGCTTGGAAAGATACCTTGCCACTGACATGTTTGAACCATTCTTCTTCGAATGATCTGTGGATGAGCGCATGAGAAGTTTATCCCGCAACTCGTGCATATCGATGAATGAACGACGCTTCGAGGGAGTTGAGCGAATCTTGTGCGGAGTTGCGGTCAAGTCCAGCTGAAAGTGGCGAACTTTTTTTGAGCAAAGTAGAATGATTGGAAAGATCTTGTAGAAATTTAACACTTTATAAAATCCGGTTTCGGCCTGGAAGCCTGGGAATTTCCAGTCTGACGTCTTTTAGTCTGACGATGAGTCAGACTAAAGGACCTGAGCAGCCTTATACTAGGACTTATTCTCATCTATGGCTTCTAGCCAGTTCAGGAATGAGGCAAGTCTACAGTAGCTGGCTCAATTAGAATCTGGCAGGAGCTGGTTTGGCTGATATAACTGAATACCTTATAATACTGAAAATAGATTTCTAAAGATATTCAGTTAACTAACTGAGCACTAACTGAGCACATTTTAAACGCTAATTTTATCTATGAAAGATTAACTTTTTTAAAAAACTGTTTAATCTATCATTTAGCCAAGAATACAAGGAATTTTTTGGTATAAAACTTGAATCGGTTTGGCTTTTTGGATTGTGAGAAATTTGAGAGAGAAATTTGAAAGAGAAAGAGAATTTGATAATCCGGGAAATATGGAAACTCAATTTTTCGACTGGAACTCGACGCTCAATTATTCAAAATCCCCTAATTTCATATATTAAATTGTACTTCAATACTGCAGATCTGGCCTATTTCCTGAACTGGTCAAAAGCCAGATCTAAACCTGACTGGATGATAAGCCAGGGTCAATAGGAATGGGTTTTTCGACTGTAACTCGAAGCCCAATTATTCAAAATCCCCTAATTTCATATTTGTATGAAAATATCAGGTTAATTTCTGCGATCAATTTCAATTTCTATTTTAGAAACACAGTGTTACGCTTTTTATAGTACTTCGAAGTTCAGAGGTGCAAAACCTTTCGGCAGAATCGTCGTTTTTGATAGTTTTCAACTCAAGAATTGCCCAAAAATCAATCAACTATTAGTTTTTTTTTCCTTTTTTCCACTCCTTAATCACATTTAGAGAAATATCACAAAATAAATACGCATTAACTTTGCAAGACAGCAAATCAAGAATGATTTGGAGAGTTAGAGTTCTGCTCAGCTTTCAAAGAATTCAACTATTGGCTCTCCAACTGAAATTCTTGAAAACCTTCTGATGCTCCAGATATTCTATTTCTTAAGAAAAATCAAAAATGAGTAAATAGAAAGCGGGAAATACTTCAAAATATTTGCAAATCCTGTCAAATAATGATTCTGCCGAATGGTTGGCTCGAAGCTCTAAACTTCGAAGTACTAGCGTAACGCTGCTGCTGTAAAAAGCGTAACGCTGTGTTTCTAAACTAGAAATTGAAATTGATCGCAGAAATTAGCCTGTATTTTCATACAAATATGAAATTAGGGGAATTAAATAATTGGGCGTCGAGTTACAGTCGAAAAACCCATTCCTATTGACCCTGGCTTATCATCCAGTCAGGTTTCGATCTGGCCTTTGACCAGTTCAGGAAATATCTGCAGTAGTGAAGAAAAGATCTACAGTACTGAAGTACAATTTCGAATCTAACTAATACATTTACCTACCAGTAAGTTGTCCTATCTTTTATGATTCATCAACCATCTTTCCTTTATAAATCATATCAAAACCCAATCTCTACCTGTTTGAGTGCATCATTCAACTCGCCACATTTCACCCGAATCTCCGAATAGTGAAGAATTGTGTTTTTCACAATTTCGTGAATCTCAGCCACCCAGAATTTCATCGATAAGCCGAGTGCTCGTCGACATTCGTTGATAAATGATTGGGATTGAGCGACAGCCTGAAAGAGATTTCTCATCAACTCTTTCACTTTATTCACCTTATCCAAATTGTGATCATTCCACGTCTTCAAGTATTCCCCTTTATGATCGATGTTCGGTGACCAATCCATGATTGCCGACCAATCTTTCATCAGCAATGGTTCCACCTAAAAGATGTTGTACTTTGTTAGCTATAGCTGATAGCTAAGCTGAATAAACTGATAGCTAAGCAGCTATCAGCTTATTCAGTGCACCAAAAAGATATGTTTACACTTGTTTGCAATTTTGTTGAACAAAGAAAAAGCTTTTAAGAAGAAGAAAAAGCTTTTAAGCTAACCAACCTTTATACCAGCTTGTAGCATACAAAGAATCCCTTGTTTCGTGTATAAATCTCCACGATTTAAATGCGGATACAAGAATTTCACCGTCATTTTCACGTCCACTTTGCTCAACTCTTTGCGAACCTAAAAAAGAAAAAATTCCATTGAATCTAGTGCTTATTTTCTATTGAAATTTTTATGTTTTAAGAGAATTTGGGGATTTGAAACGTTAGATTTGGCTTGGCTAGTCTGAATTTGGCTCAAATCCAGCACAAAATCCGTCGATTCGGATTAGCCTTCTAAAAAATGTCTTGGCTACCGTAACCCAGTCTGATTTTACGGTAAAAAGGTACTGCTATGGTAGAAAATAATTGGTTTATTGTAGCAACTGGATTACGGTAGCCAAGGCACGCTTTAAAGCTATCCAAGCTCGGAGTTCGGAAAGGCTTGCAGATCAAATTTATGCGATTTACCAGCTGCCTGCCGCCTAGTCGCCGTAGCGGTGTACGCTTCTCTACAGCTCACACAACCCGGGTTCGAACCCCCGTAGTGCCACTCAACCTTGAGTTTTGAATTTTTGGTTTTAAATGGCACAACTACAATATATTCGAAGGTTTTCTAAAGAATTTTTAGCTTTATTGGCCCAAAGATAGCTGAGAAAAAGCCCGTACAGACAGACAAACACTGCTTTTTATATAGTAGACTAGTGCTTAAAATTAGCCATCCGATTCTTACGATTTTATTATTTTTTTCCTCACCCACCTTTGACAACAAGAGCCCCAACAATTTCGCACAAGCTTTATTACTTTTACACTCATCAATCACTTCACATTTCGGATCACAATCTTGATGGAAACACGGGGATTTCGAGACGAAAATCACGATCTCGTACAGATCAACCTAAACAATTAACAAAGGATTTTTATTCGAATAAGACTTTTACTCACCTTGTACTTTGATATGAGATCATAGATCGCTGCGACGAGCTGCTCTTCCACGTGCGGCTCATTTTTTGACTCGTGAAAGAAATCCCCTCGATAGATGTAGTCCTCACCTAAATTTGAGCCGTTTTAAAAAACAACAATGATTGAATTAAAGAAAATGTTAACAACGTACCTATTAATGTGACGATCAACCCGCTACTCTCGTGTTTATGCTCGAGGAAACAGTTTTGCACGTGTTTCGGCACATGAAATTTCGATGGTCCATTCGTGCAATCACCGCAACATTTACAACTGAAAAGAAAGATTTTTTTGTGTCTTGAAATCAGCTTTTACCTTAATAGAGGGGAGTGGGCCAAATGCTACCTTTTTTTTGCGCACCCGGACATTTGCGCACCTTTTTTTCGGCACCTTGCGCATCTTTTTTCGCGTTTTAAAAAAGCTCTAAAAGCTAATATTAACCAATTTCTATTCCAAAAGTTGTTTTTCTAGGTAATTTGAGGGCGTAGAATCGAAATTTTGACATATCAGAGCTTGTGGAACCAATTTGAAAGATAAAACGGCTAGATCAAATTACAGAAAATTGAAAATTGTCGATTTTTCTCTTTGTATAACTCCGTCCATTTGTTTCCACAAGCTCTGATATGTCAAAATTTCGATTCTACGCCCTAAAATTACCTAGAAAACTAGAAAAACAACTTTTGGAATAGAAATTGGTTAATATTAGCTTTTTTAAAACGCGAAAAAAGGTGCGCTAATGGGCTAGGTGCGGAAAAAAAGGTGCGCAAATGTCCGGGTGCGCAAAAGAAAAGGTCGCATTTGTCCCACTCCCCAGCTTTTACCTTAATAGAGTGTTTTCCTTGCGAGTAAATGATTAATTTAGTAAACTTTGCATGATTAATCGACGTCTTTTTGCCGAATAACTACGAGTAATCCTCTTTACACGTCGAGTCAATTAAATACCTTTACATTCGAAGAGAATTTCCCCGAAATCAGTTAAATAGCTGAATATCTTTAAAAGTCTTATATAAGTCATTGTTCGTGATTTTTCTCGGCCAATTTTTTTTTGCAATAATTTTCGCTAAAAGTTAGGTTTCTATGTGTTTCTTATACTTATTCTTATTTTCTTATTGTATTTCTTATGTAGAATAAAATTATCTACCTTTTGCATACTTTGGCGTCACTTAAAACAAAATTTCTGTCGAGAAAAGCTCAATTAACCTCTTTTTAAGCCCTTTTTCGTTTTTTTTGGCATCTTCTCATCCCAGATTTTGTTCTAAACAACTCCAAAACATTCAGCAGATAGCTAATTTGTTTTCTCTACATTCAATGAAAATAAGAAACATAAGTAAACTTGATCGCAAACGCATGATTTTGGCACTGTTTGTGCACGGCGCTGTTTTGACCAGCTCTCACTTTTCTAGAGGCAATTTCTTTGAAATAGCTCCAGCTAGACTTGATAAACATTTGAACAGAATAGAAAACGTGAAAGATAGCTAAGTATGAGTTTTTATTGTACACTAAGTTTACTAGTTTACAAACCTAGCGAACTAGTGACTAGGTTTTGTTGGGGAATCTGATTACAACCTGTTTAGATAAGAAATCTGCTCATATTTACACTAATTGTTGGATAATTGAATATCTATTAGTACTGTAGTGGTTATTAGTACAGCTATGTTCTTTCTCTTTCTTAGTTAGTAATCGGTAAACCAAATGTTTTCCAGGATCCAGCTACTGTGATGTTAAATTTCTGGATTTACTAGAGAGTGAATTAGCACAGACAAGCCTAGTTAAAAGGCAGGATTCTTCACGGAGCTTTAGAGATTTGGGAAAGGGTGAAGGGGTGAGTGAGGCTAGGTGGTGCTAATTATAATGGTTGGGGGAAGTGGACCAGTACCCCCAAGGCCCAGCTGGCCCCTCCATTCCAGCCTACCCCTCCCCTCCCCTGCCTCAAGAGCCCCCAGCCCCATAGAAACCCCTCTTACCCCTTTTTGCCTCACTCTTTAGCTTTAGGAACGTCAAACAATGGAACACAAACGTATTCAACGTCCACAACAATGAGAAATTCGAGAATTCGCTGATTTTCCCCCATTATTAGCTCGGTTTTGTTCATTATCGATTGCTAGTTTAAACTAAGATTTGATTACTTTACAATACTATGTTAATTAGACAGCTTTAGCTGAGAGGACTTTAAATCATTTGCTAATTAGATAACTTTAACTAGCGTTGATACTTATTCTACTTTAAATTAGCGAATTATTGGGTTGGGGAGAATGAGTCGGCGCCGAAAATCAAAGAATTTCAAACTATAGCAGACTTTGTCAAATGTATGCGTTTGATTCCGTAGAAGGGTAACTAATTCTCTACAAATAATATTTAAAGAGAACCAAACAGCGCCTCAACTCAACAAGGTCATTTTTCACAAAATCGATAAACTGTCATCTAGAGTAAACGGTTGGAGGGATCTTCCTGAAAATTTGGTAACTTATGTAATTGAGTGTGCTCCATCTTTTTTATATAAACACTAAAGGAGGTTTATGTGGAAGAAACTGTTCAAGCAATGAGTCGGACTTTTTGTCATTTTGATTAGCTGTGTTTGGGAATCCATAATCCCAAAAGAAGCTTTGTGGTCTCTCAAAAGCCATTTTGTAAAGAAATGTGGCCATTTTGATGAAACAAAGTGTATTTAAGAAGGTTTTATGGGTGCAAAGTTTCTTTAAATTTCGGCGCCGACTCATTCTCCCCAACCCAATAGATATCTTTAGCTAGATTCTCGGGTGTACTTTTTGCTTGAACGGAAACGCGTCTTCTGGTATACACAATCAAGCAAGAGGATGATGTTTCAGTGCACCAGAAGCGCGTTTATCACAGCACAAAGTACACATTAATAACAAGATCATTGATCATGATATTCTTATTGATTCAATTGATTTAAAGCTTTGCTTTCAAATTTTAGTAGTAAATTTCATGAGAAATTTGAAATGAAAACCGAGCAAGAGCTATCAGATGTCAGAAAAGGGGGACACTTGATGGGAAAAGGAAAGAAGGAAGGAAAGAAGGAGGGAAAGAAAGAGGCTTTTATTGGACCTTTGGGAAATCCTAAAATGGAAATTCGCCAAAGAAATGGAGAATACAAAGACGGTATAGAAAAACGATCAAAAACTATAGAATATCTTATATTTTAATAACATTTCTTGCTATTCAGTGCTCCAGAAAGTGTGCGTTTCTGGTTTTTATGCTTCAGAGCAGTATTTTCCAGTGAGCTAGACAAGGTTTTACCTTTTTTTGACGCAAAAAGTACACGCAAAAGGCCTAAGATCTGTAAACGCATCCTTTCTGGCGTAATGAAAGGGGAAATGAAGTATTTAAGTGCACCAGAAATGATGCGTTTAACAGTTTACTCAAAATACACCAAATGAAAAAGAGTACTTTGTACTTTGATTCTTTATAGTTCCTTTAAAGCTCCTTTAAAGCTCCTTTAAAGCTCCTTTATAGTTCCTTTATAGTTCCTTTAAAGCTCCTTTAAAGCTCCTTTATAGTTCTAAAGCTCCTTTATAGTTCCTATTTAGTTCCTTTAAAGCTCCTTTAAAGCTACTTTAAAGCTATCAAAGTATAGTATGTACACCAAAATCAAAGTATTAAAAGAACCAACTTTGATGAGCAAAACTCGTAGACTCCTCTGCACGGGCATTCCTTTTTCACGCATTGTTTTTTACTCTTTGCACAAGTGCAGCCTTGTGACGGTTTTGTCACTTTCAAGATTTTCTTCAGTGGTTCCTAAAAAAAAAATCATTTCCTAAAGGAAAACCCTTGACAAACCTTGTTTTTACAGATTTGCTTACAAGCGCACAACTTTGAGCAACCTTCTTTGATTCGGAGACAATCACAGCTGAAATTTGAAACATTTTGAAATCGATGGAAACTTTTTGAAGACGAATCGATGGTCACGGTAGTCACGCTTTAAAGCTATCAGAATTCGGAGTTCGGAAAGGCTTGCAGATCAAATTTATACGATTTACCAGCTGCTCGCCGCCCGGTCGCCGTGGCGCACGCTTATCTAAGGCTCACACAACCCGGGTTCGAACCCCCGTAGTGCCACTCAACCTTGAGTTTTGAATTTTTGATTCGCAGACAATCACAGCTGAAATTTGAAAGATTTTGAACAATTTTCATGGAAAAATCGATGGAAACTTTTTGAAATAGGTTACGGTAGTTAAATCACGCTTTAAAACTATCCGAGGTCAAGGATCGGAGGCTTGCAGGTGATTTACCAGCCGAAAAACCATTGACGAATCGACGGTCGTCATGGCGCAGACGGCAGTGCCCTTTTCTACAGCTCACACGGTCCGGGTTCGACTCCCGGGTGCGTCATGACTTTTGCTTTTTAAAAAAACGAAGTAATAGATGCAAAAGCTTCTAGAATTCTAAGCCTAATAAACTAACAATTATCTAAATCGATGCTGAATACAGACGAACAGACCTCTTTTATATAGTAGATAGCTAGCTATAAAATGCGGTACTTAAAACAAACCGTTCACTCTTTGTGCAAGCGTTTTTCGCGGGTTTCGCCGGATCGACCTCGCAAGAGCATTTGCATATCGCTTGATTCAAACAATCGCCTCGATATCTGCAAATTAAACAATGTTCTTGAGCTTTATGCTTTAGAAACACACCCTTTCTGGCACAAGAAACGCACCCCTTTCTGGGGTGCGTTTCTAAACAATCTGCGTACTTTGTGCTCTTTTCTCTACGATTTCTCATTTTCAGGATTTAAGATAAAGCTTTGGAAAGATTAAAGAATCCAATGTGACAGAGAGGAGACGTTTACAAGAGCACAAAGTGCATTTATAATTCTTGTATGCTATTCTGGATCTAAAGCTAAATTTTCGTACACTAATTGAACTGAAAAATGGCTGATTGAGGGGATTCTCGAGAGTTCTTATTCTGCTTACTGCATTCTTATTGACTTCTTTTGAAAGAAAAGCAGTAAAAAGCAGTAATGAGGAGTTCTTTCCTCTTTTTTTCCTTTTAAGGACTCGGGATTAGAACTTCTGTGGGAAGAAAATGGGAATTCTTTTTAAGAAAACGAGCAATTTTCCTTGTCTTTTCGTTCTTTTATCTGAAAAATAACAAATTTAGCAATGAATCTATCGTTTATTTTAAATAAAAAGTATTCTAAATGCTTTAAATGTTTCAAAAAGGTTGTCTAAAGTTACGGAAGAAATAAAGCCTTTATTCTTAGATCTTCTAGAGATTCTTGTCACAAGAAAAATTCACTTTTTAATGTAACAAAGTTTGAATTTGTCGATTGCTAGAGAAAAGATTGCTCTTTTAAGATCAAATCTAAAGGGATAGATGAAAGAATATACCGTAAATACTGTAATAGTACCCCACCGCCATAATGAGTTGCGGAGCGTTGCGTAGTCCAGCTTTGGACGCGTTTTTCTCGACACTGGTTTATGCTACAATGCGCATTTAGGTATCAAAAATTAGCTGAAATTCAGGGCTATTTTTTGATACCAAAGCGCGCATTTTAGCATAAAGCAGTGTCGAGAAAAACGCGTTTTTTCGGGATTGTTGCGTAGTCTAACTTTAAACATCCCGTTCTCCGCGCTGCTTTATGCTACGATGAGCGCTTTGGTATCAAAAAATAGCCCTGAATTTCAGCTATTTTTTTGATACCTAAGCGCGCATTGCACCATAAACCAGTGTCAAGAAAAACGCGTCCAAAGCTAGACTACGCAAAACTCCGCAACTCATTATGGCGGTGGGGTACTATCACAGTATTTACGGTAATAGTATCTAAGAATCTAATAGTTCTAATAGAAAAAGGCAGAATTTTTGTTTTAGCTTTTCTTGAAACAAGCATTAGAAACTGCAAAAAAAAGGTTTAGATTCAATTTCAAATTTGCACTTACAAGAATTCGTTAATATTTAAAGTTTTAGTTAGTCCTTATTGATTTCTTGGGTAAAGAAGCTTTTTTAAGAAACCTGGATAGATAGAAGTTTGGGTTTTGAAAAGAAAAGTAAGAAAAAGAAGAAGGTAAACTGATTCGGAACTCTCAAAAGAGATTTCTTTCCCTTTTCCCTTTCTAGAACTTCAAGAAAATCCCTTGAAAATCAAAATTCAAATCCTAGACCTCAATTGGGATTAGAACTTGAAGAAAATAAAAAGTTTTGCAAAAGAAATTTTGCTATAATAATCATTTAGCTTTTTATTTGACACTCAAGGAAAAAGGAAAGACTTGTTTAGACTGGAAAGACTATACCAGACTTGTTTAGACTTGTTTAGACTATTCCAGACTTGTTTAGACTTGTTTAGACTATTCCAGACTTGTTTAGACTTGTTTAGACTATCCCAGACTTGCTTAGACTATCCCAGACTTGTTTAGACTGGAAAGACTATCCCAGACTTGTTTTATCTTCAATTTTAAAGATCAATTTAAAATTTGAAGATAAAACAAGTCTGGGATACTTCAGAAAAGAAAAATAACAAACTTTTGAAAGATTCTTAAGAGTGTTTATCTTTTTAAAGTTGTTTCAAAGTCCTACCTCGCTGATTCACAGTGCTCATCGCACATTCGTCTCGCCGCCACGCATGGGC
Source organism: Mesorhabditis belari (assembly GCA_958450365.1). Lineage (NCBI taxonomy): Eukaryota > Metazoa > Nematoda > Chromadorea > Rhabditida > Rhabditidae > Mesorhabditis > Mesorhabditis belari. The sequence continues at coordinate 1,519,005 of CAUEEP010000936.1, read as the reverse complement.
AAATGTCAGCCGAGCATCGTGACTGTAATTTGCATTTATATCTTTTATCTTTCCTAAATATTAACAGGATATTCAGTTAACTATTTACAAAGTATAATAGCAACTTTCATCTCGTTTCAACCAATTACACAACCTTTTTTTGGGGGTAGGCTAGTTTCCGCAATTTTTTTTGCGCAACTCGCCATAACTTTCTTTTAAGTGGATCAATTTTTATGATTTTGGTTTCATTTTGTTGCACTTATTGAGATCGACAAAATGGCACAAAGAGCAGAAAGATTGGCCCACTGAGAAGAAAGTTATTGATCAAAAGAGTCGGAAGGAAGATGGTCATGAACTAGATGAGTCATAACTTTCTTCTAAGTCGGCCAATCTTTATGATTTTGGTTTCATTTTGTTGCACTTATTGAGATCTACAAAATGACACCAAAATGATAAAAATTGGATGACTTAGAAGAAAGTTATGGTGAGTTGCGCAAACGACCCAGTTGCGCAAATGACCCTGTTGCGCGAAAAAAATTGCGGAAATTAGTCTACCCCGTTTTTTGATCTTAATTAAATTATTTACATCTTAAAGCCTCCTAAACCCTCTATTAACTAGAAAATTTACAAATCCATCCCTAATTTGCATTTTTAAAAAAACCAGCATCATTGAATTGAGCCATTATAAGTTTTTAAAGGCTCAACTTGAAAGTAAACTCTTTTTTAAAGAATTTGAAGTTATCCAGAAGACTCTGTTATATTTTTTTTGCATTACTTGCCTTGGTAAACAATTTACGAAGTGATCTTTAACTATTACTATTGTTTTTGTTGTTAACTATTGTATCTTTAATCATAACAAAGGAATTACCCCATTTCTTAACACCAAACAAATCAAACAAACCTGCGACGCGGCGCACTCGCAGCAATAGTTGGTGGCGCCGGTGCGACTCATATGCGGATTCGTGTTGACAGTGTTGAGGGTCGTGGAAAGACACAGTGAGTTCGTGGTGGCGGTGAGCGGAGGAGGATTGAGGGATTGGAAAGAAGAAGGAGCTGGGGGAACGCCCGAATCTGGTTGAGGAGTCTGAGTGGACTGGGCACCGCTCAGGGCCATCGATTCGGCTAGGGAACGAGCACCGGCAGACTGAAAATGGAGTGAAGTGAGAGAGTGTGGGAAGATGGAGGGTTGAGGGGACACGGAAGGGAATGGATTGGAGGAGTGAGACGGAGAAGGAGGGTAGATCTAGAAGGCAGACAAGAAGAGGTTAGAATGGAAAGAAGTCGAGAACTAGAGGGATTAGAGAAGAGGTGGATGAAGGAGGAGGAGAAAGGGAATTCGAGGAGTTGAGAGGTTAGAGACAAGGAAGAAAGGGGGAGAGTGGAAGAAGGAGACTCGAGACTAAGACTGGGAAAGAGAGGAGAAGAGAGTGAGGATTTGGTTGGCTAGATCAGGGTTAGAGAAAGGGTAAGAATAAGGAAAGAGAACGTGAGACGAAGGCAGGAAAAGAGATGGGCAGCTGGTTGAGAGAGTGTGTCCATAGATGGACGCCAGCCGGTTGGCACCCGATTCTCTTTCTCTTCACACATCAACACATTAACCAATAAGGGTCGAAATGGAATGGTGTGTCCCGTGTAATGGGACTACCCCTTCAGCCAGCAAGAATTAACTGCATTTGGATGAAAATTGGCTCAAAACCTATTCGGTTATGCAACGCTGACTCTCGAGATAGAGAAAATTGATCTAATACAAAATCAACGTTTATCGCTGAAAGATTAAGCCATTATTTTGAGGATTTGATCGGATTTGATCGGTTTATTGGGTTGGTGAATTTAAAACTGCGGCACTTTGAACTACTCAGTGATCTTCTCACTCTAGAATGGTAGAGTGAGAAGCAAGCCAATCTTGAAAGCATCGGAGAAGAATTTAACTCGAGATTGAAGAAAATGCTGAACTAAATGGTGTCTCAAAAGTTCTGACACTTGTAAACGGTTCTTTTAACTTGGAAAACAAGCTATTTTTAAAAAAACTAACGCCATATTAGGAAAATTCAGATATTTTTTACCTTATTATACTTTTTTTAATATAAAACTTTCAACTCTAAACAACTTTTTGATGTCACTTTCTTTTTGTTTTTGAGATTTACAGTACTGGACAATGAAATATGATATTTGAAAAACGAGCATCACTTGAAAAACGATCGTCACTTTCGCGCGTCTGTAACTCCGTTGTCTTTGAGTTTAAACTATTAGTGTTATGCATTTTCTGAAAGCTCTTTTCAAGAGCTACACAATGGTAATATTAATATTTAGAAATACGGTAAAGAAAGGAGGTAAAAGGGAGTTACAGACGCGCGAAAGTGCGAAAGTGTTTTTTCAAATATGATATTTCATTGTCCAGTAGTGTAGGTGCCCTCCTTTGAATCACTTTTGAAAATCTTTGTTTTATGAGATATAAGCTTTATTTATAGCTTATTTTCAAGAAAAACACTTAGTTTTATCTATTAGTAACAAGTTTTTGATCAAAATTTCATCCTGCAAAGTTTAAATAAAGATTCGCAAAAATCTTCATCAATTAGGTGTAAAAAATCCTTGTTAAAAAGTTGTTAAGAGTTACATTTTTTATCCAAATAGGCATATTGGGCTAAAAAATATGTGAATTTTTAGAATTTGGCGTAGTTTTTCGACTCAAAAAATGATTGTTTACGGTAAAAGTGTCAAACTTTGGGGGTGGGACAAATGCGACCTTTTTTTTGCGCACCTGGACATTTGCGCACCTTTTTCTTTGCTGGAAAAGGCCTTAGCAAAGGTCGTAGAGCTTCGAAAATATTTCTATGTAAGGGAATCGTATGCGTAGATTCAGAATTTCGACAAATCAGACCTGGCTGACACATCAAATTTGGGCTAAAAGGCAAAAACTGCGGAAAAGCGTTAAGTTGCGTAGTTTTTGCCTTTTAGCTCAAATTTGACGTGTCAGCGAGGTCTGATTTGTCGAAATTCGGAATCTACGCTTACGATTCCCTTATATGGGAATATTTTCGAAGCTCCACGGCCTTGCCTAAGGCCTTTTCCAGCAAAAAAAAGGTGCGCAAATGTCCAGGTGCGCAAAAAAAAAGGTCGCATTTGTCCCACCCCCTCAAACTTTTGAGATTTTCAAAGGCTTTAGTGAAATTGAAGTGGAAATTCTGTTCCTTAAAGATATTCAAACAAAAAGGCTCTTTATTTTTTGTGAAATTCTTTTTTAATCGATTTTAATCGATAAAGATATCTAGAAAGAAGAGGAAAAATCGTGAAATGAAATGAAACCGTGAAATGAAACCTGGAGGGGAATGGGAAATGAAGAAGAATGAAGAGAATGAGAAGGGAATGAGATGTGAAGAGAATGAAATGAGAAGAGAATGTGATGAGAAGGGAAGCGGTGGTAATTAGTCGCTTCTCTCACCTCTTCCCCTTTCCCCTTTTCCTTTCAAATACCTCAGATTAGAATTTTCTCGATATCAGAGCGTTTCTCTTACAGAAAATCTCCCATATTGCGAATGACAAGTGGATTTTTGAGAAAGAAACTGATGCTTGGATTACTGGAATAGATTTTGTGCTTAAAAATCTAAATCCAAGATTTCTGGTGTACAGGGTGAGCCAAAATTACCGTTACAATGCTCACTCATTGAAAGAGCTTCATATAGCTTGAGAACAGACTATTGCGGTTAGATTTTAAATGCTAAAGAGACAAAGGATAGTATCGCAAGCGAAATTCTATTGAGAATTCATTGTGAATGATTGATAACCAAATGCGAAAGCAAAAAGGGAGGAAAGCGAACGGTAACAACTTCAGCAAATGTCAAAAAAAGTGAGGAATCGCCTGTTGAAAACGTCAAACTATTCGGTGCGGAAAATGTCACAAAAACTGGGGAACATCCCTTAGAAGAATCATCAAAAACAAGCTCAAGTTAAAGGTCTACAAGAATCACAAATGCTATCAGTTGACGCTATCAACCACACAAAATTGTTGATAGTTTGAAAAAAGTGCTCGAAAAGGCTTGGGAAGAGCTCTCCTATACCTTGCTCTCCCAAACTATCCACTAGACTACAGAGCACACCGATCGCGACAACCTTGAATAGACTAGCTCCTATACTCCTATACCTGCTCTCCTATACGCCACGATCGACGCTTTTCTACGACGTTTGGACGCTTGTGTAAAAGTTATTGGAGATCTCTTTGAAAAGGAATAGTTTTTATGAATTTTTGATGACAATAAAAGTATAAAATCAAATAAAATGAGACAATAAAAGTTATTTTTAAGAGAAATTTTTGAGTTGCTTTTTATACAGAGACTTTTTATATGTACGGGTAATTTTGGCCCACTCTGTACTTGCAACAAGACTTTGCTACTAGAGAAATTTAATTGTTAGCTTAGCGAGACTTAGCCTGGCTTCTGATCTAGCTAACCAGGAAACCTCTTGAAGTTATATTTCAGGCTAAAAGGCTGTTAGGTCAATTATTCAAAAGTTGGACTTTTTTATGTCAAAGAATATTATTTAAGAGTTAAATGATCAAAAAAAAGTCATTTTCTAGTGTTTTTCTACAAAAAAACAGAAGTCTGGTCAACAGTGGACGAAAAAAAAACCGACGTGCTAGACTTGGCTAGCGAAATTTTGAAGTGCTCGCGTTAAAACAGACATCTCTTTGTGATTTTAACTCTAAATGCTTTGAAAATTTTACCAATAGAAAGCCAGAAGTTCAAGCTTCATTTTGATACCTAATAAGTACTGCCAAAAAAAATGCATCTCAAAAAAAACCTTATCGAACGCTATCGATTATCGATAAGGTCTCGATAGCGTATCGATTAGGTTTTTAGAGCTGCGTTTTTGCGTGTTCTTTTAAGTATTAGATACCAAAATAAAGCTTAAACTTTTGGCTTTCCAATGATAAAAGTTTCAGAGCATTTAACCCATTCGAAACTTCTGCAGCGAATAATCGCTGCAACAAAAACTCAGGAACGGACCGCTGCAGCGATTATTCGCTGCAGTGCTAATTGAGCTATTTTCATTCAATTAATTGCTTTTTTTTGCTGTTTTTCAGCATTACATGTATATTCCAATTGTAGCAGATCTACAAATTACGTGGGCAAAAAAGATGTTTCATATTTACCCGGAATCAATGCAGTCTCTGGTTTTGCATTGAAATGTTCCGTAATAGCTCTAATCTTATAAAGCCGATCTCCTGCAGGATCCAGTTCATTATCACAAAAACGCAGGTTGCGAAGAATAGATTCAAATTTTGCTCTTGACATAATGGGGACATGTGGGAAAATCCTCCTAATCCAGGCCTGCTACTCCAGTAGTCACGAATCCTCGGTAATTTGACGATTCCCATTTGAAGATACAGAGCCAGGAAGAGCTTGAAAGATTTTGCATCGAAATCCTGCCAGTTTGTTTTCCTTTTTCCATGTTTATTAGATTCGCCTACTAAAATATTGTCGTCGATAAAATAAGAACAATAATCGATAGGATCTTGAAAAGTACTGAAGTCAAATCCAAATCGTTCTTCATCAAAAATAAATGGTTTAGGAGACTCTCTTACATCTTTCCAACCATAAATAAACTGCTTCGGAGTCAAAAATGTCAAAAAAGGGCTTGGTCCGTAGACGAAAAAAAGGAAAAAACGCTGCGGTTTCGAATGGGTTAAGTGCTCTGTGTAAAAGTTAGAAGATTTTTGCGCGACTACTCGAAAAATATTGCCAATGTCGATAGCCAATTCTAAAACAAACTATTCACTAGACTACAGAGCACACCGATCGGCTTGCGACAACCTTGAATAGGTTAGCTTCCTGTTTGGCCAAAACTTAGAAGGCTTATCTTTACTATATAATTACGAGATGTCAGTCTTTTCATGACCGCTCTACAGCGTATTTTGAGTATTTTGAAAAACGCTGAAACATGTATTTAATAGAATTTTACGCTATTATGACTTTTTGCTATTTCAGAAAAAAAGCAAAACATCAATGGTCACATGCGGGGTCGAACCCGGGTCGTGTGGGCGAGAGACGGCCTCCCCCCGCTAACCATTGGTGGTTAGCACTAATGGCCGAGTGGTTAGCACGCTTGCACCAAGTGCGAGAGGTCAAGGGTTCGAATCCCTCTCAGGTCAAACATTTTCTTTTTTTTTGGCAAAAGCTTAAATATAATAGAAATAGCTCGTATCTCAAAAATGGCTTATGATAAGTAGAATTTGAAAAGAGTTTTAGGATGCCTTTAACCCGGAAGTTTTAGGATGCCTTTAACCCCGTTTTCATTTTTTGAAGATCTTTGTGAACTTTGAAACGTAAACCCACCCTTTCTAGCATACTAAATTCTCCTTTGTTTAAGAGAATGTAAAGCTGAGTGAACGAGAAACAATTGAGCACAAAGTACACAAAGATTTCCTTACCACATAGGTGCTTCCATATCGATCCGTCGGTAACGTGTACTCACTCATCTTTCCTAAAAATAGATCTTTCTAAAGACAGATTTAAAACGGAAATTGTATTCTCGCGGAGTAAAAGGATCAGTAAAAGAAAATCCTTAGAGATATTGAAAAAAGAAATTTTTTTGGCACAAAATAAAATGGGATTTTTATTCCGCACTTTGTACTCAAAAAAACACCCTTTTTGGCACACTCATTTTTTTCAATTCCTTCAATTCCCATGTTTTTATGCACGAATCTTCTCTTTCTCGATTCCATTTCGTTTTTTGGTTTCTTTTTTTTGAAACAAACCCATTCCCGAAGTCCCAAAAAAAAGCTAAAAACGAAAACCGAATTTCGGAGTTTCTTTCAAAGTGGGAAATTTAGAAGTGGGTTTTTTTATTTAGATTGAAATTGAAATAGATGAAATAGATCTAAAAGAGTATAAAGTATAAAGTACTGTACACACTCCTACATCCTAGTGATTAGTGATAAGAAGTAGTCACCCGGAAGTCACTTGTCTGGCTAATAAAAACAAATTTGTTGAAGCTCGTTTTCCGTCGAGTAATTTGTTTTTACTAAAACGTTTCCATTTTTTGAAAACTACCGCAGTCTTGCTTTATTTTCCTCCAATGTAGCTTACAGTAACCTGTACTGACTGAAAAGCCAAGTCAAGTTAAAGTCAAGCTACATCCAAGTCAAAGCTAAGTCAAAGCTAAGTCAAAGCCAAGCCAAAGCTAAGCCAAATCCAAGTCAAAGCCAAGACTTGGCTTACAATTAGCCTTGAATATTAGATCTAAGTCCAATCCTAGCCTCCAATCCAATCCCTTTAATACTAAAAACATAAAATTGAAAAACAAAAGGCCAGATTACGAGTTTTCGAAAGTTGGAAACACAGTTGGAAAGTTGGAAACACAGTTGAGAAACTCTTGTACTAATAGCTAAACAAAGTTTGCCAGAAAGAGAGAGTTTACGTTTCAAATCTTGAGCACAAAGGTACACCTTTGTGCTCAAGATTTGAAACGTAAACTCTCTCTTTCTAGGGTAGAAAGCTGAAAACGATAGAAATCGATGAAAAGCCAGCAAGTTTTGAGTAGAATTCTGACAAAAGAGCACTAGCAATACACAAAATTTGGTGGATATTGGGGAAGGAGAAAAGAAAAGTCTTTTGTTTCAAAACAGGAGTGATGGGAGAGGAATCCCCGGGGGAGATTCGAGAATGGAAAAGGATGAGGAGGGTGCAATGGATGCCCCTTCCAATGGATGCCCCTTCCCCTTCCACCCCTTCTCCCATTCCATCCACTCCTCCCATTCCATCCACTCCTCCACTCCTCCACTCTTCCATTTATCACCCATCTCCTCCACAAACCCCCCGAAAAACACAAAGTAGAGGTTGAATTAAAGCAAGAGATCCATCAACACCAAGGTTTAGACTGAATTTGAATTTTTGATTCGTTGAAAGCTTCAGAAAAATAATTGACCTTTTTAATGAAACAAAAATAAATAAGCGTATTTTAATTGGTGCATTTGGCTTTAAACTGAAGTACGAAAAGGAATAAAAAGCCTTTTTTGGACAGTCTAATTGTAAGCCTAAGCCAAAATCCGGACCTGGCCTCTGACAAATCAACTCTTGTGGACAGATCTGCAGCAAAGCAAAACCAGAAGTCCTAGCTTTCTGATTGATTGAACTACTTTATTGTTCTTGTTTTTCAAACTCTTTCAAATCTCTGCAGCTTCTCAAACTCTTTTGATGCTTTTAACCAATAAAAGTCTTTACATATCAGAATTAAGAATATAATTTAACACCTTCAAGGTATTCTGTTAGTAATCTGTTATTTGCGAATTTGTTTATTCAGTGTTACTGACTCCAATTCATTTTCTCAATGGTTTACAGATTGCCGCCCGATCACTACTTGAACTGGGCTCGGCGCATGGAGAACGGCGAGCACTGGAAGCAGATGCGAATGACGTAGGCACATCGTTGAGGTATGATTTGGCTTTTGCTTTCATTTAGAATCGTTTGAATAAGATTTATGATGGTTGTTAAGCTTTAGAAAGCTCTAAATGCTTTTGTTTTCAAAGTTGGGAACGGTGATACTTTTGGGATTGGGAGGCAACTTTTTTTTTTTCAAAAGTGCTTTTTCTAGAGCAGTTTTTTTTGCGTAGATTACGAATTTCATAGTGAGAGCTTGAGAAAAAGCGTTTTAAACCGACTTTCGGAGACCCGAAGTCACCGCCTCTACAGTGTACTAGAAAATTGAGTTCTTTGGGTTAATTGAGTGTCCAGAACATGAAGAGAGCAAAATTAGATCTTAAAGAGCAAAAATGCAAAAAATTTCGAATTTTTCATGGTTTTCATCTATGTCGGGGGCCCCGTGGGTTTTTATTTTTAAGCTCTTGCAATTGTCGTTAAACTGAGCTTATAAGCTGTAAAATACTTATCTCTACATTTAGGTCGTGAATCAATGCGGAGGTGAATCCCATGTGCGCCGGATCTCGCACACTTTTTATCCAAAGGAGAACGATTGGGGCTACTCGCAGTTCATGAGCTGTGATGTATGTCATACTTTTGTTTTGAGTGCAAATATTTTCTTTAGCAACTACTGAATCCAGATAACGGGTATATTTTGAACGACACAATCAAGCTCGAAGTAATCGTTTCTGCCGATGCCCCTCACGGAGTCCAGTCAGTCAAAAGATTTCCTTTCTTTTTTAAATCAGCATTTTCAGATGGGATTCGAAAAAACATGCGGGTTATATTGGTTTAAAGAATCAGGGTGCAACTTGCTATATGAACTCATTACTTCAAGCGTTTTTCTTCACAAATCAACTGCGAAAAGTGAAGATTTTCAAATGTTTCAAATTCAATAAGTAAATTTTAGGCTGTTTATGAAATGCCAACCGAAGAAGATGACTCAGAATCCTCAGTAGCTCTTGCAATGCAACGAGTACTTTATGACCTCCAATATTCTGACAAACCGGTAAGAAATTTTAAACTCAATTTTAATAACACGTTGTTCAGGTTGGGACGAAGAAACTTACGAAAAGTTTTGGATGGGATTCACTCGATTCGTTTCTTCAGCACGACGTTCAAGAACTGTGCCGCGTGCTGCTGGATAACTTGGAAAGCAAGATGAAAGGCACAAAGGTAGCAATTCACAAAAATGCACTTACACATTTTGTTAGGTCGAGGGCACCATTCCACAACTTTTCCGTGGCAAGATGAAATCTTTCATTCGCTGCATCAACGTTGACTACGAGAGCTCGCATGTGGATGACTTTTACGATGTGCAATTGAATGTCAAAGGAAACAATGACAGTAAGTTTTTTGACAACAATGACAGTTGTTGAAACTTTTTTAAAACATCTCAATTCAGTCTTGCAATCATTCCGTGATTATGTGGACTCGGAGAGATTGGACGGTGAGAACAAATATGATGCCGGCGCTTACGGATTGCAACCTGCAGAGAAAGGAGTCAAATTCTTGACGTCAGTTTTGCCAACATTTTAACCCAGGTAATGCTTATTTTTAGCTTTCCACCAGTTTTACATCTTCAGCTCATGAGGTTTCAATACGACGCGGCCATTGATGCAAATGTGAAAATAAATAATCGGTAAAAGTTTGAGCTTTTTATTGTAATCTTTTTTGTTTAGACTTGAATTCCCGGAGCGCCTGAATCTCAACGATTTTGCGGACAACCGAAGCGAAGACAACGATTTTACCTATGTGCTCCATGCCGTTCTTGTTCACTCCGGCGATTTTCATGGCGGGCATTACGTGGTCTTCATCAACACTAAGCTCAATCAGCCTCATTCCTGTGTATGTTATGATTGAACGTTAAAATATATTTTGGTTTAACAAAATTTATCTATTGTGCTTTTAGTGGTGCAAATTTGACGACGATGTGGTCTCGCGATCATCTTTCAAAGACGCCGTCACAGCAAATTATGGAGGAGAAGATTTGGAGACGCCCGGGCGAATTTACACCAACGCTTACATGCTTGTATACATTCGGCAATCATGCTTAGGTAGTGTTCGCACAACCGGATTAGCAATCATTAAATACTTTAGACGAGGTCCTTTCGACGATCAACGATAACGACATCCCAATTCATCTTCGACAAAGATTTGAGGCCGAACGGAATGAGGAGGCTTATCGCAAGAAGGAGAAACAAGAGGCTCATTTGTTCACGGAGATCATGGTTTGAAATATTCATCAAAGATAAAATTGCTCCATTTTAGTTGATCCGAGAAGAGAAATTTCAAAATCATCACGGCTTTGACCTTTTCGATGTACGACTTCTTGAAGACGAGTGCCAGAAAGAAAAGGTACCGGTTGATGGCAATCGTTTTAATCAATTGATTTAGGTAAAGAAAAAGATGAACTTGGAAGAGCTTTACCAATTTGTGGCAAGTCGGGTTTTTGGTGCGGAAGGGGAAAATGTAAGCTTTTCTTATTTATTCTCAAACATTGTCTTACTTCAGAGACTTCGAATGGATTTCCGTTTGTGGCTTTTCACTGACAATCCGCCCCGCGAGGAGACTGGCGTTAGCTTGGCAAGGATGAGGCCATCGACATTGATTACACGAGATCGAAACAAAGTAAACTTGGCAGTCTTCTTTTCTAGGCAATAAAAAGTTCAGTTGCTCGAGGACACCTTTGACAGCGATAGGAATTTGATATTTGTGGAGACTCCAACACTGTCCAATATTGGAAAACGTCTCTCCCTACAACAATATGATGACAAAAGTAATTAAAATCTTTAATGAATTAACTATTGCAGTATTTTGCTTTTCTGCTGAATAAATGATTATTTTCAAGATTTGTGCACTATACAAGTGTTACTGACCAAAAGTTGACTCTTCTAGGTATTAGTGAAAAGCTTCTGGTATTAGTGAAAAGCTTCTAGTATTAGTGAAAAGCTTCTAGTATTAGTGAAAAGCTTCTGGTATTAGTGAAAAATCTTTGTTCAAGGCAACATCGCTCTGTTCAGAAGCAGAGTTGCTAAATTTTGTCAATTCAATACTTATGTCTGTGTAGAACATGGTAAAACTCATGAATTTATTGTAGACAAAAAGTTCTTGTTCCAATATATTTCAATCTCTCGCCAGTTCATCCTCGTTCGCTTTTTGCATCTCCTCGAGTTTTTCCATCTAAAAATTTTTTGATGTTTATCTTGAAATACGAAAATTTTATCGAAATTACCTCAGCTTTGGTGAAAAATTTGCGCAATCGCTCGAGATCGACAGCGTCCTGGAGCTGAGCGTCGAACTTGTCTTTTAGGCTGAAGGGAAGAAGATAATATGGTTGAATTGTCAATGAAAGCATCGACTTTGCAAACAACAAACTTTTGTGCATCTTGATATTTAGTCTTTTGCAATGCATCAAGCCTCTCAACGAGAAGTTCCCTCAATGGAGCCTCTTTTGCGTACAATCTCTCCAACTGTTCTTGCACAGCGCCGGCTGCGGAGTACCTAGAAATGGTTGAATTTTTGGAGATTAAGTACTAAATTTAACCAGTTTTATAATGTTATTAAAGTAAAGGCTTCTAAAGCGTGCCCAGCTACTGTACGGGGGCGCGAAAAGTTCTGTCACCTTCACAAAGTTGGCGAGAGCTTAAAAATTGGATTTTGTTTTAGCTCAATGAAAAATACCGTATTTTCTCTAATAGTAGTGCACCCCGGTGAGCCGAGTTGGTGACTATTTTACGGTTTCCAAGCTTTTGCAGAAGCTCAACACTCTAATCCCCCACTAGATCTCATCGTCAGCTACATTTTCCGACCCCACATGGATAGGTTCTGATAAGCGGTTCTCGAGATTTCGAGCAATTTAGGTGACGCTCAGGGTGCACTACTATTAGGGAAAATACGGTATCATAGAAAATAGTAGCTTTTAAGCTATTGGCTTTAAAACTGCGGGCTATTGTCATATATGACAGTTTGAGCACTTTCTTCAAAAGAAACCCATTTTGGTGTCAATGGAAAAGTTGTAGAGAATCAAAAATTAGGCTTATACCCAAATTTCCAAAAAGATTTCCCTTTTAAAGCTTAATTTTCGCACAACGTCGCATTCCAATTGACGTCGCCGCCATTTGCAGGTAGTTGATGGGAGCGCCGCGTCGTCGTTTCTTTTTTGTTTTCAAATCATTTGCTTTGTCAGATTCGATTGAAAGTATTGTTTTACTTGTTTTTTTTGTTGCTGTTGTTGTTTGTTTTATTGATAAATTTGGTATTAAAATGAGAAAGCAATCAATTTCTATTGGGTTGGTGAATTGAAGACTAGCGGCTATTGTCATATATGACAGTTTGAGCACTTTCTTCAAAAGAAACCCATTTTGGTGTCAATGGAAAAGTTGTAGAGAATCAAAAATCAAGCTTATATCCAAATTTTCAGAACGATTCAAAAACTGGTTTTCAAGAAATGCCAAATTTGCGAGTTTTCACAAAACTTCCAACAAAACTTGCATTTTAAGCGAAACTACTAAGTGTATCTTTTTGGAAATTTGGCTATAAGCCTAATTTTTGATTCTCTACAACTTTTCCATTGACACCAAAATGGGTTCCTTTTGAAGAAAGTGCTCAAACTGGGACATCTCCAGTCCTCCATCTTTGAGTCTCACACTTGTCTCACACACAAACCAAAATCCTACCACGAAAGAGGAATCCGCAAATTGCCTGTAAAATGGGCAGAAATCGTCAATAATAATGGAAATTATTTGGAATGAATTCATGGTTTTATGTTGAATAGATTTTAGTTCAAAGTCCGGCAGTTTTCAATTCACCAACCCAATATTTAGTAACGAACTTGAATCGAATATTTTATTTAACGCTTTTTAAACGTTTTTATTCAATATTTAATAAAAAAAGCTGAAAAAAACCGAAGTTTGTTTGGTATTTTTCTTAAAATCTAAAAGATTCGATAAAAATTACGTGGAAAACTTTTTTGAAAAAGTATTTTTGACATTTTTGACAACGTTTTTGATGGGCAATCGAGAGAAAAAAGAAAATTTTCATATAAAAGAAAGATTTCTAAACTTTTAGACACCGTCAATTTGTCCAAAAAACCTATTGACCATTTTTTATTTTTCATCAGATATAAAATGAATCAAAAATTGTATAATGTCTGTTTATTGGAAACTTTTTCCGTTTTGCTTTTCATATTTTTTTCAATCACCACGTTTTCCCCTGGAAAAAGCGTGACTTTTAATCAAAAAATCCCCAGCTAGAGATAGAATTCTAGCCAAAATGATTCTTCGAAGATTCGCTATCTTTCTATTTCTTTGTTTTTTATCAATTTTTTATTGGAAATCTTTTAAAAATGAGAAAAATTGGGTGAAAAATGAGTATTTCACCTCCACTTTTGCTTTACCCGCACCGCGATTGAAAATGAAAATGAGAGATGGGAGATGGCAATCAAGTGCATGTATTTATGATACATCGAAAAGTGATATGTGAGTTTTAAACGCAAAAATCTCACCTTAAGAATTACTTTGGCTTTTCGGCGGTTTTTACCCAGTTTCAGACTCTGGAAAACTCTGGAGATCAGTTCTGGATTCCTTAGGGAAGATTAACTGGCTGGGGGATCGAATTTGCGAGGTCTCGCTCTGGAAACGAACGCTGTACCACTTGGCCACGGCCCCACCGAGGGCCCGCGAGAAGGCCGTTAAGATCAAATGCTATACAGTCTATCCCATTCGACGCAGAGTATGATGCTGATTTCGAATATCTGTTCCGTTTTTGACAAATGACAATCTGTCAAGAGTTAGCAGCGTCTAGAGTTTTGTTAGGACTCTGTTGCGGTCATTTGTGGAGTGTGGAGTGTGGTTGTGGAGTGTGATTGTGGAGTGTGATTGTGGAGTGTGATCATTTGGGTCTTAACGGCCTTCTCGCGGGCCCTCGGTGGGACCGGTGGTACAGCGTTTGTTTCCAGAGCGAGACCTCGCAATTTCGATCCCCACTTTGGATTTCCTTTGTGATTTTTCAAATAGCATTTGGCCGGCTCAGCCAGCGCTGTAAATTAATCGCTTAAGCTTTGCTGAAACCGCAACAGAGTCCTAACAAAACTAGTACCAGTACTTCAGCCAAATTAGCTAGACGCTGCTAACTCTAGACGCTGCTAACTCTAGACGCTGCTAACTCTAGACGCTGCTAACTCTAGACGCTGCTAACTCTAGACGCTGCTAACTCTAGACGCTGCTAACTCTAGACGTTACTAACTCTTGACAGTTTGCCATTTGTCAAAGCTTAAACTAGAAGAAAGCCAGTACTTCAGCCAAATTAACTTTAAAATCCTTTTCTCTCGACCACACCTTTTCTAAAACATGTGAATTGCCTCGATTATCGTAATCCTGCTCTATCTTTTTATCTAATCTTGTATCTAATTATGATAGATTAGATAAAAATGGATTTAAAGACGGGATTACGGTGGTTTGTGGCGCGTTTTACAAGACGCAGACTCTAGTTTGAACTGATCCAGTAAATTTTAAGCGCAGATTTACCCAACCAATTGTTTTTTCTGTACTTTGTCCTCAAAAAGTGGAAATCTTTTGCTTTTTCTTGTAGCAGAGTGGAAAAAGTTAGAAAATAAAGTAAGTAGAGCAGAAAAGGTGGGTTTCCGAGGGCAACAATCAAAAGGCAAATCAATACTATAAAATCTCTTTAAAGAAACGGCTCTTTTGTCGAATGCGAACTCCAACAGTGGACTTTCAATGGATTCATCGCTAAATATTGGCTAACTTTCAATGAAACCGAGCAAAGACGATTCAAAGAGTTTCGCGAGAACCAATCTGTCTATCCGGCTTTTATCGTTCAACAAGCAACATATATTGTAAGTTAAAGAAGGTCGTAAAGGCCGTCATGGTCAAGGCTTAGGCTCAGGCTTAGGCTTAGGCTCAGGCTTAGGCTTAGGCTTAGGCTTTGGCTTTGGCTTTGGCTTAGGCTTTGGCTTAGGCTTTGGCTTAGGCTTAGGCTTTGGCTTAGGCTTTGGCTTTGGCTTAGGCTTAGGCTCAGACTCAGGCTCTATGGTTGGAACAATCTTCAGCTTGATCTTCAGCTAAGCCTAAGCCTGAGCCTAAGCCTAAGCCTAAGCTAGCCGGTGGGATTGAACCTATCGACTAAGAGCCTGGTTTACCAGTCGGGAGCCCTGGATCTTAGTTCTAGATCTGGATCCACCGGTTCAATCCCATCGGCTAGCTGATTGGTTCTTTTTTCCATTTCTTGATTTTCCTACACTTAGGCTTTGCTTTTATCTTGTTTATACCGCATTATTACCAATAAATGTCAACGATTTGTACTAATAACGATTGTTTTTAGTGTAAACTCAAGTTTTTAAGGTATCTTGTTACGTATTTTGCAGAAAGTTTTACGATAATTTTGTAAGAATTAAGAAAAGAAGGTAAGAAAAGATTCAGGGCTATCGAATGATTATAATAGTTGAGTTCCTCTTTGAATTATCAGTAAAACAGTAACGATTAGGTCACTGCACGCTCAAAATACCGAAATGTGTTTTACCGAAAAATTTAAAGGCCGTCATGGCCTGGCTAAGGCTTAAAGGCCGTCATGGCCGACTGGCTAAGAGCCTGGTTTACCAGTCGGGAGCACTGGCTTTTAGCTCTTTTAGATCCATGAAATTTAAGATCTAAAAGAGTTAAAAGAGCTAAAAGAGCTAAAGATCTAACAGATCTAAAAGATCTAAAAGATCTAGAGATCTAAAAGATTTTAGCGACCAAAAACCTCCAATTTGCAAGTGTGTCTGATTGCGAAGAGTATGAGCACGATGAGCAAAATGATTATGTGCAATTTGAATAAATTGAAATATAAAAAGAAGCTCGTGGCAAATGAAAAGGAATTGATGTGAGTTTTAATCAAAAAAATAATAATTTAAAGTATTTAAAGCTTTAAATCCTGCTGTACTTTGAGAACTTTGTGTGCAGCGGGAAAAGCACCTTTTCTGGTGCACGAAAATCTTCACTTATTCTTTGGTTTTCTAAAAGTCGCTTACTTTTGAAAACTACAGTATTCAAAAAGTTGACAGCGATTAACCAAATTTTGATATGATTCGATGATCCCTTATGTAATCATCAAAATTGAGAGGGGTCTCTAACGCCGCCATAGCCGATTGGTTAGCAGTCCTGACTCCCAATCGGAAGGTCGAGGGTTCGATCTCGTCGGCTGGATTATTAATTCTTTTTTGGGTTCTTTGCTTGGTTTTTTTTCTTTCCTTGTTTTAGGGCTTAGGAGTTAGGCTTTTAGATAGTTTATACCATATTATTCTTGTGAATAAGCCTAGATAGTTTGTACGATATTATTCTTGTAAATAAATGTATTCTTTAAAAACAAAAACACCAGTTTGGTAGCTTTCTACAAAAGTCTTTTAGAAAATGAATTACTTGAGAAGGAAATTGAATTGAATTAAATACTTGAATTAAATTTAGGTCATCTTGCCGTCATCTCTATCGAAAAGCGTTCGATAAACGGTCTTTTTGGCTTAATTTTGCCGTCATTCGAGATCCGATCAATCGCTTCATTTCCGTCTACAAATATCTTTGCTTGTAAGTTTAATTATTACAAATTAAAGGGGGGAGGGGCCATCAGACGATTAACCAGATCTAAAGCAGTTAATATTGTTGAAATTTATTAAAGGCGGGGGGTATTAATCGCAGCCGAGTAACCATAAAAAAATTTTTTACGGCAACCACCTGTTTTTTATTTTAATATCGCTGATTTTATTATAAAAAGAATAAAAATCACCCGGCTAGAGTGATTTGATTGATTGACAAATTTTTGGAGACGTTGCAAGGCTTGCAAAAAAACAAGATCGTCAAGACTCATCAGACACCTCAGCACAGTCTAGATCGATTGCGTCTAGATCAATAAGTTGTTAATCTATAATTCTCCCTCTTGCTCACTTTCATCTTCGCTCAAGTACAGCAGTTTCTCAAATCGACTTCCTATCTTAGTCAATTTCCAGCGCATTCTCAGCAGAAATGACTGGATCTCCTCCATCTTCAGCGAAAAAACAAGATCGTCACTCATCAGACACCTCAGCACAGTCTAGATTAGAGTGTGTTCCTTGCAGACAACGCGTTTTCTAAAAACGTGCGCGCCAAGGATAAGCTACCGTAACCCTATGCTTTGCATCAGCAAATTTTTCAAAATGCAAATGTACATTAAAATCTTGCGCTCTTTTTTTCTATTACTCTTTCCCTAACTCTATTACTCTTTCCCTAACTCTATTACTCATTCGCTAAAACTTAAAAATTTAAAATGCTATGTAAAATTAAAGAAAACATATTTAAAACGGGAAAAGTTAAGAAACACTATTAAAAATGATATTATTTACGAATTTACCAGGCCTATTGTCTACATTTGCACTAGAACGATTCCAAAAAAAAATTCCACGCTTTAAAAAAACCTAAATCCCTTAAATAAAACTATCCATTATTATATTTTAAGAAAAGTTTGCAAATTTTTTTCGCGCCACCTTTATAGCTTTGCTTAAAAAGCGCACCTTTTAGAAAACGCGTTGTCGGAAGTTTGTCGGATCAATTGTCTGACAAATTGTCTGTCAACAAGGAGCACACTCTAGTCTAGATCGATTGCGTTTTTTTTCGAAAGCCAATGTTACGAAACAAAAGCAAAACCAAAATCGAATGGAAAAAAAGATCTAATTGCGTCAATCGAAGCGCTGAAGATGGAGGAGATCCAGTCATTTCTGCGATGCGCTGGAAATTGACTTAGATAGGAAGCCGATTTGAGAAACTGCTGTACTTGAGCGAAGATGAAAGTGAGCAAGAGGAAGAATTATAGATTAACACAGCTAGACTGTGCTGAGGTGTCTGATGAGTGACGATCTTGTTTTTTTGCAAGCCTTGCAACGTCTCCAAAAATTTGTCAATCCATCAAATCACTCTAGCCGGGTGATTTTTATTCTTTTTATAATAAAATCAACGATATTAAAATAAAAAAAAAACAGGTGGTTGCCGTAAAAAATTTTTTATGGCTACTCGGCCGCGATTAATACCCCGCTTTAATAAGGTTTTTTTTGTAAGGCTTAAGTTCAAAAGTTATCTTTGATTTTGTCAAAGTTAAACCACGAAAATTGGATTTGATCTCAACTCTTACTCTTATTCTTTATCTCTAACTCTCCTGAGCTCTTACTTTAAAGTAAGAGATCAAGAGAGTAAGAGATTAAATCAAATGATCAAGAGAGTAAGGGATAAGTTATCTTTGATTCAAATGATCTCTTACTTTAAAGTAAGAGATCATTTGAATCAATAATCAATCAATACCCCCCTCCCCCTTTAAAAAATAATTAAAAGCTCTTTTTAGTTATGTTCGAATGTGTGGAAGGTATGGGAGGAATTTCCCGAAAATGGTTGATCAATTCGATCGAATGTTTAGGTGACACAGCGATTTTAAACTTTCCCAAGTAACCAGGTACTTTAAGCTTAAATATCTTGGTGTTGGGTTGTTCAATTTGCATATTCTTGATATCATTAGATGCGTCAAATCTTTCTCTATCAATTGGTACAAAAACTATTTCAATTGAACAACCCAGCACCAAGAAATTTGAGTTTAAAGTTGGATTGCCAATGGCAGAAGGGGCGGGGCGACGGACCTTTTATGCCGCCCTTTGCCATTAGCAATCTAACTTTAAGCTTAAATATCTTGATGTTGGGCTGTTCAATCTAAATATTCTTGGTATCACTAGATGCGCCAAGTCTTTCTCTATCGATTGGTACAAAAAGTCTTTAAATTGGATTGCCCAACATCAAGAAATTTGAGCTTAAAGTTGGATTGTTAATGGCAAAGGGGGCGGAGCCTTGCGTATAAAAGGCCTCACAATCGCCCCGCCCCTTCTACCATTGACAATCTAACTTTCTTTTGGATGTTGGATTTGTTTACCATTGCTAATGGTAAAGATGAAATCTCCCAAGCTCAAAAATATTTCAGAAACGCTCGAAAATTTACGGGAAGAATGCGAAAATCACCAATGTATGCTAGGCATCATTTAAAGCCTCAATCATGGTAAAGAATTGAAAGAAATTAGCTTTAAAAATAGTGAGAAGTAATACTAAGAGACTTCTCACTAGAGTTAACAAAACTAGACTTTTTATGGGAACTTTTGAGAACTTTAGAGATCTTTAGAGAAGAGATCTTTAGGGATTGTCGTTTCAACAAATTACGTGACTCCTTTCGAATCATTCACTACGAGGAGAATCTTCGAGAACAATGGCAGGAAATGTTTTATGAAGCGGGCGTTTCTGAGGAGATGACGCAAAAGGTTCCATTCAAAGAGTAGAAAAAGCTGTATCAAGAAAGATTAGAGCTAGATCAGCACACCCAGTTGACTTCCTCTTGTAAGTAGCCTAAGCCTGAGCCTGATGCCAAGCCTGAGCCTGATGCCAGGTCTGAGCCTAATGCCAAGCCTGAGCCTGATGCCAAGCCTGAGCCTGATACCAAGCCTGAGCCTAATGCCAAGCCTGAGCCTGATACCAAGTCTGAGCCTGATACCAAGTCTGAGCCTGATGCCAAGCCCTGGCCTGGCTTGTCTGTCTTTGCAAAGACAGACAAGCCAGGCCAGGCCAAGACCAAGCCAGAGCAAAGCAGCCAAGCCAACGCCAAGGGATGGCTTTGGCTTTATCTGTTTGACCCAGTTTGATCTAGAAAATTGGCTCTATGAGCAGGAGTTGGCTGTGATGAAGAGATGATTCATAATGTTAATTTGTGTTGGTATCTCTTGCTCATTTTTTTTATTTTCTCCAAAGAAACGTTGAATCGCTAACTACGCGACTGTACGGGGGACTATCACAGGTATTATGGGGGTATTAAGGGGGACTATTACCAACACATAGTCCTATCTTTTTTACTTAAAGCCTAACTTACAATTAAGCTTGCCTACAGCAAGCGATACAGTAAAATTCTTCTCTTATGCAATTCTGATATCAGTCGCAGGATGGGGAAAACGTTGTCATATCAGTAGATAGGATTTTTAGGAAGAAGATAGCAAGATGCTGGAATGCAACAGCATCTTGCTGGAAATTGGCATGCCAGAAGACTGTAGTTAGACAAGAGAAAGGACGGATCAAAGCCAGACTTTCAGACTTGAGTTACGAATGCTATATAGAACATTTTATTTGTTACGTTATGTTACGTTAGTTACGAACACACTATATAGAACGCTTTACTTGGGAAATGGACTAGCCTGACTGGCTGTAAAGCAGCAGGGAGACTAGAACTAAAGCATAAATTGGCTGCAGGGGACACTTGTCGGTGTAGCTCATTGGTAGAGCGTTCACCTGGTAAGCGAGAGGTTGCTGGGAGGTCGCGAGTTCGAATCCCAGCGGCGATCATTTTTTTTTTCCCAGCCAAAACTAAAGGATATGCAGCCCGGATTGCTGGTGAATTGCTTGAAAGAAAAAAATCTGACAAATCTAACCAATTTCAGGCTCTCTCCACAATGAACTACACGACAGCAAATCGCGGAACTCGTCAAGAAATTGATTATAAAAAAGTGCTACTAGGAAACACTGAACTCTTAAGAAAAGTTGTATCAATGTATTTTTATGATTTTCTTCTTTTTGGTTACCCATTACCAACCGGGATTTAGAAAGACTTAAGCTTTAAGGAAAGCTGGACAATAACAATGATGTACACTACTGGACAATGAAATTGAAAAAAAGATCGCCACTTTCGCGCGTCTGTAACTCCCTTGTCTTTACCGTATTTCTAAATACTAATATTACCATTGTGTAGCCCTTGAAAAGAGCTTTCAGAAAATGTATAACACTAATAGTTTAAACTCAAAGACAACGGAGTTACAGACGCGCGAAAGTGACGATCGTTTTTCAAGTGACGATCGTTTTTCAAGTGACGATCGTTTTTCAAATATCATATTTGTCATTGTCCAGTACTGTATCATTTGAGCCAAATTTGCGCTTTTCAACACACTTTCCTACCAACTCTGATTAACCATTTGTCTATTTTTTTTGCTAAGGTTAGTGTTATGTAAAGAAAAGTGATCGTATTTGTAAAAAGAAACCTTCAAAATCTGGCATTATAAGTGAGGATTGATTGCTTTTAATACTATGTATGCTTTAAAAAGATCTCGGAAGTCAATTAGTATTCGGAAACGGTGATACACTACTGGACAATGAAATATGATATTTGAAAAACGATCATCACTTGAAAAAAGATCGTCACTTTCGCGCGTCTGTAACTCCCTTGTCTTTATCGTATTTCTAAATATTCATATTGCCATTGTGTAGCCCTTGAAAAGAGCTTTCAGAAAATGTATAACACTAATAGTTTAAACTCAAAGACAAGGGAGTTACAGACACGCGAAAGTGACAATCGTTTTTCAAGTGATGATCGTTTTTCAAATATCATATTTGTCATTGTCCAGTACTGTACTTTGTGCTCAAGAATTGGGAACACTTCTTTCTGGGGTAGTCAATTGAAATCAGTCAATCAATTGATTCCATTGAAAATGAAGAATTGATTGCACTAGAAAGCACAAGCACAGAACTAGAAAGTTCATAGAAATTGCTCTGAAATAAATCTACGTAGCTCTCCAGTTTTCAATTTATAAAATTGATGTTCTAGAATTGTATAAATTTCAAATCACCACGTGCATATTATTATGAAAATTTTCAATAAAATTTCTTCTCTATTATATTATGATCGATCGAAAAACGAAAATCCTTTTTTCCCTATCGCTTTAAATTTCCCTATTCAATATTTTATTGTTTTTATATTGGAAAATGAATCAATACAGTCAATATAGTCATTATAATTCGATTCCTGTCAAAAAGATTTCGATTCTTGACCGAAAAACGTTTCCTCTCTATCGAAAAGAAGCGGATATGATGGAAAGTTGTTTGTATACAATCGACAATGAGAAATTGTAAGTTTTTAGCTTCTTTCTATAATATAGTACTAGATTTTTGTCAATGTTTAAGTTATTTTTTTGATTTTTGATTTGATATTGGACTTGGAATATATTGTAAACGATCGGATAGATTTTAAACGATTGTATTACCGTAAATACTGTAAAATAGTACCCCACCCCCTCGTACAGTCGCGTAGTCGCAAAAGTTTTTTTAATATTTCATTTGCAAAGCACCCGTACTTTCAAAAAATAGCCCTTAATTTCAGCTATTTTTTGATACCTAAGCGCGCATTGTAGCATAAACCAGTGTCGAGAAAAACTCGTTCAAAGCTAGACTACGCAACGCTCCGCCACTCATTATGGCGGTGGGGTACTATTACAGTATTTATGGTAATATTTGATTGAGCGCGGTCTTGATGGAGTTGCGGGATTGAAATTGTCCTCGGAAATCGGGCGGCGGGAGCTCAGTGGCTCACCGGGCGGCGGGAGCTCAGTCGATCACCGGGCGGCGGGAGCTCAGTGGCTCACCGGGCGGCGGGAGCTCAGTCGCTCACCGGGCGGCGGGAGCTCAGTGGCTCACCGGGCGGCGGGAGCTTAGTCGCTCACCGGGCGGCGGGAGCTCAGTCGATCACCGGGCGGCGGGAGCTCAGTGGCTCACCGGGCGGCGGGAGCTTAGTCGCTCACCGGGCGGCGGGAGCTCAGTCGATCACCACTCCTTCCCCTTTCGGGATTTCAAGATTTCAAGAGAGAAACACCTTAGACCAAACGGGTTTACCAGGTCGCGAGCGATTACATGGCCGCACAATGAACACCTCGCCAGTCATTTACACAAGGATTTCTCTTTTGCTTTGTAGATCGCAGATATTGAGCTGTAAATTTGTACCTGGGGATTTTCGTGGTCGGGGAATCGATTGGAGATAACCATTTTATTGAGCTTATCAATTAGAACTTAGCTCTTAGCACAGTGACTGGTTAAGCATTTGTTTTTTCTAAAATTACGTGCCAACAATCGTGCCAACAATTTTAAATGAAAATTCTTTTAAGGAACGAAACCCTCAATGAATGCGAATATGAACAATGGACTTTCAATCAATTCATCCCAAAATATCTCCATAAATTCAACAAAACCGAACAACAACGATTCAAAGAATTTCGAGAAATCCATCCTGTTTTCCCGGCTTTTGTTGATCGAGCATCAGTCTACGTGGTTGGTGTACTGTAAATGGAAACGAACTCTTTCTAGTACACCAGAAAAAAATACGTTGTTTACGTTTTGATAAAGTACAAAAACACATTTAGCAACCTCAAGAGACGAAACTTCAATCATGTCTCATTCTAAAAAGCATGAGCACAATGGGACAAATGATTATGTGCAATCTCGATCGACTTCTCTCAAATCAAACAGCGATCAGAAATGAAGAGCAATTGATGTAAAGAGTGCTTGTAGAAGAGGATTGGGTCACTTTCTTTCTCTCTTTCTCTTCCTTTCTTTCTCTTCCTTTCTTTCCTATTTCTTCTTGGGCAAAGAAGGCGTCAATAGCTCAATGGCATCTGCCCGGTAAGAAGAGTTCAATTCCCCTCAATTCCAAATCATTTGCCATTCATTCTACTCTATTACAGTAATCAGTTGGAGTCAGGGAGCAGGCTCCAGAGTCTAATTTAGCCAGGGTAGCCAAGACTGAGCTCATCTGTATACAGCAGCTAACAATAAGATCAAAGCTAGGTCAAAGCTAGGGCAAAGCTAGGGCAAAGCTAGGGCAAAGCTAGGTCAAAGCCAGCTTCAAAACGTAGCTCCAGATCTAGGTAAGATCAAAGAAATTCAGGGTAGGTAAGGCTAAGTCTAAGCCTGGCCAAGTCTAAGCCTGGCCGAGTCTAAGCCTGGCCAAGCCTAAGCCTGGCCAAGCCTAAGCCTGGCCAAGCCTAAGCCTGGCCAAGCCTAAGCCTGGCCAAGCCTAAGCCTGCAAGCTTAAGCCCTAAATCCGGGCAAAAGCCAGTTTCATAGGCTTCCAAGGATTGTTTGTGGACTAAGCCATAACCTTATTGTGGTGTAAAGAAAAACAAGTCGTAGCTCGTTGGTACAGCGTTCGCCGCTCAATCTAGGTAAGATCATTGGTACGTTTGAGAGATCACGGGTTCGAATCCCGGCTTCGAACACTCTTCTTTTGCCAGTTGAAACTAAAATCCCCAACAATCGATCTAGATCTCAATCTTTTTGTGTTTAGATCTCATTGTCATCATCACAAAGTATTTCACTACAATCAAAATCTGATGAACTTTGTCGTCATTCGATCACCGATCAATCGTTTTATCTCAATCTACAAATATCTTTGCTTGTAAGTCTTGATTTAACAGAAATCTTGTTCTAATAAAGATTTTCTTTCAGTTTTGCGAAATCTTGTGGCATTCATGCAAAGAATTTCACAAGAATGGTTGAGCAATTTGATTTGATGTTAAGGTTTGTTCTTGTGAAAGATTAGACATTTATACTTAAATAAAAGGAAAGATAATACTAGAAAGATTGTCAGTTAGACAAATCAAAGATTTCAGACAAATCAAAGATTTCAGACAAATCAAAGATTTCAGACAAATCAAAGATTTCAGACAAATCAAAGATTTAGACAAATCAAAGATTTAGACAAATCAAAGATTTCAGAACTGGTCAAGAATTTGAGGGAGAAGTGCAATTCCCGGGTTTTTATGTGCGAGATCATATGAAACCGCAATCATGGTGAGAATCGAGTGTACAAGCTGAGCTCTGAGCTCTGAGCAAGCTATACAAGCTGAACTCTGAGCTATAGAAGCAAGCTATACAAGCTGAGCTCTGAGCTATACAAGCAAGCTATACAAGCTAAGCTCTGAGCTATAGAAGCAAGCTATACAAGCTGAGCTCTGAGCTATAGAAGCAAGCTATACGCTGAGCTCTGGCTTGAAGCAAGCTATACAAGCTGAGCTCTGAGCTATACAAGCAACCTATACAAGCTAAGCTCTGAGCTATACAAGCAAGCTATCCAAGCTGAGCAGCTATACAAGCAAGCTATACAAGCTCTGAGCTCAAAAATGTAAACACAAGCTTTCTAGGGTACTTCAGTACTTAAGTTTTCGTAGCCTTTGTGTCGAGAGAATATTGAAGAATTAGCGTGCTGGAAAGGGTGTGTTTACAGCATAAATTACATGAGAAACGAGTCGTTTTTTAGGGATTGTGAGTTTCATAAACATCTAAATGAATATCGAGTTATCAATTACGAGAAAAATCTCCGAGAACAATGGGAAGCAATCTTTCTTGAAGCTGGGATTTCGAAAGAGATTACAAAAAAGGTTTGATCGAGTTGAAATTAAGGGAAGTAGCTTTTACTAGTTATACGAGTAGAAATGAATGTCTCCAATCAATTCCCTGACCCTGTGAAACCCCGGAGACAAATTTACAGCTAATCTTTCAGCTATCTTTCAGCTATCTTTCAGCTATCTTTCAGCTATCTTTTAGCTATCCTTCAGCTATATCTTTCAGCTATCATTCAGCTGCAAAGCAAGAGAGATCCATGCCGAAATGTTCTTTGTGCACGCGCACAATCGCTCGCGACCTGGCAAATCTGCCTAGCATAAGGGGTTTACATTTTGGCATTCGCAAAGCAGCGGTAAAGCAGCGGTGCAGGGTTAAGATTTCCATCTCTAGGCGTCACTATGCTCAAATTTTTGGGAACAATCTTTAATGTTAAATTGGCTCTATTCCTTCACAAATTCAGGCAACTCTAGCCGGGATTGAGCTGTTCAAAATTTGATTTTGAGATACAGATAGATAGATAAATAGATATAGATATTTTATAGATAAAAGACTTGAAGTTAGCTTAGTCAATCAGTCCTTTTGTTTGTCTCTTTTTATCTTTCATCGTCAACCAATGTAAATAATCACTCTTTTCCAGTCTCTTTCCATTATGGACTACAAAACGAGAAATCACGGTAAAACTGAAGAAATCGACTACAAAAATCTGCTACTAAACGATAGAAAACTATTAGAAAAAGTGATTTCAATGTATTTTTATGATTTTTTACTTTTTGGATATCCTTTACCTGAAGGGATTTAGAAAAATTTTACTCAAATGATTAGATTTCAATCCTTTTCTTTGTCTCTTTTTATCTTTCATCGTCAATCAAGTCAATAAACACTCTTTTCCAGTCTCTTTCCACAGTACTCAGACTCAAATCTTTCCATTACCATTTCTGTTCTTTATACTCTTCACTCACTGTTCTTTGTATAAACATTCCTCTTTTCGACTCTCCAATATTCTCAACGTGTTGTGATAGACATTCATCGATCGACGGAAATAGTATTTCTTTCGATCATTGCCGATCTAAAAATTGATTTCAAAGGATATTTTGATAAACCTAATTGCTACTGGTTACAGGATCTACAGTACTGGACAATGAAGGATCATATTTGAAAAACGATCGTCACTTTCGCGCGTCTGTAACTCCTTTGTCTTTACCGTATTTCTAAATATTAATATTGCCATTGTGTAGCCCTTGAAAAGAGCTTTCAGAAAATGTATAACACTAATAGTTTAAACTCAAAGACAAGGGAGTTACAGACGCGCGAAAGTGACGATCGTTTTTCAAGTGATGATCGTTTTTCAAGTGACGATCGTTTTTCAAATATCATATTTGTCATTGTCCAGTACTGTATCATTTGAGCCAAATTTGCGCTTTTCAACACACTTTCCTACCAACTCTGATTAACCATTTGTCTATTTTTTTGCTAAGGTTAGTGTTATGTAAAGAAAAGTGATCGTATTTGTAAAAGAAACCTTCAAAATCTGGCATTATAAGTGAGGATTGATTGCTTTTAATACTATGTATGCTTTAAAAAGATCTCGGAAGTCAATTAGTATTCGGAAACGGTGATACACTACTGGACAATGAAATATGATATTTGAAAAACGATCATCACTTGAAAAAAGATCGTCACTTTCGCGCGTCTGTAACTCCTTTGTCTTTGCCGTGTTTCTAAATATTAATATTACCATTGTGTAGTCCTTGAAAGGAGCTTTCAGAAAATGTATAACACTAATAGTTTAAACTCAAAGACAACGGAGTTACAGACGCGCGAAAGTGACGATCGTTTTTCAAGTGATGATCGCTTTTCAAATATCATATTTCATTGTCCAGTACTATATGTCGTAGCCGATTATGAATGAAATTTTTTGGCAAATCTTTCTGGGGGAGCAACCCTTTAATGCATGAGGACAATATTATATCATCGAAAGAAGTGTTCCCAATTCTTGAGCACAAATTACAGTACTGGACAATGACAAATATGATATTTGAAAAACGATCATCACTTGAAAAGTGATCGTCACTTGAAAAACGATCGTCACTTTCGCGCGTCTGTAACTCCGTTGTCTTTGAGTTTAAACTATTAGTGTTATACATTTTCTGAAAGCTCCTTTCAAGGACTACACAATGGTAATATTAATATTTAGAAACACGGTAAAGACAAAGGAGTTACAGACGCGCGAAAGTGACGATCGTTTTTCAAATATTAGGTTGATGCAAAAGTCTTTTTCATTTTTTTCGTACTTCCGTTAAAAAGTAACAAATGCACCAATTGAACAACGGTTTATTGTATTCGAAAGGCCAATTATTTTTCTGCAAAATGACATTAAAACGAGTTTAAAATGTCTCATGTCTAGATTTTTTTGAGAGCCTGAAGTCGGGTAGTCAAAAAAGGCGACGGCTCGATGATGCATTTTAGACGCTTTAGCTAAGGAAACCAATCTTGATGTTAATAAATAAAAGATAGAGCACAAAAAGTTAGATATTTTTTCAGATTTTCAGAGAAATTGATTCAGCCAATTTCTTTATAGAGGTTTTTATAGATTTTTATGAAAAACCCGTTTTCACTCTCGAATGAGAAATTGAGATGACGAAAACGGTGAGATGAATGAGCATTGGGAACTGAACGAATTCATTGGATAAGCCACAGTATTCTTTTGCTAAAAGATGCTTCCCAGAAAAATCTATCGTAATCCTTAGCTTTGGTGAAAAAAATGGCATTAAGTCACCTCAAAAACAGGCTCGCTCATTTGTTTTAATTTGAAAAACAGCTGGATTACAGTGACTACAGTATCTTCTTAGAATCGACTACGCTGACTCTGAATCCGTTTTCAGTTTTGGCCCTTGAGCTTGAAAGTGAACCCAAATTGACTTAAAAAGATGGGAAATTCAACAATAAACACTTTTCATTTAGAGCAAACCATAGGTTAATTGATGACTTTGTTATTTTTCAAAAGAAGTACGAAAAAAATGAAAAAGACTTTTGCATCAACCTAATATGATACTTCATTGTCCAGTACTGTAGATATCTAGTAACTCTGGAGATTGAAAGAATTTAACCGAATCTCGAAAAGCTAGCCAATCTGGATAACAAACTGTCTGAAAGTATAAGATCTCTGGCTCTGGCTAAGAGCCAGAGCCAGAGATCTTATAAGAGCCAAAGCCTGGCTCTGGCTCTGGCTCAGGCTAAGAGCCTGGCTCAAAGCTCTGGCTCTGGCTCAGGCTAAGAGCCAGAGCCAGAGCCAAAGCCATAAAACCATCAAAATTTGAAAATAAAAAATTTAATAATCTATGATAGGTATAAACGTTCGTTTTAAAAATTGAAATTAGTCTAGATATGGTCTAGATAGACATAGACAATAGAAACTACAAAAATGACACTACAAACGCCTCTAACTTGCATTAAATCTACCGGATTAATATGATCTATAGCTCAAAAGATAGAGAATCTCTAGAGCTTTCAAATGAACTAAAGTATACTGAAAAATATCAATTCTAAAGAAAGTTACACTGGCTAATAGCTTTGCCTCAAAACGAACCGTACTCGCGCGTAGTCGAAGCGATTAAGCCACTGTAACTTTCTTTAGAATTGATATTTTTCAGTATACTTTGAGTTCATTTGAAAGCTCTTGAGATTCTCTATCTTTTGAGCTATAGATCATATCAATCCCGTAGATTTAATGCAAGTTAGAGGCGTTAGAAGTGTGGCAGTTCGTTTTTGTAGTTTGTAGTAGCCATGCCTTGTTTTGATCACAAAATTTGAACCATAGCTCCAGTGCAAAGACTCGATACATCTAGTTTCTACTTTTATATTAGTTTACATTACTCTAACTCTAAGTTTATTAATGTTTAGGTTGAGATTACGGTAGCTGGGCTACTCGTGACTCGTGTCCTTTCAATTCTCAAACCTTTCCATCACCGATATCCACACCAGCGATCTCTCGTAGAACCCGATCTCGTGTTCTATACATAAAAATCTTTTAAAAAAATAATCTTTTATTCAAAAGCACACACACAAACACAAAAAAATAACAAAAATATCAAAAATTCATCATTTAAAGTAAAATTTCTGTGCAAATTGTGCTGAAAACCCGATTGGGGAAGACTCTGTGAATCAGGAAAGAAAAAAGAAATCAAGAAAACAACTCGGGAAGATGGAAAAGATAGGATTAGGGAAGATTCAGCTATCTACAACTCTACAACTACCTAGGGGTTAATGGTCGATCTCCATCCGGTAATGATTGAGTACCACTGTCTGCTGATTTAACACTCTTCGAGTCAAGATCTGGTGTCTGAAAATATGTTTATTTGACAAAATAGACACAAAATAGAAAGATTTTCTAAAACGTGTCATCACTATTGTAATCTTTCTTCAGATTCTTCAATATCTTTTGAAAATCTTTGTGAAATCTAATAGAATCAGACCAAGAGTAGATATGTTACGATCTGGACTGATTCTAGATCAGACGTCCGATCTAGAATCAAGCTGATCACTTTAAATCTAAGTCTGGATCGGACGTCTGATCTAGAGTGAAGTGAGGTCAAAGGTGCTATCTAGAATCAGTCTAGATCACTCTAAATCAGACGTCCGAAAGCAGACTTAGATTTAGAGTGATCGGCTTGAATCTAGATCACTCTAGATTAGACGTTCGATCCAGACGTTCGATTCAGACATCCAATCCAGACGTCCGATCCAGACGTCCGATCCAGACATCCGATCCAGACATCCGATCCAGACATCCGATCCAGACATCCGATCCAGATGTCCGATCCAGACGTCCGATCCAGACATCCAATCCAGACATCCGATCCAGACATCCGATCCAGACATCCGATCCAGACATCCGATCCAGACATCCGATCCAGACGTCCGATCCAGACATCCGATCCAGACATCCGATCCAGATGTCCGATCCAGACGTCCGATCCAGACATCCAATCCAGACATCCGATCCAGACATCCGATCCAGACATCCGATCCAGACATCCGATCCAGACGTCCGATCCAGACGTCCGATCCAGACATCCAATCCAGACATCCGATCCAGACATCCGATCCAGACGTCCGATCCAGACTTAGATTTAGAGTGATCGGTTTGAATCTAGATCGGACGTTTGACCTTACTTCACTCTAGATCAGATGTCCGATTCAGAATCAGATCGAACGGATTTATAGATTGGACGTAACATCCATAAAGCAGAAGAGACGTTCGTCTGTCCGTCTGTCTGTGCGCAAACGCGACGCTCCGTAATTACGTCTGCTTTATTGGTTAAAAGGCAAAATATTCAACTTTGGCGCAAGCCTTGATTCTAGATTGGACGTCGAATCTAGAATCAGTCTAGATCGAACCTAACAGATACATTATAAAAGTTTAAGCAAAGATTACGTTAGTTTTTTTTAGATTTTAGAGAAAGTCAAAAGAAAACAACTTCAGAGTTAATTATTTCTTTTTAATGACTTTTAATTTGATTTATTGACCCTGATCGATCTACAGGATCTGCTAGAAATGCGAAAATTTCAACCTGAACCTAATTCCACTTTCATTTTCTCAGCCGTCTCTTGGCCGATTCCTCTGAAATTTTCTCTACAGATAGAAATTGAAATTTTCAGCTTGTAGACAAAATTTCAGAGGAATCGACCAAGAAACGGTCGAGAAAACGAAGCCGGAATTAGGTTCAGAATGGAATCGTGAGTTTGTCGAGATTTCTAACTAACTAATCCCTTATCTTGCCCACCTTGCTCCTTGCTTCTTTCCCATTTATCCCCATCGGTCTTCTTATTTGTACACTATCTGGTCTTTCTCGATTCCTCGATGAACTTCTTGATCCTCTCGATGGACTCCGTGTCGGAGTCTTTGAACCCGTTGAGTTGGGTCGGTCCGATGTAGAGGCTGAATCTGAAAGAGATCCTCAATAAATCGTTATAGCTCATAAAGATAGGGTTAGACAAAATGATCTGGACAACTAAAAAAGTAGTTATCGCAAGCTTAATTTATTTCAAAATGTCAAGTGTTTTATAGAGAAAATTGCCAAAAAATCGAGATCGTGCTCGTTCAAAGACTTGTTAAATAAGCTGCATGCATCTGATTGGGAAGTTTTTAGTAGATAAGTGTAGCTAAGATTTAGGGCTTTAATTCTCTATATAACACTTGACACTTTGAAATAAATTAAGCCTGTGAAAACTGCTTTGCTAAACAGAAATGGCAGCGATCGATTGGGATCGATAAGTGCTTATTCAAGCGCTTGTAAAATGAGTTGGATAAGTCTAATCGAGAAGTTTTTGGTAGATAAATGTAGCCAAGATTCAGGGCTACAATTCTCTATATAACACTTGAGATTTTGAAATAGATTAAGCGTGCGATAACTACTTTACTAGAAGTGGCAGCGCGTAGGAATCAACTAGTGCTCGTTCAAAGACTTGTTAAATAAGCTGTATACATCCGATTGACAAGCTTTTAATAGATAAATGTAGCCAAGATTCAGGGCTTTAATTCTCTATATAACACTTGACACTTTGAAATAGATTAAGTCTGCGAAAACTACTTTTCCAGTTGTTGTCCAGGTGATTTTGTCACCAAGTCCAACTTTGTCCACCGGGGACTCCGTGGTTTATTAACGATAATCACAATTCGACACACACAATACTAGGCTATTTCTTAACTTAACCCATGCCTTGATTCTCCGCGGATCCCTACACTTATTGGATGATCTCTAGATAGCTTGTTCTGGCGGCTGGATAGTCAAATCTGGGCCATGAATCGGACGGGATCGAACCCGGATCTCTAATTCTATAGACAGCCACCCCATAAACAAATAAACACTTTCAATTATTCTTAGCCAATGAAACTTCTCAATTCTCTCACCTGCACCTCCTTCTTGATCTCGAATTTTTCCCTTCAATCGTTGCACCATACTTTTTGTGAAGATTACCTAAAAATTGACGTTTGATTTTTCAGCGTCCCTCACCAGGCTGGTGGAGCTGGTGAGGGACGCTGAAAGCTCAACAAGTCAGCAAAAATCAACAAAAATTGATCATTGAAGAGTTTTTCTTTAGAAATTTCCTATATTTCCTATATTTCTATTTTCAAGTCATAATTTAAAGTAAAAGCCTCCATTAGAAATGTTTAATTAAAAATCTTTGACCTCTTCATCCTCGGAATCAGAGTTGATTAAATGCTGAATGTTTCCTTTTGGAAGAGTGGCTGGTGGAGCTGGTGAGGGACGCTGAAAGTTCAACAAATCAGCAGAAAATCAACAAATTCACTGTATTCACTGCTAGTTTAAGTAAATTTTTAAACTTTTATTCTTATTTTTGTATGAAATTGGTTAGGGAAGTGAAAAGAACTCGTAGTCGCAAAAGCTTTTTAGTATTTCATTTTTTCCAAAGCTCCTGTGCTTTCAAAAAATGCGTCTTTGGTATCAAAAAATAGCTGAAATTGAGGGCTATTTTTTGATACCTAAATGCGCATTGTAGCATAAACCAGTCGAGAGAAAAACGCGGTTTTTCGGGATTGTTGCGTAGTCTAACTTTAAACATCCCGTTCTCCGCGCTGCTTTATGCTACGATGCGCGCTTTGGTATCAAAAAATAGCTCTGAATTTCAGCTATTTTTTGATACCTAAGCGCTCATTGTAGCATAAACCAGTGTCGAGAAAAACTCGTTCAAAGCTAGACTACGCAAAACTCCGCACCGTCATTATGAGGGTGCGGTACTATTACAGTATTTACGGTAGATAAGTGAAAAGAACTGTATCTTTACCTCTTTTCTCTGAAAGATCGAGAATTTCATCATTGATTTGGGTAAAATCTTTGACTAGAAATATTTCAAAAGCAAAATATTTCTTAAAAGTCGATTTTCTAAAATAATCTTTCTTTAAAAAAAGAAGAGAATACGAAAAAATGAAAAAACGTTGAAAATGTTTTCTCAATTCTTTCACTAATCGGAAACTTTCTCGTATTAAAGAAGAAATGTCAATAAAATGAAAAAAAATTAAATAAAATGAATCACAAAATTGAAATATTAGTTATTTTACGAAAAAAAACAGAAATTTTTGGTTTCTGAATGAAATTTAATATGAAAAAATAGGAAAAACTTTCAATTTTTTCTTTTGAAAACGTCATAAAAATGGAAAATTGAATGGAAATTCGAAAATTGAATCTTTTATTTGAAAAGCTGAATGTTTTTTTAATATAGAAATGTAAATTTTGGGGATTTAAAATGGAAATTTTACGATTTAAAAAAGAAACTAGAGTTGTACGATTTCAAAATTTTCTACATAAAATAGCTGAAATTCAGGGCTATTTAAGGGCTATCTTTTGACACCGAAACGAATACTTTAGCATAAACCAGCGCCGAGAACGGGACGTTCAAAGGTAGACTACGCGATTGTACGCCCGTTATTATGGGGATGGCGTTCTATTAAAGTATTTACGGTATTTTATTTTTCTGATTCCAGAGGCTGCCAGAAATTATGGAATAAATAGCTTACCGTAAATACTGTAATAGTACCCCGCCCCCATAATGACGGTGTGGATTTTTGCGTAGTCTAGCTTTGAACGCGTTTTTCTCTCGACTGGTTTATGCTACAATGAGCGCTTAGGTATCAAAAAATAGCTGAAATTCAGGGCTATTCTTTGATACCAAAGCGCGCATCGTAGCATAAAGCATCGCGGAGAACGGGATGTTTAAAGTCTACAAAAAAGGAAATAAAGTTTCTTTTTGAAGAAAATTTCAGGAAATCAAGAGAAACAATTCACAATTAGATTGCAGTTTCTTTTAGCTGATGTTTAAGTGAAACAATGGCTTGAAAAGATGCAGAATTTATAGCCAAAATACATTTAAAATAAAGAAAAAACTTGGGCACAAGAATTCGGGAATAATGATACTACATATGATACTAAAAAGCGGGAAAACGATCAGTCGCTGACCGTTCCTTCCCATTTGCCGATTCGAACACCAGCTATTAAGCTATTAAGCTGCCGATATCAGCTATTAAGATGCAGAAATCGTAGTAAAAATACAGGAAAATAGAGGAAAATCTAGGGGAAAACCGATCTCAAAAATTTGGGCATAGTCACAGTGAAAATGGTGACGACGGTCCAGTCGCTTATCGCTCCTCGTTCTTTACAGGTTCGAAAAAGGAAAGACCATATGCCGGGCGGGGTTGCCAGATCGCGAGCGATTGTGCTCGCGCACAAAGAACAATTGGCCATCAGAGATTTTTCTTGCTTTGTAGATGGTACAAAAAAGAGATTTAGCTAGAAATTTCAGGGAATCGATTCGGGGTCAGGGAATCGATTAGAGAAATTCATTTTTTGAATCTACCAACTAGAATCCACATTTTATAGCATAAAGTAAACCAAAAGCTTGCTAAAATCCTCCTTTTTTATGAGCTGAATAGCTTTTCTTTTCTTTTGGGCATTGAGTTTCTATGGAAACGTTGAAAATGGAGGGAATGCTTGACAAATAATAGATTGAAATGAGTAAGCAAATGGAATGGAAAAGGGAAAATGGAAAAGGAAATGGCAAAGAAATAGAAATGAAATAGAAAATGCAATAGAACTTTGACACTAACTTTTCTTTATGTTTTTATCGGTGAGTCGACAAAACAGATTCTATATTTCCTCAGTGAAATTTAATGTAGATTCTAATGAAGGTAACCAGAAGTGAATTCAGCTTTTACTTTTTGAGTTATAGACCTTTTAAGTGGGTCCTTTAAAGGAAAGTTGGCTTTTTAACATTTTTCTGTGTTCTTTGTGAACAGTTCTACTCTAAACAAACACTTTCTGGTGCACTGAATTCTTCAGTTTTCTCGAAAATTCAATGTTTTGAAGAAAAAAATGAAGAAAAAGGAAGAAAAATGAAGAAAAATGAAGAAAATGCAAGAGAAATGAAGAATTGGTTGAATTGGAAAGGGTGGGTTTAGATTTTTTAGCATAAAGTTCACTATAAAGAACATGGAGAGACTAAAAATAAGATCACTGCCACAGGTAGCGTGCGTTTGTGAAGCAAATATTTGAATCATTGAATCGATTGTTGTCAGAATAGACTCAGAGAATTGAAAGTTTGAGAATTGAAATGGTTTTGAGACTAGATTAAACATCAAAGAATCAATGGGGAATAATTGATTGTGTTTGTGTGAAAAGGGTGAAGGGCATACAATTATTGAGATCGGTATTGGACGGGGGAACTCGAGGGGGAACTATCCAGGGAGTGAAGAGAGGCGGTCAGCCATCTTTTTCCCTCTCCATTTCCCTCTCTTCTTTCTGTTGACTCAGCTCTGGCATTCCCAACCCAACCCCTCAAAAGTAAAAGAAATAAAACTTCAATAGCTTTGGAATTTGGAAAAACCTCAAAAATTTGGAGTATTTTTTGTCCATGTTTTCTATAGATCAAGAGTCAAAATTACAATAAAATTTTAGGAAAAAGCCTTTGAACTAGATAACAACTTCTATAACAACTTGCATCTTCTTGTAGAAAGAAAGAAAGGAAGGAAGCAAGCAAGAAAGAAAGAAAGGAAGCAAGCAAGCAAGCAAGCAAGAAAGAAAGCAAGGAAGGAAAGAAGCAAGAAAGAAAGAAAGAAGGGAAGGAAGCAAGGAAGCAAGAAAGAAAGGAAGGAAGCAAGAAAGCAAGAAAGAAAGAAAGAAAGGAGGGAAGCAAGGAAGCAAGCAAGAAAGAAAGCAAGGAAGGAAAGAAGCAAGAAAGAAAGAAAGAAAGAAAGGAAGCAAGGAAGGAAGGAAGCAAGAAAGAAAGAAAGGAAGCAAGGAAGGAAGGAAGCAAGAAAGAAAGAAAGAAAGAAAGGAAGCAAGAAAGCAAGATAGAAAGAAAACAAGAAAGAAAGAAACTAAAAACTTTAGAAAAGAAAATCCCAGTTAAAAAGAGGCCAGTTTCATGAATTTTGTCCTTATTTTACCTCAATTAACCCTAACAAAACCCTTTGATTTAAATTTATTTTAAAACCTGAAAAATAATGTCTTAAATTGTTAATTAGATGTGATTCAAGGAGAAGACAAGAGACAAAATCTCTTTCTTTTCCCACCCACAACCAATTATTCTGTGGAAAGCTTTTTTTTGAAGAGAAAAACAATCTACTCAAGTGGTTGTTGAAAGGAAATAGAAAATGAGAAAATGAGAAAATGAGAAAATAAGTAATTTGGTAGATCTCAGCTAAACAGGAATTATTGGGTTGGGGACTATGACTCGGCGCCGAAAATCAAAAAAATGTCTAAAACTTCAA
The DNA here is from genome assembly GCA_958450365.1 of Mesorhabditis belari. Lineage (NCBI taxonomy): Eukaryota > Metazoa > Nematoda > Chromadorea > Rhabditida > Rhabditidae > Mesorhabditis > Mesorhabditis belari. Next base: position 1,482,130 of record CAUEEP010000936.1, on the reverse strand, counting down.
TTCGACTTCGTGAAATAATATGCGTTTGATATGAGTAGAATGGTTAACTAATTCTCTACAAAACGACATTTAAAAGAAAATTCAAACAGCGCCTCCGCTCAAGAAAAAGCCATTTTTTCACAAAAACTACAAACTGTGATCTAGAAAAAACCATTGGTGGGATCTTCCTGCAAATTTGGCAACTTAAGTAATTCAATGTGCTCTATCTTTTTTATATAAACACCAAAGAAGGTTTATGTGAAAGAAACTGTTCAAATGATGAGTCGGACTCTTTGCCATTTTGACTAGCTGTGTTTGGGAGTCCATAAACTCCACGAAAGAAAAGCTTTGTGGAATCTCTCAAAAGTCATTTTGTAGAGAAATAGTGGATCCTTTTGATGAAACCGAACATATGTTTAAAGAAGGCTTTATGTGTGCAAAAAGTCCCTTTAAAGTTTGGCGCCGAGTCATAGTCCCCAACCCAATAGAATTGATTAATTAATTTAACGATTAATCAATTTAATAATGAACTAATTTAATGATTAATTAGTTTAATGAGTAGTTAATTTAATGACTAATTAATTTAATGATTAATTAACTTAATGATTAATGTTTCCTTTTGGAAGAGTGGCTGGTGGAGCTGGTGAGGGATGCTAAAAGTTCAACAAATCTGCAAAAATCAACAAATTCACTGTATTCACTGCTAGTTTAAGTAAATGTTTACTTTTATTCACTTTTATATGGAATTGGTTACCGTAAATACTATAATAGTGCCCCACCGCCCTCGTACAGTCGCGTAGTCGGCAAAAGCTTTTTAGTATTTCATTTTTTCCAAAGTTCCTGTGCTTTCAAAAAATGCGTCTTTGGTATCAAAAAATAGCTGAAATTCAGGGCTATTTTTTGATACCTAAATGCGCATTGTAGCATAAACCAGTGTCGAGAAAAACGCGTTTTTTCGGGATTGTTGCGTAGTCTAACTTTAAACATCCCGTTCTCCGCGCTGCTTTATGCTACGATGCGCGCTTTGGTATCAAAGAATAGCCCTGAATTTCAGCTATTTTTTGATACCTAAGCGCTCATTGTAGCATAAACCAGTCGAGAGAAAAACGCGTTCAAAGCTAGACTACGCAAAAATCCACACCGTCATTATGGGGGCGGGGTACTATTACAGTATTTACGGTAAGCTATTTATTCCATAATTTCTGGCAGCCTCTGGAATCAGAAAAATAAAATACCGTAAATACTTTAATAGAACGCCATCCCCATAATAACGGGCGTACAATCGCGTAGTCTACCTTTGAACGTCCCGTTCTCGGCGCTGGTTTATGCTACAGTAATCGTTTCGGTGTCAAAAGATAGCCCTTAAATAGCCCTGAATTTCAGCTATTTTTTGATACCTAAGCGCGCATCGTAGCATAAACCAGTGTCGAGAAAAACTCGTTCAAAGCTAGACTGCGCAAAAATCCACACCGTCATTATGAGGGTGCAGTACTATTAGAGTATTTACGGTAGGTAAGTGAAAAGAACTGTTTCTTTACCTCTTTTCTCTGAAAGATCGAGTATTTCATCATTAAAAATGAGAAAATAAGTCATTTGGTAGATCTGAGCTAAACAATTGATGATCTCAGCTAAACAAGATGTACTTTGAGCTTAAACAAACACTTTCTAGCATACTATATTTCTAATCTTTCAATACTCGTGAAAGAAAAATGTGTTTAATGCGCTAAAAAGATTGTATTTAAGCACAAAGTATATGCAAAATTGGATTGGATGCAATTGGATCCAGATAAACATAACAAAATCGAAAAGCTAAGAAGTTCGAATACCAATGCTTACGCTTAGTAAAAGAAGATATCTAGAGATTATTTTAAAGAGCAATTTTTAGGCTAACCAGAAGTCAGATTAGAAACAAATCTTGGCTTGGTTTTGCCGACAAAAGGCTCTGCTTTTGCCTGGCTTAGTCAAAGCCAAGCTTGAACTAGTTAAAGTCAAGCTTGACCTGGTCAAAGTCAAGCTTGACCTAGTTAAAGTCAAGCTTGACCTAGTCAAAGTGAAGCTTGACCTAGTCAAAGTCAAGCTTGACCTAGTCAAAGTGAAGCTTGGTCGAGTCAAAGTCAAGCTTGACCTAGTCAAAGTCAAGCTTGACCTAGTCAAAGTCAAGCTTGACCTAGTCAAAGTCAAGCTTGACCTAGTCAAAGTCAAGCTTGACCTAGTCAAAGTCAAGCTTGACCTAGTCAAAGTCAAGCTTGACCTAGTCAAAGTGAAGCTTGGTCGAGTCAAAGTCAAGCTTGACCTAGTCAAAGTCAAGCTTGACCTAGTCAAAGTCAAGCTTGACCTAGTCAAAGTCAAGCTTGACCTAGTCAAAGTCAAGCTTGTCCTAGTCAAAGTCAAGCTTCACCTAGTCCAAGTCAAGCTTGGTCGAGTCAAAGTGAAGCTTGACCTAGTCAAAGTGAAGCTTGGTCGAGTCAAAGTCAAGCTTGACCTAGTCAAAGTGAAGCTTGGTCGAGTCAAAGTCAAGCTTGACCTAGTCAAAGTGAAGCTTGGTCGAGTCAAAGTCAAGCTTGACCTAGTCAAAGTGAAGCTTGGTCGAGTCAAAGTCAAGCTTGACCTAGTCAAAGTGAAGCTTGGTCGAGTCAAAGTCAAGCTTGACCTAGTCAAAGTGAAGCTTGGTCGAGTCAAAGTCAAGCTTGACCTAGTCAAAGTGAAGCTTGGTCGAGTCAAAGTCAAGCTTCACCTAGTTCAAGTCAAACTTGGCCTCATCTAACTAACAAGAAACATCAGAGAAGGATCAACCAGTTCTGAATCTGGTTTACCTTCCAGATAAACATATCCAAAAGCAAGAGATCCAAAAGCAACAGATCCAAAAGCAAGAGATTCAACAGCAACAGCAACAGCAACAGATTCAAAAGCAACAGCAGCAGCAACAGATCCAAAAGCAACAGCAACCGCAACAGATTCAAAAGCTTTCAATTTCAAAAGCTTTATTGAAAGAGTTTATCTAAAGTTTTATTATTTTAAAGATTAAAAAACTCTGATTTTTTTTGTGAGTATCTTTTGTGGTTATTGTTGAGAGAAAAATGAGTCCCATGAGAGGAAAGAAAAAGGCTATTTGTCCTCCAAATTCTAGAGGAAAAAAGATATCCAAAGGAATAAAAGATATTTGATATTCAGTCAACAAAACCGGCGACTCAAAAAGGTTTTGTTTCAGCGTAAAGAGAAATTATTCACACAAAATTCATTTTTTTTGGATAACTTAAAGGAAAATTGGTATATAAGATAAGTAAAAGGAAATAAGATTGAAAAATAGAAGATCTAAGTCTTTTATTCGAATATTACTGTAGCTGGGGCGATTTTAAGCGAACAACAGCCACAGATTTTTGAAAAAGAACGAAAGTTTATGAATAACGCTTTACTACTGTGGTTCCTCATGCAAATACAGGATATTTAGTACAAAATGAAATGGAAGACGAGCTTATTGAAATGAAATGGAAGAAGAGCTTGTTTAAATCAAATGGAAGAAGAGCTTATTGAAATGAAATGGAAGAAGAGCTTGTTTAAATCAAATGGAAGAAGAGCTTATTGAAATGAAATGGAAGAAGAGCTTGTTTAAATCAAATGGAAGACGAGCTTATTGAAATCAAATGGAAGAAGAGCTTGAAATCAAATGGAAGACGAGCCTATTGAAATGAAATGGAAGAAGAGCTTGTTTAAATCAAATAGAAGACGAGCCTATTGAAATCAAATGGAAGATGAGCTTGAAATCAAATAGAAAACGAGCTTATTTAAATCATTACACTTCATTGCTTGGATACTAGCAGAAATTATATATTGAAAACTAACAAAAACTGAGTCTGAAAAGATCTAAAAGTACTCGAATCGCCAAATTTTTCTAATAGTAGCCACCAAGAGTCGAGTTGATCACTATTTTACAGTTTTCAAGGTAAGCTTATTGAAATCATTACCCTTCATTGCTTGGATACTAGCAGAATTTATATATCGGATTTTCTGTAATAGTAATACAGTCTATAATAGTAGTGCAGGCAGGAGGGGGTTGTAAAAATAGTAGTGCGCACTACTAATTACAGAAAATACGGTATATATCTACTGTAATAGTATCCCACCGCCATAATGAGTTGCGGAGTGTTTCGTAGTCTAGCTTTGAACGCGTTTTTCTCTCGACTGGTTTATGCTACAATGCTCGCTTTGGTATCAAACAATAGCTGAAATTCAGGGCTATTCTTTGATACCAAAGCGCGCATCGTAGCATAAAGCAGCGCGGAGAACAGAATGTTTAAAGTTAGACTACGCAACAATCCCGAAAAAAGCGTTTTTCTCGACACTGGTTTATGCTACAATGCTCGCTTCGGTATCAAAAAATAGCCCTGAATTTCAGCTTTTTTTTGATACCAAAGACGCATTTTTGAAAGTACGGGTGCTTTACAAAAAATGAAATACTAAAAAACGACTACGCGACTTTGCGACTACGCGACTGTACGAGGGCGGTGGGGCACTATTATAGTATTTACGGTATGTATATAATGTTATAAGATAAAAAGCTAATAAATAAAACTTTTTGTGGAGCTTTTTTTGGTGAAAATAAAACGATTTTTTTTTTGAGGAAAATCGCTGAAATGATAAGCGTTCAGCAAAAGAGAGCTTAACGAAATGAGAGAAAAATTCCGTAACTGAATCTTTTTACAGATATTTTACAGCATATTACAGCAAATCAGTATTGTTGGACTTTTAAGTTTTCTAGAAACTAGTTTCTAAAGTTAAAGTTTTCTAGAAAATGATAGTTTTTGAGCTTTTAGCTTTTCGCTTTTAGTTTTACCGCTCTGCTTTTCGGGCGAGTGAATCCACAGACAGAAAAGATTTGGATTATGTAAATGTGAGCTTATTTAAATTGATTCAGGTATGATGATCGATTTTTGACTCACGCGTTTGGTTGGTGAACGAGGTGGAATGGGAAGTGGACTGCGACGGTGAGGAGAGGCGCCTCGAGGTGGAGTCTGGGAATTTCATTGAATCGATATATAATATTCGATATATAATATAAATCGATATATAATATTCGAATAAAAGACCTAGATCTTCTATTTTTCAATCCCTCAAAATCAGCCAGGTTCGACAAGTCCCGATTTTGAGAGTTCGACAAGAGGGTCTTCGGTCAAGGGTTTTCCGTTTTATACCCCATTACCCTACCGTACTTGGTAAAGGTCGTTGACTATTTCACGCTCCTTTTTCCATCATTCTTTTCGTTTTTAAGTTTTTTTAGTCTTGAACTGCCTTGCAAGACGCGTTTTTCGCCTTCTCTTTCTTTCTCTTTTGTTGCTTTGTTTTGTGTGAGTAGATTCGATTCTTTCATCGATTCTTTTATCATTTGTAGATAAATCTAGAGGCTATACGGGTTGGGGGCGGGCGGGCAGTGGGCGTGCAAGACGCGTTTTTCGCCTTCTCTTTTATATTGCTTTTTTTTGTGTGAGTAGATACGATTCGTTTATCGATTCTTTTATCATTTGTAGATAAATCTAGGGGCTATACGGGTTGGGGGAGCGCCTCAGTGGGGCAGTGCACCCACTGGGCTGTGGGCCTCAAACTCAAAACTCAGTGGGCCTCAAAAATCCCTCTGGCAAGTGTTCTAAGGTTTTCGGCCACGCTAAATCGATTGGCAATATTTTCAAATCGATACAGCCGAGCTGAAGGCGAGGCCGGCTGGAAACTTTCGCCTGGCAAGCCCATGGTTTTTTTTAAAGGACCGGAAACGAATGACGCACAGAGCCATGTGCCTCTAAGGTGCGGAGCCATAGTAGGCTTGAATGTTGTTAAAAGTTACGCAATGTTGTGTGAAATGCTCTCCGACTACTATAGTCCCACTGACTATATCAGTTGAAGCTTAGGTTGTCTGTTACCGAACATCAGCTAGATTTGTCTTGACCACAAAGAAATAAGTCAAAAACACATTCTAAAAATATTACCAATGGATTTAGCGTTGCCAAAAACTCTAGAAAAACAGTTTTTGGCACTTGCCAGAGGGTTTTTGAGGCTCCATTGTCCCCAGCCCGTATAGCCTCTAAATCTAAATAGAATTCAACCCAAATAACACGGCGAAAAGCACTTTAGTTACTATTCATCTTCAAATATTGACTAGTTTTCTCAATGCGAGCTCATTTATGATTCGTATTCCTTAAAGCGATGAAAATTTAAACGTTTTTACGTAAAATTATTGTGCTTTGTAAAGCAGTTGTTACGGTTCCTCGCTTGGGGTTTTGATTGAAAGTTTTGACTTTGATCTAGCCGTTTTAGAGGCTAAACAAACAACAAAATAGTACATAAGAAGGAAATCAACTCTTCTATTGAATGATCTTCTTCTATGACTTTGGTCTAGCCCTTTTAGACGCTAAACAAACAGCAAAATAGTACATAAGAAGGAAATCAACTCTTATATTCAAATAATAACTGTACATTCAAGTTATTCAAGTTATTCAAGGTATTCAGGATACAATTTTATAACATTGTTTGTTTTTCTTAAGCAAAGCAGATGATCAAGAGCTATAAAGCCTCACCTTTAGCTAGAGAAAATCAGGGACCTAGTCAAAATAGCGCCGCCGAAACAGCGCCATTCAAAACAGCGCCATTCAAAACAGCGCCCGTACAAAAATAGCGCCGTTCAAAATAGCGCCGCCAAAACAGCGCCGTTCAAAACAGCGCCATTCAAAACAGCGCCCATACAAAAATAGCGCCAAATTGAAAGAGACTGCGATTAGATTAGATTATTTTTCTTTTTCAAGGTTTGAAACTAGCTATTCTAAGTCTAGCTAACTGTAAGTCTAACTTATAAAATTACTATTGTAAAAGTGTACCGCATCTAGTTTGATCCCGTGTTTTGCTGGATCAAATGGAGAGACAAGGGTTCGACTTGGAGCTCGCGCTGGACTGATTGCTTTGGATGGAGTAGGAGTTCGGACAGGACTTGTTGATCGGGTTCTCAACGGATTTCTGAAATAAGAATCTATGATTTGAAAAGAAGACTATTCTTTAGAATATTTCAATACCCACTGCAACTTTTCATCTAAAACGGGATTCCGAATCGTCGTTATGCTCCGACTCAACAAATCGTCACTCGGCGAGCTTCGATTGTTCGGGCTAAGAATTTGGTAGAGGGATAGAGGCTATTCCAATTAACATTCAGACTTACTATCCATATTCCATTGAATAGGAATTGAATAGGAATTGATTAAGATTCTAGAATCTTTCTTTAGTAAAATTCTCTCACCCAAAATCAGAGAAGAGATCCCCGGGTGTGCGGATCACTATGGCGGCGATGCATACCTAAAATCTTTCAAAATGCAAGAACTAAAAGGGTTAAAGACAAAGTGATAAAGAGATTTTGTCTTATAAGTAAGACTACCTGTCGATCCACATTGTCACCAGTATCGTAGTAGCCGTGAACGGTGAAGCTAAAGGTATTTATAAGTCTAGAGTTATTTGTCTAACTAGATGCATAGAATTGATTAGATTAGAGAGATTAGATTAGATAGATTAGATTGGAGAGCTTAGGTTAGAGAGCTTAGGTTAGAGAGCTTAGGTTAGAGAGCTTAGGTTAGAGAGCTTAGATCGGAGAGCTTAGATTAGAGAGCTTAGGTTGGAGAGCTTAGATTAGAGAGCCTAGATTAGATAGATTAGATTGGAGAGCTTAGATTAGAGAGATTAGATAGATTAGATTAGAGAGCTTAGATTGGAGAGCTTAGATTGGAGAGCTTAGATTAGAGAGATTAGATTGGAGAGCTTAGATTAGAGAGATTAGATTAGAGAGCTTAGATCGGAGAGCTTAGATTAGAGAGCTTAGGTTGGAGAGCTTAGATTAGAGAGCTTAGATTAGATAGATTAGATCAGAGAGATTAGATTGGAGAGCTTAGATTAGAGAGATTAGATAGATTAGATTAGAGAGCTTAGATTAGAGAGATTATATTGGAGAGCTTAGATTAGAGAGATTAGATTAGAGAGCTTAGATTTAGAAGTGAAAAGCACAAGAATCAAATAGTCAGCCTGTATACTTCCAGCTACAGTACACTTGATCTCATCAGTACAAATACCGTATAAACTCGGCTGGATCTTCACAGTAGAGTGTCTGTCTCTCGCTGATGATTCCATTGACGACGAAGTGAAAAGTCCCCTTGAAATCGTGATTGAAATACAAATGAACACCAAACTCTAATGCTATATTTTGCATCGTTTGCTCTCCCACCGCCTCTCGTTGTCACACCAAAAGCAACAGTGATTGTGCTGGCTGAAAGAAGATTGTAAAACTCTAACTTAAACTAGATAACTTAAACTAGCTTATTAAACTAACGAATGAGTTTTGGATGAACGACCACATCAACTCGACCCACAGTTGCAGCAGACAATAGACGAATGGTCAATGATTGAGGATAGCTTCGTTTTCTGGAACTTTTCAATAAGCTTATTGCTTATTGCATTAGCTTATTGCTTTGACGCTTATTGCTTTTAGACGACTAAATATTACTGGAAGAGATGGCAAAAAAAATGACAAGATTGAAATCTCTTACTTGTCCGTCACCCAGCAAACTTTATTGCCGATAATATTGAATTCTTTTAAAGAAGAAATGTATCGCTGCATCTCTTTATCTTCAGATGAACAAGCAACAACTTCATAGTCAATAATACTAGACATTTTTTTTTTGTGAAAAAGTGTTTTTCTAAAAAGAAGCAACTATTTTTGTGTCTCTTTTTCGTCTCCAGCGTCTCCAGGAAGTGAATTGGTGATTAGCTTTTAAAAGCTGCAAGCGGTTGCTAGATTTTATTTATTACTAAATTTAAATTACAAAATTAGACACATTCTATTTTTAAGTTTTGAAAAGAATTTAATTTAATGAGAATTCCTTTAAAGGGGGGAGGGGGTATTAATCGCGGCCGGGTGACCATAAAAAAATTTTTTTACGGTAACCACCTGTTTTTTTAATTTAATATCGCTGATTTTATTATAAAAAGAATAAAAATCACCCGGCTAGAGTGATTTGATGTATAAATAACAGACAAATTTTTACTAGCTCTAAGCTTAAAAAATAGCTTGTAAGCAAGGATTTTGTTTTTTTAACCTTTCAGTTTCAGATACATTAGCATTCAGCGCAAAGAAATATACGAGAAGTTCTTCGCGTCCACGAAACTGATTCAGCTTCTCGTTTTCACATTGCTACCAATTGTCATCAACGTGATTCCAATATGGACTCGTGAGTTGGCAATGTACAGGGTGATCGCTGGGCAATGTCATGGCAATGTACAGGGTGATCGCTGGGCAATGTCATGGCAATGTACAGGAACATGGCAATGTACAGGATGACCCCTGGGCTGCCTGGGCTTGAGCTTGAGCCTAAGGCTGTAGAAATTTACAATCAATGAACCATTTGTAAATGTAAGGATGAATTTAACCGTGAATCTCTACGCGGATCTGTATACATTTGGCGGTTACATGTATCACACAAATTTCTATCGAATCTATCAGCGAAGAACGATCGTCAGCTTTGGGAAAGGATCCTTTAACCCACAAGACACACACATTTGGGGTAAATGGTCGAAGAAGAGAGTTAAGAATTAACTTTAGATGACCTCGTTTAATGAGAATTCCTTTAAATTACCTTTAGATGATTTTTGTGTCTCTTTTTCGTCTCCAGCGTCTCCAGGAAGTGAATTGGTGATTAGCCTTTAAAAGCTGCTAGCGGTTAAAAATACCGACTGGGGCTACCAGTGGTGAATTTATCGCATACACGAAATATATCAATCACAATACAACGACACACACAATACTAGGCTATATCTTAACTTAACCCACGTCATGACAGACGGCTCCCTAACCCTAAGCTCAATGTGGAACTAAATAGCTTTTTTGGTGGTGAAGGGAAGATGACGATGAAGGAGTGGCTTGTCACTTTAAAGAACTGGGGCCACAACCACCAAAAAAGCGGTTGGCTAGATTTTATTGATTACTAAATTCAAATTTCAAAATTAGACACATTCTATTTTTAACTTTTGAAAACAATTCGATTTAATGAGAATTCTTTTATAGTGCCCTTTTCAAAAAAATGCGATGTCGCAAAAGCTACCGTAGTCGCTACGCGTCTGTACAAGTTGCGTCGCGTAGCCCAGCAGCAAACATTTTCTCACTTTTCTTTTCCTTTTTTGATTTTTTTAAAAGCGCAAGCGGTTGCTAGATTTTATTAATTACTAAATTCAAATTTCAAAATTAGACACATTCTATTTTTGAGTTTTGAAAAGAATTCGATTTAATGAGAATTCCTTTAACTTTTCGTCACCTCACTACTGTAGATAGATTTTTTATTTAATCACGTTATTGTTAAATGGTCAAATCTTTTAGGAAACTACGGTACGGAATGGACAGACAGACAATGCTTTTTATTGGGTTGGTGAATTGAAAACTGCGGGCTATTGTCATATGTGACAGTTTGAGCACTTTCTTCAAAAGAAACCCATTTTGGTGTCAATGGAAAAGTTGTAGAGAATCAAAAATCAAGCTTATATCCAAATTTTCAGAACGATTCAAAATACTGGTTTTCAAGAAATGCCAAATTTACGAATTTTCACAAAACTTGCATTTTAAGCGAAACTACTAAGTGTATCTTTTTGGAAATTTGGCTATAAGCCTAATTTTTGATTCTCTACAACTTTTCTATTCACACCAAAATGGGTTTCTTTTGAAGAAAGTGCTCAAACTGGGTTGACAGCTGACATCTCCAGTCCTCGATTTTTGAGTCTCACACTTCTCTCACACACAAACCAAAATCCTACTACGAAAGAGGAATCCGCAAATTGCCTGTAAAATAGGCAGAAGTCGTCAATTATAATGGAAATTATTTGGAATGAATTCATGGTTTTATGTTGAATAAATTTTAGTTCATAGTCCGGCAGTTTTCAATTCACCAACCTAATATAAAGAAATTACAAACCCTTAAAGAGTTCCCGTGCCAATGTGCAACATTTCGGGCTTATTGAAATAAAAGCAGAGAATTGTTCCCAATTGATCTTTTTCAATGTATCGTAGACAAGAGTCTCTGCTACAATCTGAAAGGCGACATGCTACGGTGCTAAGGCACCTTCATACCCTTGGATTTAAATCGAAACTTTGGGCTTGGGTGCCCCATGACCTCAATAACCCTCAAAAGTGGCAGCACGCCCTGATCAGTGCCGTCCATCTCTCACAATACAAAAGGAATTGTGATAGGAATTGTGATAGGAAATGAGAATCCGCAAATTGCCTGTAAAATGGGCAGAAGTCGTCAATAATAATGGAATTATTTGGAATAAATTGATTGTTTTATGTTGAATAAATTTTAGTTCAAAGTCCGGCAGTTTTCAATTCACCAACCCAATAATTTGAAATTTATTATAATTGAAGGATTGAAAATGGCGAAGACAAAGGCAAGAATTCAAATCAAATGCTTAAACTTGTAGATTGAGGATGACTGGATCGATGATATTATAGTCGCTCAATGTGTGCCCATCTTCGAGCGCTTCTCCTGAATTCTTTGATTATTTGATTGTCATAGCCGGATTGAAGCATTGAATTTCCGATTAAGAGACAATCCTCCTAAACAGTCGGCTATCTTCTCACTCATTTACCTTTATAGGAAAGCTTTTGTTGTTCTGGTGGATAACCGATTCGATCCTGAAGTTTTCCTTTCACCGTTTCGATTGAATCCGTTGCCTCAACATCGATTCTGTACCGGATATTCGACGTCGTTTTAGCCACAATTCTAAAAATGAATACCATAAGCAATCAAATAGCTTCATAAGAATCATTCTAATATTTTCAAGAGGTCAAAAATGTTTTTGGTTGCATTTTCATTCACTTTTCGACTTCATTAAGCTTTTAAAAGCCTTCATTAAGCCTTTAAAACCCTTTAAAACCCTTTAAAAGCCTTTAAAACCCTTTAAACCCCCTTTAAAACCCTTTAAAACCCTTTCAAACCCTTTAAAACCCTTTTAAAACCTTTCAAACCCTTTCAAACCCTTTAAAACCCTTTCAAACCCTTTCAAACCCTTTAAAACCCTTTAAAACCCTTTAAAAGCCTTTCAAACCCTTTAAACCCCCTTTAAAACCCTTTCAAACCCTTTAAAACCCGTTCAAACCCTTTAAAACCCTTTAAAACCCTTTCAAACCCTTTAAAACCCGTTCAAACCCTTTAAAACCCTTTAAAACCCTTTCAAACCCTTTCAAACCCTTCAAAACCCTTTAAAACCCTTTAAAACCCTTTAAAGTCTTTTAAAAGTTGATCATTTTGCTATCAAAGTTGACAAATTTCGTCTAAAAAAGCTCTTTTAATGTAATAAATACGATAAATGAATGAAAAACCTACGGAAAAGCATCGACTGCTATGGCTAGCAATAATAAGATGTAGAATAAATGCATTATAAATCTAAGCAAATGAAAGGATTTGTTCCGATTGTTGTCAACAGTTATAAACAAAGTGCAATGACCTTCAAATTTGAGCCCAGCTTTATTTTAGCTCTAACACTTTTTGTCGTTTCGTTGAAATGAGCAAGAGCGTTGAAATGAGCGTTTTTTGTTTTGGAGAAAACAAGTTCCCAAGTTCCTTTGATCACGAGTAAACAACAATCGAAATCTTTTCTGGACATCGGAGCGAGCACATTGCATCGATCAAAGCTACCTTTTAAATCATTTGAAAATCGTTCTGAAAACGTTGCAAAGCACAAAATACATTAGATTTAATGATAAATCTTAATTGGACGTCACTGAAAACTCCGTGAGTGAAAATTAGCAGATAAAAGTCGAAAAGTCGCAACCGCTAACCCGTTTGACACCTCAAAACACAATTTTTTGTCAATTTTGATCTACAAAGTTGTTTAGCTTTAGCCATTTAAGTTAAAGAAATGCCGGCACTTGGCACTTCTATAACTGGCACTTCTATAACTGGCACTTCTATAACTGGCACTTCTATAGCTGGCACTTCTATAGCTGGCACTTCTATAGCTGGCACTCAAACCTCACAAGTTCAGAATCACTACGACAAGACGAGAAGATCAGCGTCGTGAGCAAGCTGAAACAGTTATTGTTTTTTTGCTATTTTTAAATACCTATGTCAAAGTAACTGCAAATGTACAAAAATTAAACGCACATAACTGTCGACGACCTTCCTCAAACGATAGTCGAAGAAAAACGAGGCTATCATGTGGCTAATCGGATAGAAAAACTTCCACATAGCGTTCGAGAGAGAGTTGAAGAGCGTGAGGTGAGTGTGAGGTCTGTGCCAGCTATAGAAATGCCGGCACTTGGCACTTCTAAAACTGGTACTCAAACCTCACAAGTTCAAAATCACTACGACAACTAGAATCATGCTGTTTCTGATGCTGGATATAACTCTTGTCCATTAATCCATCACCGCAAGCATACTAACTATTAGACTACCGCTTGCTCCTTCACAGACTTCATGTTGCTCCTTCATGTTGTCATGTTGCCTCAATAGGCTTAGACGAGAAGATCAGCGTCATGAGCAAGCTGAAACAGTTACTGTTTTTTGCTATTTTTAAATAAAATATAATTGAAACGATCGTTCATTCAAATGTTATTAGGTTGTTCGGATATAAACAAGCGTTGCTGAACTTTTTGTTGTGAGAGAAGCTCGAACCGGATCCATGTCAAACAACGCGTGAACTTCCTCAGCAGTTTTTATATTCAAATTCTACTATTGATGAGCATCTCCACACCATTGGAAAGACGATCAGATGCGGGAAATGGCTTTCTCACGAGCTCAGCGCAAAAAAAGGCTTCACGGGTCGCTATTGCCGGAATCCTCATCCGCCAGATCATGGATGGCTAAAGATCATGGCTTTTTTCATTCTCTCGTTACTGGAGATGAGAAGTGGATCCATTTCGATAATACTATTCGAAAACGGCAATGGCTAGGACTAGGAGAACGGCCAAATCCGACCATAAAACCGGACATTCATGGGAAAAAGGTCATGCTCTCAGTATGGTGGAATAACAAGGGCCTTGTGTATTTCGAGCTTCTACAACCCGGCCAAACAGTCACATCAGACCTCTACAAACAGCAACTCGATCGGGTCAATGAAGCTCTCATTCGTCAAGGAGTAGATAAAGTTCATCCATGACAACGCTAGACCGTTGCAAAAATCACGCAGCAAAAACTGGAGAATCTAGGATGGAAGCTTCTACCACATCCCCCGTATTCTCCCGGTTTGGCTCCCTCCGATTACCATTTATTCCAGTCGATGGAATCAATAATAATGGTGAAACCTTTTGGCTAATGAGAAATTCAAAACCCGTGAAGATATCCAAAATTGGGTCGCCAAGTTTTTCGAGTCATAGCCGGCTGAGTTTTTCAAGATTGGCATCAATTCTTTGTGCAGAAGATGGCAAGAAGTAATCAATAATAATGGTGAATATATTTTGGATTAAACTGTGTTGTTTCTGGTTTTAAGATAAATTTTGTCGACTACTAAAACGCTCGTTTATATCCGAACAACCTAATAAACTGTGTACTCAGTGGTTAAATGATTTATCGAAGAAAAACTGGTAAATGTTATATTTTTGTGCATCGTCAATAAATGTCACTTTGTAGATTCGATCATTTCTCGATCATTTTTGGATCTTCTAGATCAAAAGTAATCATCCATTTGAATTCGATGCTGCTGTTCGACTGGAGATTACAGACTTACAGACAAACAGAGTAAGCACAATTAATCACAAATCGGAAAGTATCGAAATGAGAAAAGAAATATTTATCCGTTGAAATCACAAGCCAACGACAAACCCCTCACTGATTACTCCTTTTTACTTTCCGAAAAGGCTTTCGAAAAGGTTGAATGCTCATCTCTCTTTTCCACAATCCTCCAATTAAAATAAATGATGATCAAGCTGAAAAAAAGTCATTCGAATTTTGTTTTATTCAAGAAAAAAACCTTTGCAAGCAACCGCATACAATCAACGCACACGTGTAGATGGCTTGGGACCCATCTGTGGCCGGCCCGTTCTCGATCACGTTGTTGAAGATGCTCATTGCAATCACGCTCACCAGGGAAACAACCATATTCATCAAGTTAATGCAAATCATCTAGAAGTCTCTTCTTTGCAAGGGATTTGCTGATCAAATCATATGAGCCAGACATATGAGCCATAGACTATTCGACGCAGAATTTCACGCTGATTCCGAATCTGCTTTCCGTTTCTGATATGGAGCACTCTATCAAAAGATCTACGCGTTTAAAGTTTTTGCGAGGAGTTTTAAAAATGAAAACACCCCAATACAACCCTGTCTTTCGTAAGCCAACCGGTTACAGCTTTGGTAGTGACGCAAAGCGTAGGGTGAGGGTAAGGCGAGGCGTAAGGCGAGGCTCTCTAGTTCGAGTCCGTTAGCCGAATGTCTCTTCTTTTTTAGGCCTTAATGCCTTAAGCATTAGTTGAATTCATTTAATGCTTTAGTTATCCCCTCCCTCTGTCCCCTCATTTAATGCTTTAGTTATCCCCTTCCCTCTGGTTTTCTATTGGAATAGTTATGATAAGCGTTTCTTTAAATCAAAGGTCGACTCAATGGGGCGAATGTCTCAGGACCTGACTCAACCTTTAGCCGAGCCCGAAAAGGCATTTGAAGCACCCCTAGGGTGCTTCAAATTCATGGAAAAGTGAGCTACATGGCTTGAACTCGTTTTGTGAATTGCGGATCAAGAAAATCCTAGTGAATGGCGGCTTAACGTTGAGCCGGGCCACTGGCTCCATTGCTCTGGCTCTATTGCTCTGGCTCCATTGCTCTGGCTCCATTGCTCTGGCTCCATTGCTCTGGCTCAATTGCTCTGGCTCTATTGCTCTGGCTTCATTGCTTTAACTCCATTGTTCTAACTCCATTGCTCTAACTCCATTGCTCTAACTCCATTGCTCTAACTCCATTGCTCAAATCAGCCTCAGAACAATTCTATTCCCAATGGCAACTTCGATTACACGAGTTTTGTTTGAAGCATTTATATGGTAACTGTTTGGTCTAACCGAATAACTGATTGGTCAAATACAACCAAATTTTGATAGGATCTGTCCAATCTAGTGCAATCACCTGAATCGAGAATCCCTCTTCGGCTTTGAGCTTTCTCTTATCCACTCCGTCAGTTCCCTGAACCAAACTATTGCCGGAATTAAGCTTCACGGTGATAGAGAAAGTTTTGAAAGAGAAATAAGAGAAGTGGTAGATCAAAACAAGCATTCAAAATGGGTTATAGAGCTTTTGATAGGTTCAAACCGCCTCTCGTTGTCTCATCCAGGTGATCGGCTCGACAATGAGGGACACAAGGCATACGCCCAATAAGATGTAGAAATGAACGGTCACGAGATCATCTAAAGTTAATTCTTAACTCTCTTCTTCGACCATTTACCCCAAATGTGTGTGTCTTGTGGGTTAAAGGATCCTTTCCCAACGCTGACGATCGTTCTTCGCTGATAGATTCGATAGAAATTTGTGTGATACATGTAACCGCCAAATGTATACAGATCCGCGTAGAGATTCACGGCTAGAGTCATCCTTACATTTACAAATGGTTCAATGATTGTAAATTTCTACAGTCTTAGGCTCAAGCTCAAGCCCAGGCAGCCCAGGGGTCATCCTGTACATTGCCATGACATTGCCCAGAGATCACCCTGTACATTGCCATGACATTGCCCAGCGGTCACCCTGTACATTGCCAACTCACGAGTCCATATTGGAATCACGTTGATGGCAATTGGTAGCAATGTGAAAACGAGAAGCTGAATCAGTTTCGTGGACGCGAAGAACTTCTCGTATATTTCTTTGCGCTGAATGCTAATGTATCTGAAACTGAAAGGTTAAAAAAACAAAATCCTTGCTTACAAGCTATTTTTTAAGCTTATAGCTAGTAAAGATCTGTCTATTATTAGCTTATAGCTAGTACAAATCTGTCTATTATTAGCTTATAGTTAATTTAAAGCCAGCTAACCATCTGAAGATGAATAGAAAACAAAGTGCTTCGTCAAATTAGCTTTTCGATTATTAAGAGCAGACTCTCCTTCCCCTTCTGATAACAATCAAATTCCTCAACTTACACTCTACCCTAAAACAAACCGATTAACAGAGATAGCCGTTTCGAGCCATTGCACCGAATAGCCGATGGAAATGTAGAGTGTGCTGATGATTTGATTGAGCATCACTCCACTCCATGGATAACCGATAGAGCTGAGACAATGAGGTCTGAAAAGTTGGGGTTAAACTCTGAACTCCTAGGTGAGATTAGGCACTTGTTATCGTAGCCAAACTCGGCGGTACAGCTCGCAAAGTAGAGCTCGGCAAGGCCACGCGTTGCACGCAGAGTGCAATCGACGAGAAGCAGATAGCGCTGCAGTGACGCCACATTGGGGTTCCTTCGAATCGCTCGAATTGCAAGCAAATTCACCCAGATTGTCGTTTGGCTCAACTGAAAACGTTTGGCTCAACGTTTGGCTCAACGTTTGGCTCAACGTTTGGCTCAACATCAGTTTCATGTAAATTCGATAAAACTCACTAAAATCATTGTCATCCCAATCGTCAAGTCATAGTTGAAAGTCGCGTCTTTGTAGTGACACAAACGATATTGTGCAAAGTAGAAAGAATTCATATATTTCCCAAAATTCAGTTTTCCCTTTGGCATGTGCTTTGTTGGATCGATGTAGTTGCATTTGAGATTTAGTCCCTTGGCCAGGGATTTCATGTTGAAGTGGGTAGAGACGGCGATTGATGAATTACGATCGATAAATTGAACTCGATAAATTGAACTCGATAAATTGAACTCAAATATTTCGATATGAGGCCGATATTTACACGTTTACCACCTGTAATTTGGTAATTAGAGGGAAGACTTTTGGCCTTTCCCCTCCCTCCACGTGAGAACACAAAAACCGTAAATCAAACTGTAAATCAGAGCAATGTTGAGGCGAAAACGGAAGTATTGGGTTGATGCATAATTATCCGGACTTCTTTTATAAATGATTTTATTTAACAAAAAATAACATAAATAGTTAGAAAAATATGTTTAATTGATTATTCTGGAGCATATTCACCGCCTACATCAATAACTGATTGCCATTTGCTTGGAAGACGATCGATTCCACGAGCGAAGAATAAACGATCTTTGGAGGCAATCCACGCTTTAACATCGTCTATCAAGTCATCCAAATCGTTGTAGATCTTATTTGCTTGCCAATTTTTGAGCGATCGATTGACGTGGTAGTCCGTTGGGGCTTCTCCAGTTCTTTGAGATCGCGAAACGACTCTGCGGCAGACCATCCCTTTTCGAAGTGGTAGAGCATGATATGGCGAAGATGGATATGATTGTCGACACGCATTTTGTTCACTAAAGAATAACGAATATTTAAAAAAAAGAAATAGACAAAAAGCTTTCAAAACAAAAAAGATACAAGCACGCAAAAAGAAGTCCGGATAATTATGCATCAACCCAATATTTTCCTTTTTTTATCAAAAACTCAAATACAGGGTGCGTCATAATTATTGCAACAAGATACTCAAGGCATTGCACACCAAGAAGTTTCACTGGAAGAAGATTTTTAAACAGAAATAGCTTTATTTAACAGTAACAAATAAGGAAACAAGAGATCATTCGATATGACCGCCTTTTGCCTTGATAACAGCCCCTAATCGTTTCGGATATGCCTCCACTGCGGCCCGAATGTCAGCTTGAAGAGTCGCCTTCCATCCTTTGGTCAAAGACTTCTTCAAAGAATCCAAACTTGTGTGTTTTCGAGAGCAGACATTAGCCTCTAAGATTGCCCAAATGGAAAAGTCCATCACATTGAGATCCGGTGAGTTTGGAGGCCATTCATCCTTGGTGATCACTGAGGGAAAGTTGGCCACACACCAGTCCTGAACCGTCTTCTTCGTGTCAGCGGGAGGCAATTAGGCAAGAATAAAGAAGATAGAACGCAACACAACAAAAAAGGAGGCAAAAAACAATAAGAAAGCTGTTTGGAAAACGGTCTTTGAACTCTTGTTGCAATAATTATGACGCACCCTGTATAATAGAGAAACAAATTATGAAACGGATCATGTTCTGACAGATTTATTCCTTTACTTCGTTCTTTTTCTCATTTGTAAATAGAATTCTTTTGTATTCGCTTTTTTCAGGATAAAATCACAATTGGATTTGCGAGCAGCCATTGTTCGACTCCCGTAGAATCACAAATCGGTGATGACTCTCACAGGATAGCAAATTTCACGGCTTTTGCCTAATCAGACAGCTTCAGAAGCAATCAAATGCCACAAAGAGACTGGGAAATTGGAAGATTGATCTGGACGAGCCAACAATCCAATCAACAATTTGTCAACAATCCAATCAAACGTCGAAAGATCTTTCAAAACCTGAGATCACAGAAAAACTGGCTGCTGCAATTGGAATGGAAAAAGATGGCTGCTGCAATTGGAATCTCAAAGACCACTGAATTCTCAAAAAAACACGGAATGAAGGCAAAAGTAACCGGACATTACTTAAACGATCAGATGAAGAGAGAGTCGAGTCAAAAGAGAGTCGACCGTTGCAAAAAAAGGACGATCACGATCTCACGATGAAAATTGGTTTAACATCGATACTCATAACCATCAAAACGATAGGACTTGGTCAAAGAACCTGCTTGATCAGCGTATCTCACGACAGAAACCTCAACAAGTTATCGGGAAGAGGCCTCTGATTTCCCAGCTGGAGTCAAAGACAAAGATCATCTAACATGTTAAAACAGAAATTTTCCCTTAGAGTCAGCAGCACTTCGGAAATAAGCCAGTATCTCAGCAGGATGGAATAATGCTCGAGATTGAAACGCAAAGAATTTTCCTGATTCGATCACAGTTGACATAAGCGCAGTAAAACCAGGAGAATGGCCGGATTTGAATGTTTTGGATTACAGCATTTAGTCGATCTTGTAGTTGAACTGTGAATTTGGCTTGTATCCATTCAATTTTTCACTTTAATTTGATGTTTCGGGAAATTACTGGGCTGCAGTGGGTCACACTTCGACATTTACCATTTCCTTGCAAGAGGGATTTTCGTAACGACGTGCAAAACAACAAAAATATTTCAATAACTGTAAAAGTTCCTTGTTTTTTTTTCTCTTTCTTATAAGCAACTGTAGAAAAAAGAAGAAATTTATTGAGCTAAGTCATTTACTGGAAAATTTCGAGCTGATCGTGTTGATTGATGTCATTTGTCGCTCTCTCGTCTCCAGTTTTCGATTGAACATTATGATTACGAGGCTAAAGAAAAAGAGGGTTTTATTAGTTATTTATTAGTTTATTAGATTAGTTTATAGTTTGTTAGGCACAGAAATTGGTGATTTCTAGGGCTAAAAGTAAACTAATTTATGTCATTTTCATTAACATGGCCTTTTTTTCGTAAAAAGTTCAGAAATATCTATTCTACGTGTTTCTACAAGCTTGTAGTTTGTAGCGTCCATTTCTAGCTTTGTACTTGTAGTTTGTAGCGTTCATCTCTAGCTTTGTACGTGTAGTTTGTAGCTATCATTTCTAGCTTTGTACTTGTAGTTTGTATCGTTCATTTCTAGCAAGTTTGTACTTGTAGTTTGTAGCGTCCATCTCTAGCTTTGTACTTGTAGTTTGTAGCGTGCATTTCTGGCAAGTACCGACTCACCTCTGTAATAAGCCCTCAGCCCACCCTGTGGCGGCAACAATAGAGAAATACTGAGCCAGTGTCGAGCCGTTCTGTTGCAAAGACGAGTCGGATGGAGTGGCGGTCAAGAAGATCTTCGACCAATCAAACACGTTGATCGTGTGAGTGAGCATCATCTGAAAGTCGATCATTCGATCGATGCCTGTTTCACTCAAAAAAAAGCTTTTAAAGGCTCTTAAAAGCTCTTAAAAGCTCTATAAAAAAGTCGAGATCTCGCAAAACCTTTACCTGAGCCGAAAGTCGGATATCGGTGCGCATTTGTGCAAAATCAGTCTTGCTCGATTTCATTTGTCGATGAACTTTACGCAACGTGAACACGTCGACGCTCACAGCGATTAGACAAAGTGCGAAGAGTATCCACAAGTTGCTGATGATGAAGGTGTCTGCAAGGTTTCATTTCAGAAACTCCCAACTCTCTTTCCTCTCAAAAACTTGCCAACAAATGTCCCGAATCGTCTCTCATAAACGCCATAAATGTTAGTGTTGTACAGGTAACCGGGCAGAGTGTAGAGGTCAGCCTCGGCATCCAACGGAATCACTGATTTTCTCTTTTTTTTTCATTGTTGAGTATATAGTAAGATACTGAACTCTAAAATACACTAAAATACTAAATCCGATCGCCTAACTACTAGTTTGTACATAAATAAATGAACATTCAAAAATTCCTGGTTTCTCTATGAACTTGACACGAGCAAATCTTGTGCTCACCCCGGAAAACTCACATTCAAATGTGGCAACGGGTGCCGCATAGAAAATGAATGGAATGAGAAGAATCGTGGCGATTTGAATGAGTCGACCCTTTGATACTGTTCGATAATAGCGACCGTCAAAGGAGACAGCGAAAAACCTCAAAATTGTACGATCATTTCTGTGCAGACCCAAAGAAGAGTCCAGAAGATGCGGAATTCAGAAAGCAGATCCGATCCGGGATCCGGGATTCGATCTCGATCCCTGGATCAAATCTGGATTCAATCTAGATCTCTAGATCAAACCCGGATTTGATCTCGATCTCTGGAGCGAATCTGGAACTGATCTAGATCTCTGGAGAGAATCCGGTAGTGTCCCCAAGACCATACAGGATGTCTCAAAATTATCCGGAAAACTTTTTCGAGTAGTTATCGCAAGCTTAATTTCTTTCAAAGTGTCAAGTGTTATATAGAGAATTGTAGCCCTGAATCTTAGCTACATTTATCTACTAAAACTTTGTCAATCGGATTCATGCAACTCATTTGTCTTTCACTCATTTGTCAAGTCTTTGAATGAGCACTAGTCGATTCCTACCCAACATGCTGCCATTTCTAACGATTTTCTACATAAAAATTTGTTTTAAAAAGAACAATCAAGTAGAAATTTGTGTGGATTTTGTTTGAAAAATGATTTCCAACAATTTCATAGCATAAAAACTAATATAACGAGATACTAAATATCGAAAAATAATCAAATTTCACCTTTTTCCCCTGCGTCTTCAAAGAAGCTAGTCAGCAGTTTGATTTTGGTTATAAAAAGTTAACCAAAACAGTTAAAAGTCATCTTTAATAGTGTTAAATAATATATTTGCATAAAATAAATTGACAAAAACTTTTTCGAACAATTTTTTATGTAGAAAAACTTCAAAAATGACAGCGATCGATCGGGATCGGCTAGTGCTCGTTCAAGGACTTGTTAAATGAGTTGCATGAATCCGATTAACAAGTTTTTAGTAGATAAATGTAGCTAAGATTAAGGACTACAATTCTCTATATAACACTTGAGACTTTGAAAGAAATTAAGTCTGCGAAAACTGCTTTGCCAAAAAGTTGTCTGGATAATTTGAGACTCTGTTGATCAACACTTTTAAGCTCTAAAAGTATCAAAGAAATTCACCTATTCAAAGTAATCGCGTGTTCGAAGCATTGAATCGACGCCTGTGAGGACATATAAAACGTGGAAACGATTTGATTAACGAAAGCCCCACTCCACGGATAGTCGATCACACGGAGACAGTGAGTACTGGAAAAAACGATTTGATTCGAAATGTAGATCTGGACCCAAAGCTAACTTGAACTCAAAGAAAAACTCTTTCAAAACAGAACCCACGGTGTCACCTCGTCTCCATCAAAGCCAAAGAAACAGCTAACAAAGTAGATCTCCGCGAGTCCCCTCAACGAGCGAAGCGTGACATTGCAGAGGAGAAATGCTCTCACCGTTCCTCCGATTCGATCATTCCCCTTCACCACAACGAAAGCAAGAACATTTAGATAGAAAATCATTTGACCAAACTGTAAGTTGAAAGTAATTCTTCTTAAATCGAAAGCCTTACCAAGACTCCACAAAAGCTGACGAGTAGATCGTACTCGGAGAAGTGATGGCACATTCGATTCACCGACCACGTCCACCAATAGAAATACTTTTCTTGGTCGACATCGCTCGGGATTTCGCGTTCGAAATCGCAAATCGTCCACAGAACACTGTAGTTGACCATCGCTGAATCACTTCTGAGTTTCGAGCTTTTCTAGGAGAGACAAAAAATAATTGAGATCAACAAAGAAGCTTGATATCCAAAATTTTGATGTCAATAGCTAAAAGATAGAAGGGGAAAGGAAAATAGAAGCCTTTTAGTCATAGAAGCCTGAGACTTTTGTTGCATTTCATATAGCTTCATTCAAGTTTTATTATTTAAAACCGAATCCTGAGAAAACTAATGACTCTGGAAATGTTCTAGAATTCTGGAAATGGCGAAAGATGACTCGTTCGAAAAAAGAAACTACGGCAAAGTGGTCTCAGAAGTCAGAAAGCCAGGGGTAATTACTGGGACACGGTAAGCAACCTTGAAACTGTCAATTATCGAAAAAGAGTTTTTGTTGTTCTTTTTGTGCTTTACCCATTAATTACAAAGACAACGTGAACCGCTGACGCACTTATTTATGGCTGTTATAAACCTCTTAGAAGGAAGTACAGGGTCCGAGAAAAGTATTGTCGCGCCTCTTTGAACTAACTTTTATGCGATTTAAAGTATCCTTTTACGTTGTGTAAAAAATGAGTTTTATTCAGTTTTTTTCCTCTTTAGAATGGTGCATAGCATTCAATGTGTATTTTTAGAAATGCAAGCTTGCCCTCATCGAGAAGCGACCGCTATGCTTTTGAAAGCCGGAGGGTCGAAGGCGGCCATCTCGCGAAAGCTCAAAACCAACATCAGGACTTTTCAACGACTTGCCAAACAATTGCAAGAGAAAGGACACGTCAAGAAGAAGCGAAAAAAGGAAGACCTCGATCGGTGAACATCCGGAAGCTCATCAAACAGCGAATTGACCGAAACGACGAGCGAAGCTTAGAAAAAATGGCCAAGGAGCTGAAAATCTCGGATTGGTCGGCTCGGAACATTGTGAAAAAGGAGCTGGGATTTCGTAGTTATCGTCTGCGACAAGGTCAGTTTCTTACCGATGATGCGAAATTCAATCGAGTTCAAAAAGCTAAGCGGTTTCTTTGTTTTTTTAAGACGGCACGCATCGAGGACGTCTTGTGGTCAGATGAGAAAATTTTTACCATTGAAGTGGCCCATAATTCCCAAAACCATCGTCAACTGATGTCACCGGCCCAGAAGAACACTTTGAAGCGGAAAATCCGGACACGGGGTCTTTTTCCTAAAGGATTGATGGTTTGGGGAGGAGTGAGTGCGGATTCGGAGACTCAACTTGTTTTCATCGACAAGAGTGTCAAAATCAATGCCCAGGTTTACCAAGATCAGTTTCTCAAGAATGCTGTGATCCCCTGGAGTCGAAAAAACCCTAACATGACCTTCCAGCAGGACTGGGCCCCAGCCCATGGAGTGAAAACCACAATGGACTTGATTCGGCGCGAATTGCCCTCTCATTTCACGAAAGAAGATTGGCCCAGCAACTCGCCGGACCTCAACCTTTGGATTTTTCAGTATGGGGTTCTTAGAGGAACGTTTGAGGCATAAGAAAATCACAAATCTTGGTGAGCTCGAGAGGGAATTGATCGCTGCCTGGAACGATATTGATGCCAACTACCTCCGTGCCACCGTCGGCTCAGTGATCACGCGTCTGAAAGCCTGTATCAAAGCCAAGGAGTCCAATTTCGAACACTTGTTATAAATTTGAATTTTTGGTTATTTATCTGTTATTTTTTTCAATAAATATGTTAAAAGCTCAAATTTGAAAAAAGGTATGATGGTTGGAAAAACGTCAATACTTTTCTCGGACCCTGTATGGTCATAGCTCAATCGTAAATTTTTCGCTCGAAAAGCGAACGGTTCCGGGTTCATTCCCTTTGAGAGCTTATAGCAAAACATTTGAAAAGACAAATTAGTACATTGGTTACATTGGGTTTTTTCAAAAGCAATCGATTTTGAATAAATTATGATTACGATAGCGATTACTTCATCGACACAGCTAATTCTTTCGGCAACACGTGTGCGGTTCGTGATTTCCGAAGACGCACTCGGTGAGCGAGATTTCTACAAGCTTCTTTTGTTAAAAATGTATATATTGTTAAGCTGAATTCCAGATTTTATTTATTTTTTCCTTACAGGACTTTCAAAAATAAACTGGCTCTTCCAGAAATGAGAAGAAACTACGGCGAAGAAACTACTCACCGAGCACTCGACCCCACGATCGGTGGGTCTTTTGAGGCCACGATTATGATTGTCCGATTGTCAATCGTTGACACTTTTACAGAACTTGTTTTCCTTTTAAAAATTTTAATTCAAACTTTTCAACTGTATTCCGAATTGGTCAAGAATCGCTCAGGAAAGCTTTGTGAACAGGTTTCAATGTAAAAATTGGCTGTGAAAAGTTTATCGTTTTCTCTAGTTTCTCAAGTGTTCACTTTTTTTCAATTTTAGTTTTATCACTTTACAATTCATTCGATTTCTGCTTAATTCCAAATCATTTTTAAGAGGTTTATTTGGTGAGGCGATAGAAATGAAAGTAAACTTTGGTTTCATCGAAACAATTTGATTCGATTCGATTCGAGGCCCATTTCTAGTAAATACTCTAGAGACTGCACTATGCATAGAGTTTTGGCATTTTATCAAAGAAAATGTGAGCTCAGATTTCGGTGCTATATACCGTATTTTCTCTTATACATAGTAGTGCACCCTGAGCGTTGCCTAAATTGCTCGAAATCTCGAGAACCGTTTATCAGAACCTATCGATGTGGGGTCGGAAAATGTAGCTGACGATGAGATCTTGTGGGGATTTGAGTGTTGAGCTTCTGTGAAAACTTACAAACCGTAAAATAGTCATCAACTCGGCTCGGCTTGGTGACTACTATTAGAGAGAATACGATAGTTTAATGGAAGTCACTTTACATTAACACATTACTTTTTCCCTTTAGTACTATTTTTTTCGACAAGAGCCTCTGTAGAATCAGAAAAGTTGTGCAATTAAAATCATTTCCATGTAAATACAGCCCCATTTCTGACTCTAGAATTAAAGATTTCTTTTGTTCCATCAGATCGAAAGTGCATTCAATTTGTGAAACTCTAGCCATTCTTTTAAGGAGTTTTATTTGTCACAAATCTTGCCACCAAAACTTCATCTTATTCACGGAAAAGTGGTTGACATTGACCACATCGAAATGTCTAATTATATTCCGATCACAGATCACATCTAGACAAACAAAAGCTCTCCTTTCAATTTTTTTTCGCTCTTTCGAGCTCCCAGTGTCTGTTCCCTTTCACCTTTTCCTTTATTAGCGAAAATATTCTCGAGGATAAGTATTTTCTGAATGAAAAGAGTCTTGAGCTCAAAAATAAAGTTTATTCAAAAACAGTGAGCCTATCAAGTTTTCTTTGTTATAAAAACAAGTTGAGAGCTTGTAAGTTCAATGAGTATTTTTTTATTTACGTTTATGTAGCATTTAAAACTAAGAGATGAATTCAGAAAAACAGTTGACCACTTAACAAATCTGTTTGACAAGATTGACAGTTACCGTATTCTCTCTAATAGTAGTGCGCACTACTATTTTTTCAACCCCCTCCTGGACCGCAATACTATTAAAGAGTGCACTACTATTAGAGAGAATACAGTATATGAAATTTCAGAGGATAAATTTGATTTGATGAATGTTAGCAACAAGAAAACTCAAGGCCCTGCTCTCTACTTTTTAAGTGAAATAGCTCAAAATTGAAAGGCAAAACGTTTTATTTAAAATCAATTGTCGATAGAACGACCGCCAAATGTTGATTCTTTTGTGAAAACTTGAGAATTTTGTAGAGAATCGATAGCTTCTTCAGCTTTTCGAGAACAAAATCTCGATACAATTCACTCAAAGCAATCAAGGCGATTGAAGCAAATGTCCCTGTCCAAGTAGACTGAAAAAGAAATTGTTTAAAGCTAAAGCTAAAAAGCTGAAAGGCCAAATTTGAACGTTTTGAAAGTTTTTGTCATACGTTGCTTGATATTCTCGGAATGGATCGTCAAAAAAACAATTTCAAAATAACTAACCGATATCAATAACCCTTTTAAGTTTTTAAAATACAAAACTTTTCAAACCATGCTCTTACACCTTCTCATCTTCTGAATTCAGCCGAAATCTGTGAAGTTGTGGTGAAGGGGAATGATTGTGCATATCTGAGGTGAGTGCATATCTCCTTTGCAATAAGGACATGGGTAATGCTCAACCAAAGCCTTGATGGCTTAAGTAATCGAAAAGCTGTCTAAATTCAACTACTCACCTTTCGAATGCTTTTAACTGCCTTTTCTTGTGCCGATCTTTTTGCGATAAAAGAGTTGCAGCACCCGGGGAACTCGCTTGTCAATAAAAAAACTGATAAACACTCGTAGTCAGCACGAAAAGCTAAACAAATAATCAATATTGGCTTGATCAACCGTTTCAAATCTTCTTTTCTTAAGCTTTCCTGGAATGATCAC
Organism: Mesorhabditis belari; assembly: GCA_958450365.1. Lineage (NCBI taxonomy): Eukaryota > Metazoa > Nematoda > Chromadorea > Rhabditida > Rhabditidae > Mesorhabditis > Mesorhabditis belari. The sequence goes on along the minus strand of CAUEEP010000936.1, from coordinate 1,454,537 downwards.
TGAAAATAGCAACGAGGAAATCATTGGCATCGGCTCATACGGAAAAGTGCGCGTGAGTGAACTGTGAGTTGTTGACTTTAAATAGACCGGTTTATGTCTGACTTCTACGCAATTAACTGAAGACTTCTTTTAAACTGTACTTAACATTTTTGCAAGTAACATTGTTAGAAGACCTCTAAAATTGTTGAGGACTTTAAAGCTAAAACTTTGAATAACTTTTCCAAGTGCTCATTTCAGAAAAGTGGCTGAGAAGTATTTGCAAGCAAAGACTCCTCACGAGGAAGAAATATTCAGACAAGAGTGGAGAATATTGAGGAAACTCTCTAATCCGAACATTGTCCGATATTATAAGCACAAGAAAACAGAACATGGCTTGTTTGTGATCATAATGGAGCTCTGCGAGAGGGGTTCTCTACGGAAAGGTACGATTGTAATTAAACAGAATTAAACAGATGAACAGATCCCAAGTTGTGATGAAATTCTAAAATGTTGGTTGAATGGCTTTTGTAGCCGGGTACTCTAAACTTGATTGATATTAGTTTTTTAGTCAATAATAAAAAAACAAATGTAAATTAGTAATCGTATAATCGTACAACAAAACTTGTCTTTTTGTTGCAAAGCAAATTGAAATGCAGCTATTTTCTCGTTTAGTCCTTTTCGATGCAAAAATCACCTACAAGTTACCGACAGTGTATTTCTGGATCGATCACTTGTTTAGTGCTTTGCAATATTTACAACAACGGGATCCGTCGATCATTCATCGTGATTTAAAACCAGAAAAGTCGGTTTTAAAGTACTGAACAAGCATCTTGCTTTTCACAAAACATCAACAAACACAACAAACAAAATGTATCGGACACATGTCTGTCAGTTAGAGTAAAGAAGATAATAAAAAAAGTAATCAGCGTTTTCGTCACCATAGACTTTTTGCTAAAAGTTGGCGACTTTGGATGTGCACGTGAGAAGAGCACGAAGAATGGATCACACGTCGGCACAGCTCGATACATGAGCCCCGAAGTGGCATCAGAGAAAGGGGTAAGGAGTTGACCTTTGCTTAGACAAAGAATAGAGAATCACTATCCAAAAGGTTGCTACCAATGTGTTTAGAATTAAGCCTATTAGACATTACTTTTGGTTTTATTCAAATCGTTTTACTTTAGAAGTTTGAAATTTGCCAACTTTATGTTTTATGATACTAGTTGACTTTAGCGAGTAGCTGTATTTTAGATGTCCAATCCGTTAGTTTTCTGTAGTAAGTTTGGCAAAGCGATCTGCCAACACTTTTCCCTGGTAAATGGATACGATCTACGCACTTTTTATAAATCCCTACCCTAATATTAGCCCATTTGATCCGGTTATTGTCACTGTCACTGTCATTGTCATTGCCCAATCACTGACTAATTCAGCTCTTTTTCAGGTTAGTTGCAAGAGCGACGTCTACTCGGCTGGCTTGATTCTATGGGAAATCGTTAATCGACGGTTTCAGATGTTGTTTCTATTTAAATTTTTAAATTTTCAGTATGATATTGAAAGAATATATTTGCGGTTCATCGTTTCGGGAAGAGACTTTCCAGAACGAGTTCAAGAGTGGCGTGTTCAAGTTTCAGCCGCCCAATTGCTCCGATGATGTCCTCAAGGAGCTGTTTCTCAGGTTAGATCAAATAAAAATTATATTTTATGATTTAGTTGTGTCGAGTATAACCCAGAAGATCGTCCTAGCAGTGGAGAAGTCCTCACAAAAATAGCTTCGAGAATAGCTGATGTAAGTGACATTACTCGTATCTACATAAGTTTACATAAGACTTTAGGTCTAGTTATTTGAAAAGTTGTTTTTTTAAAAATGTTTACGTTTAAAGTTTACAATTAAGTCTCAGCCTGTCAGTTCAGACGCCAAGTTTTCAGATCGCAGCAACAGACTATCTGCCAATCGTTGTCGAAGAGAACAAAATATTAATCAACTTGATCGCACCTATTGATCCTGATTTAAACGACAGTTTTTTAAATATCCCTTCAGCATTCACGGCCATCGAGAGTTCGAATGGAAAGGAAATTGAGGAAAAATCGAGCAACATAAAAGAAAGCTCATTTATCAAATCGTCGGAATCAGAAAGGGTTGATTTAATTCTTGATCACCAACGACGACAATCAAAGACAATTCTCTCGATGGAGATTATGGAATCTCTGAAAAATGTGGAGTTAAAAACAAAAGACACACTGTCTTCGTGTCATCCAATGCTTGTGGAAATCAAACGACAAGTGGCTAACTTCAGCAAGCTTCTTGTCGAGTTTAACTCTTTTGTCGTGACTAGAGGAAGTGATGAGGCTTCAAGAGAGATTTTCAGAGATTTACTGAATCTGTTAGAGAAATGGATTGAAAGAAAAGAGCAAGATGTCTCAATGCTTAATGATCTCATCGAGCAACTTGGAAATAAAAAGAATAATTTGAAATCGATAACGATTGCCGTGAAGCACTCTGATGTTAACAAAGTATTTCAAAACTTTGACATAGATTTGGTGCTTGCTTTAGTGTTTTATGTCAATGGTAATCCGGACATTTTTATGAAAGAGATAAAAGACTATATTCGCCTTGGAGTAAAACCGTTATTTGACAAGTGGAAAAGTATTTTTGAGCAAAAAAAATCTGATTATAACATTCGAAATACAGCTTTGTCGTTTATTAATTTTTTTGATGTCAATTTGAATGAAAGATCGGCATTTATTGTAAATGCAGAGGCGACGAATATCGACGAAATTTCAGCTAAAATCTTTTTACATTCTCTTTCAAAGGGATCGATGAGAGAGTTCATTCCGCCTGCTATGCCAGGGAAATGTCTTGTTAAAATAAAAACAAATGACGAAAATACCGGAGTGATCGTTCGACTTGAATGGGAAAAGCCGAAAGAAGGCGCTGAGAATGTGATCGCTTACAAAGTTCAGTACCGCGTCGACACAGAAGCTTGGGTAACGTGCACAACGCTTGATACAAACATAAGTTTTCACTCGTTTCACACTAAAGCCTTTCACTCTTCTAACATCCAGCAACTTGAGCTGAAAAAAGTCTATGCCTTTCGCATTTGCTCAATGAGTGAAGCTGGTGCAAGTGAATTTAAAGACGTCAGCGATCCCGTCCTCATCGTGGATCCCGATGCAAAGTCAGGTAAATGGTTATTTTCAAAAAAGCGCTCTCTAAGCTTGATACTAGGACTTACTAAGTATTATACTTATGTTAATGGTCTCTACAAGTTTTTCAGATGTCTGGGTAGAAGTCTATCATCGATCACCATTTCCCGCCCACTCTGTGAGGGGATTGAATCGAGAGTTGAAAGATGCGGAAGACCCATCGAAAAACGGATACGTGGCGTTATGGTGATTGAATAATTTTTTTCAGATCAACACTAGTCAGCATTTCTTAAAAAAAAGCAAAAGTCGGGATCGAACAAGTGAGGTCTCGCTCTAGAAACGAACGCTGTGACACTCGGCCACGGCTGCATCGAATCGGGTCTGCAAGGAGGCCGCTAATACCCAAATGATCACATTTTCAGAGTCTAACAGAGTCAGAATTCTAACAAAACTTTAGACGCTTATAGCTCCTTGCAGATTGTCATTTAGGAAAAACGGGAAATTCTGCAAAATACATAAGAAGATACCTTAAAAACTTAAGTTTACACTAAAAATAATCGTTATTAGTACAAATCGTTGACATTTATTCACAATAATGTGATATAAACAATATAAAAGCAAACCCTAAATGTAGGAAAACCAAGATATGGAAAAAAGAACCAAGCCGTTCTTCGTCGGCAAAAAGCTAACCATCGGGATTGAACCCACTAACTAAGATCCAGGGCTCCCGGCTGATAAACTCTTAGCCAGGCTCTTAGCCAATCGGCCTTTTGCGCCCCTGTTTAACTTATAATATATGTTGCTTGTTGAACGATAAAAGCCGGATAGATAGATTGATTCTTGCGAAATTCTTTGAATCGTCTTTGCTCGGTTTCATTGAAAGTTAGCCAATATTTTGCGATCAATCCATTGAAAGTCCACTGGAGTCCATTGGAGTTCGCATTCGACAAAATAGCCGTTTCTTTAAAGAAATTTTGTAGTTTTCATTTGCCTTTTGATTTTTGCGCTCGGAAACACACCTTTTCTGCTGTACTTACTTTATTTTCTAACTTTTCCCACTCTGCTACAAGAAAAAGCAAAAGGTTTCTTTCCACTTTTTGAGCACAAAGTACAGAAAAAACAGTTGGTTGAGTAAATTTGCGCTTAAAAGTTACTGGATCAGTTCAAACTAGAGTATGCGTCTTGTAAAATGCGCCACAAACCACCGTAATCCCGTCTTACATCCATTTTTAACTAATCTATCATAATTAGATACAAAGTAAATAGATTAGATAAAAAATAGAGCAGGATTGCGATAATCGAGAATCGATTACGACAAGATGTGACCGAGAGAAGAGGATTTTAAGTTAATTTGGCTGAAGTACTCGTTTTCTTCCAGTTTAAGCTTTTCAACAAAGCTTAAACGATTAACTTACAGGACTGGCTGAGCCGGCCAAATGCTATTTGAAAAATCGCAAAAGGAAATCCAAAGTGGGAATCGAACTTGCGAGGTGTCGCTCTGGAAACGAACGCTGTACCACTCGGCCACGGCCGCACCGAGGGCCCGCGAGGAGGCCGTTAAGACCCAAATGACCACATTCCCAACAGAGTCCTAACAAAACAGTCAGTTGACTTTTCCTTGTATGTTTGGCAAATGAACCGGGACAATCTTAGAAACAAATAAATGCGTTTAACGGGCTTTGTTTCAACTTAAAGCTAGTGGTTTAAATAAGTATCGAACGGTAATAGCTAAAAGTTCATTTTATAGGTACGATGGTGAAGGTAAAGCGTTTTTCGGTCGAGCCGAAAATCGAGGCGGCTACGTGGAAGCGTGGTTTCCGAAAGAGACGACGAAAAGAACGAACTGGATCCTCTGGCCAGTGTATGCTCAAACGAGAGGCGAATGGAGGAGCAACGATTTGCTGACGGGGAAATTTCAAATTCTCACCAATCCAAGCAACGTCGTTTATCGATGGGTTCGACCTTATCAGTTGGATGATCCGAGAAACGTCTTGATCTCGTTCCAGGCAGGGATTTCTCAATTTTTCTAGAACCACTTTTTGATTTGAAGCTGGAGCGGAATTTTTGAAGGAAAAAGCAAAAGAATTGGCACCGAGAGGAGTCGAACCCGCGACCTCGTTCTTCCGTTCGTTTAAGAGACACGCGCGTTAACCACTCGGCCATGCTCTACTAGATGGCGCAGTGCGAGCGAGCGCCCTTGTCTTTGTCCCACGCGACCCGGGTTTGACTCCCGCCCGCGTCGGCACTTTTGGTTTTTTAAAAATTTAAAAACATGTTGCACATGGAATTCTAAGTCAAACTAACTATAAGCTATTTGAGAAGGCCCACTAAACAGACAGACACAGCTTTATATATAGTAGATACGATCGTCTGGTTTCTTGACTATGGATTCTGATTTCTTTCTGTCTTTTTGAAATAGCTCCGGTTTCAGGGAATGTGCCCAGCTGTTGTAATGACTGCTGGGAGAGAGCTTTTGGGAATGGCCCAGCCGGCAAACTCTCGAGCATGGACAACATATAAAAATAAGAAATCTCTACATGAAGGCTCAGAGTTTAACGAATGCTATGTACTAGTTCGAAATCCTTGAAGAGTGCTTGTTGGGTAAAGCTTTAGACAAGACTTATCCAAAGTTGCCAACCGAATACAAACTATTAAATAAACTGTTTTTTAAATTGAGACTAATTCTCAACACACAGTGAAGTTGAAAGCAAGTTATGAAAAGTATTTTTTTTTGAAACCAAACACTTCATCGACATCCTAATTTGCAATCTTTTCCCAGAAGTTTCCTTTGTTTTTTTGCACCCAAGGTTGTCTTGTCCCTTTCTACTTCTGGTCCCATCAAAAATCTTTCGAGGATTGAATTAAGGGAGTCACCTTTCCTCATCCTCTCCTTTCACAGAAAGCTTTTATTCTCTTCTTCCCCCCTCCAAAAGTTTAAAATGAGCTCCAGGCATTGGGCTCCAGCTCCAGCTCCAGATCCAAAATGAGCTCCAGGTATTAACCGATTTCTCGCACATCTTTTTGTCTCTTCTTTTTCAGATCCATTGATGAGAGTTAAAGGGTGGTATCATTTTGGGAATAGATAAGGGTAAAAATAGATGTAAAAGGAGTTGAAAGTGAATCACTAAAGCATTTTGGTGAATTCAAACACGATAGATGTTTGAATTTTAGAAAAAAGTTAACTCAAGGATAAGCAAAGATGTTGTAAATGATTATTTTTCCATGTTTTTATCCATGGCTATTGTTCAGCAGTAATTTTTGATGTCTGTGTCTATTTCTTTCGTATTATTTGTCATAATTTATTCAGTTAAAATTGTGATTTCGAAAAAATCGAAAATCCTCCTGATAAAGCGTTATGAGATCCTTCATTTTTTGAGGATTCTCTCTGACTTCTTTCACCAAATTCTCCTTTTAATCTTTTTTTTGTGGCTGGCGTTTAGAGTCGTCGAATGCAATAAACATCTGTTCACAGTTCACATTTGACAGTTATTGAAAAATATATTAAAAGCAAAAGTTGGCACTGGCCACTTTTTTTGACATCTGTTTGTTTTAAGACCAGCGTTTCAGCGATTTGCTTCAAAAATTCAGTTTCAATCCTAATTTCAATTTCAATCAATGTCTAAAACTATTGGACTTAATAAAAACCATATAACGAAAAAATATCGCACTTTTTTGTGTTAAATAACTTTTTAGAAAGAAAATAAAAATAATGGAAAATCAGAAAGTTATGAATTTTTCTATGGTCGTAATCCCACTTTTCATTTTTTTAGAGTAATTCAATCGTAACTTTTATTCTATTTGACCGATTCGAATGAAATAACTACCAAAATGTAGCTCTCGATGGGTTCTAACAATATCTGAAAGAAAATTGGCAAAAGGAATAGAGATGAGAAAGCAGTAGCTCAAATTAAAAAATGACTTTTTTAATTTTTAACTTTTTGAAAAAGTGACTTAAAACATTCTGAAATCCTACCATCTTTATTCCTCTGATTACACGGATTTTCTGGCTGAAAGGAAATAGTTGCTTTTATGTGAAACTGTAATTGCTTGAGAAATTTGGCTCTTTCTTGGATTGTTTTTTTGAAAAATCAAAACACAACCTTTCTAACATGTACTGTGAGAAAGAGTTCTTTGACTTTGAAGAGTTCAATAAGCTAGAAAGCTTGTGTTTAAGTCTGGAGTTTAAGTCAGACATTAGACGAATTGTCAATGATTGAGGATAGCTTCGTTTTTTGGAACTTTTCGGTAACCTTCATTAGCTGTAGTATACACGTCTTGCTTTTAGACTACTTAACCTTACTGGAAGAGAAAATCAACACAAAAAGTTAAAAAAAAACAATGACAAGATTGAAATCTCTTACTTGTCCGTCACCCAGCAAACTTTATTGCCGACAATATTGAATTCTTTCAAAGAAATGTATCGCTGCAGCTCTTTATCTTCGGATGAACAAGCAACAACTTTATGGTCAATAATACCAGCAGACATTTTTGTGTAATCGCATTTTTCCTAAAGCCACAGCTATTTTTGTCTCTTTTTCGTTGAATCGGCATCTCCAGGAAGTGAATTGGTGATTACCCTTTAAAAACGCATGCGGTTGCTAGATTTTATTGATCACTAACTTTAAATTACAAAATTAGATACATTCTATTTTTAAGTTTTGAAACAATTTCATTTTATGAGAATTCTTTTATAGTGCCCTTTCCAAAAAAAATGCGATGTCGCAAAAGCTACCGTAGTCGCTACGCGTCTGTACAAGTTGCGTCGCGTAGCTGGAGCAAACATTTTCTCATTTTTCTTTTCCGTTTTTGATTTTTACGCACTAAAATGCTTTCCATGGTGGATTTCTTTCTTGTTTTGAATGTTTTTGGGAAATTCTTAATCTTTTGTGGTTTAGATATCGAACAGGGGCATCAGAAGCCATGAAGGTCGAAACGTGCTGCTATTCAGGCTACAAGATCTACCCCGGACATGGTAAACGGGCGGTCAAAGTGGACGGAAAGGTAGATTTGCTTTTTATCTGATCTTTTAATTACTTTGTTGAATTGATTAGTTTAGAGGGAAGTTAGTTTCGTGCAACATTCCTTGAAAATTTTGTGATTAAACGTGTATTTTATGAAAACAGCTATCATTTTAGCATAAAACGCATCCGATAACAAATGCTATAAAGAACCCGAATTTGTTTGTTAATTAACTCTGAGGAATGTTACTTTAAGGAAGAACTAGCTTATAAAACTTAAATTCACGTAATCTTTAGCATTTATTATCTGGTGAGCAACTTGTTAGCAAAGCGCATTATTTATTGTTTTATATTTCAGGTCCAAATCTTCCTCAATGCCAAATCGGCGAAAGGAACAGCGTTGAAGCGAAACCCACGTGAAATCACCTGGACGGTCCTCTACAGGCGAAAGAACAGAAAGGTACTGATTTAAACTTTTACTCCTAGACTCTTTAAAGTGTAGCTGAGTCACAAGTAGAGCACAGTAAAGCAAAATATTGACGTATTGACGTGATGTCTTTTCAATGCAATATCTTTTTGTTTAGGGAGTTCACGGTGAGGAGAGCCATTTGAAGAAGAAGACCAGAAAAGTGGCCCAAACATTGACGCGTGGTATCGGAAATCTCACACTTGATGCCCTTCTTGCTAAGCGCAACCAGAAGCCCGAATTCCGTAAAGCTCAACGCGAACAAGCCATCAAGGAAGCTAAGGAAGCCGCTGCTAAGAAGAAGACCGCTAACAAGGTATCTATTTAATTAATGCTGTAGCCGTGATCTTTTAAACTGCTTAACTAATGTGCTATCGAACGAAATGAAACTAATCAGAGCTCCTAAGTTCTTCTTGCTCTCTTAAGAATTTATTTTAGGAAAAGAAAGCCGCTCAACCAAAAGTTGTTCAACAGAAGGCCGCCAAGAGTGTTAAGACTGCAGCACCCCGTGTCGGAGGAAAACGTTAAACTTTTTTTGTTGTTGAAATAAATATTGTTTGATTTTTGTTAAAACCTGCTCTATTGGTATATTCCCTCGTTCTAATAAATTTCATGAACATTTCAACTTTTTAAAAGAAGCCAATGACGGAGAAACGAGAAGACTGAGATGGGGGTTTTGGGTGTTTGCTTATTCAAAGAAAATCTGTCTGACGATGATGTTTCTGTTATAACTAGTATAGAGATACACATTTCCTTGAAATGTAGTTGTTTTGGTCAAATTTGAATGAAATATTTTGCAGATAATGGCAGTAAAACAAGGGAAGCGTGGAGGAGCCAGGAAGGTACTGTTCTCTCAAAAGTGTTCTTAAATATTGTATTGTTAGCCTCATGGTGGCGGCAAAAAGAAGGGCCAGCCCAGTCAACAGGAGCGTCGTAAAGTTGTGAAGCAGCAACATAAACAGCAGTTGATGGTTTGGTGGTTTCTCTGAAATGTGCCAATTTATTTTTAGACCGTCCTTAAAAGCAAGGTCAAAGATGAGCTGGAAAAGTTATCGACGTTGGATAAGCCAGTACAAAGCCCAACCAACTCGGAAAGCAGTTTTGGATCGGCACCTTTGCGCAAGGCTTTTCCCAAAAAGAGGGTATTTTACAGTATTCCTACGCTGACTAGTTTTTTATTTAGGTTTCCTTTGCAAACAAAGTGCAAAGTAAAGAGTTTCACATCAGCGACTTAATCAACACTTCGACATCAGAGGCTTCCCCAGGAAGAAGTATTTTGACACCAAAAAGAGGAGCAAAATTGGTAAGAATAATGATGAATGCTATGCACTGCTTAATTTAGAGTCTACCGAAGAAGGAGCTTGTTGTTGAAAAGCACGTCGAAGAAACAGTAAAGGTGGTGGAAAAGAAACCCGAACTAGTGGAAGAAAAGCCGTCAAAACTCGCCGGAAAGTCTCAACCTACAACATTTGGAAACAGAGTTGTGAAGAAGAAAGAGGCGGTTAAGGTAGATATTTTCTGCTTTAATCAACTATAGAAAGGCCTAGATGCTCAGAGATCGAATAAACATAATTACAATTAAATACCTTCCTAGCAAAGTAAATTTTTGTATTTAGGTGACGAAAAAAGTGAAAGAACAACTGCTGTTGATGCCTCGCAAAGAACGCAAAGCCTTCCTCGTCGAACTTCGAAAGAAACAAAAGCCAAATTTTACACTTGCTGCTGAATGCAAAACGTTGTGGGAACAAGCACGGATGTAATTTTTTAAAACTAGCATACTTTCGAATTTTTGCTTGTTGTAAATATTTGACGAACAAGTATGATTTGTTTATGTTTAGGGGAAAGACGCCTCAAGCTAAAAAGGATGAGCTCATTAAGGATCTGGTCGGGAAAGTCAAGGTTTCTTTTTATTTTGTTTAGCACACCTCTACTTTGTTATAGGGACATGCCAAGGAGTTAATCTACGCCCATGATATGTCACGAGTGTTTCAATTTTTGCTGAAACTTGAGCGTGAAGGTTAGTTACTTTAACACAACTCGAAACTTTGATTTTAGGCATTACATCGATGCTTTTTGATGAGTTAAACGCAGAAATTATTCGAATGTCAAAGAGTATGTACGCTCGGCATTTTGTACGCAGAATGCTCAAATATGGGTTTGTCTTTAATGCATAATTACTAAATTAATCATTTTTAGGACAAAGCTACAAAAACAGATCATTATTGAAGCCTTCAAGGGACACGCAGTTTCTATGCTTGCAAATATCTACTCAGCAGACGTATTTACTTTTTTAAAACGTGAATTAAAATAGTTTTAGATCTTGGAATCCGTATACAATGAATATGCGGACGCTCAGCAACGTTTTAATATAATCACCGAGTTCTACGGACAGGAATTTGTCGTCTTTAGGGTTTGTACCATTCGATTACAAACATTTCGTTATCATTTAGATCGACACCATCAAAACATTGGATGAGATTCTTGCCGATGAACCGGGGAAACGACAAATGATTATGAAACATCTCGAAGAAATTCTGCTTGAGAAGTGTACAAACAAGTAAGTTTTGTGATAGCTTAAACCTCAAGCGCTTATTCAGAGTCACACTTCGGCATTCACTTGTCCACAAGCTCTTGTTTGATCTTCTTGAGCACGGAGATAAAGAGCAAAAGTCTAATCTTTTGGATTCAATCAAAGATAAGGTAATGTTTTATTATTTTAACTGGATTAGTGTTGAATTTAGATTCCGGAGATCGTTCATACTCCATACGGGGCTCGAGTGGCGATGCGTTGTGTATGGCTTGCTGATGCAAAGGACCGAAAAGTTTAATAGAGATCTTGTTTTGATAAAAACATTAACTTTAGCTTATCGTCAAGAATTTTAAGGACTTGTCGGAAAAGGCGGCTATGGAAAAGAATGGGCAAAGAGTTAGAAAACAAAGTTTTGTTATTTAGTTGTATGTTTAGGTGTTGTGGGCAATTTTCGATCAGGTTGATGACACCGTTCTCATCAACAAATTTATAACATCGGTAGGCTTTATAGAAAAAATTTTAATAAAAATTTTTTAGGAAATTGCGAACAATGTTGGAAAGCTGTTGGAAGATCGTTGGGGATGTCTGTGCTTGGAATACATGGTACATCCACGTGATGGTCGATCAATGGATTACAATGTTCGTGCTTAATCTTTGCGCCATTATCATTCTTTTCAGGTCATAAAGGAACTTGAGCTTGGCGATAAAAATACAGTCTCTAAGAAGGACAAGAAGGATAGGTTTGAGTCTAAGTGCATAAAGAAAAAATATATTTATTTAGGTATTCGGAGATTTTCTTGCATTTGATCGAGCCACTCTTGACATATTTTGCCGCAAACATGCGAAGTGCATTGATGGGTGACATGTCGGCCCTCACTTCTCACGTTCTTCACAAAGCTTTGGAGCTACAGAGTGAGTTTGAATCTTAAAGGAATAGAAATCACCTTTTTAGTTGGTCGCGACTTTTTTGAGAGAAAAGTCGACTCTCAGCTCCGGATCAACTGCTACGAAGCGATCGCAGATGTGGCGGCTGTTGACTTCATTCCTATGGACCCGAATGGATATCATCTAGTGACTTAATTTAATTTATTGCTTTAAGATTTGTTTAGATTGAGTCTCGTGCTGGTGGATGGGTGACTGGACAGCTTCTACGACAAGACTCAAAACTTCCAGAAGAGGAACGTTTGGCTGTGCAAATTGTCAAGCGAGTTCCCGAGGAATTCCTTGCCAATTGGGTTGGCTGCAATAAGGTTGGTGGAATTTGAACTAAAAATATGCTTTTTTTTAGGGGTGTTTTGCTCTTTTGCGTATGTGGGAGAACGGTGGAGTGGCTGTACAGACACATATCAAGAAAATTGTGGATGTTGACAGACTTGATAAGTAAGGATTATTTTATGATTGTTAAAAACATCTTGCTGTAAATAGCTGTCAACGAAAACATTAAATTTTAGATATTCAATGGTTGGTGCTCGTCTCCTTAAAGAAGCGGTTACCGGAATCAAATCTGCCCCTCGACCTAAAGCTTCCGATGCAGACAATGTGAAGCTATCAGATTTTATTTATCTAGTTTTATGTTTTAGGCTGAACTTTCTGGAAGCGAGACTGAAAGTGCTGGAGAGGTGATTGATTTCTTTAAAATAAAGTTATTTAAATGCTTTAGAACGAACTACGTGATGAAGACGATCAAAGCGAAGAGGAGATGGATTTCGACGAATAAAGTTGGATCTAATAACTCAATTTTGCCATTGTTTCACTCTTTTTTTTAAAATTTTAGTTTCCCGAGTTGTTCCTTGTTGACTGTTTGTTATTTCGACTTACGGGTTTTTGTCACGTTAGTTGTTACACATTGTTTGTTGAGAATAAAGAGTTTATGTTTATGTTTGCAGTATATGGAGTTTGGAAAAGCAAGCACATCTGATGATTTCTGTCAGATGGGGCGCGTCTCAAATTCAATAGCGCAACTATCGATTTTGTATCTTTATCATTTTAATCTCTCCGATTGTTTCATGTTTCCGGGGGCATCGTTCGATCGCTTATCAGATTTTCCGAGAGACAAAAAAGAGGTTCCAGAATCATCACACTCTCGAAAAATCGATAGAATTTGAGATTTTTTCTAGTTTTGTAAACTTCCAATAGGCCTTTAGCAAGAAATAAGATTTTTATCTTTGTCTACTACTTGATCCCTTCAAGGTCATCCAAGGGTCAGCAGTCTACTTGATTCGATTGGATGCGCCAATGTTTGTAGGATAATTTTGTTAACTGTTGTATATTTTTATACAAACATTACGAACTTTATCAATTGAATTCTGCCATATTGACTTTACCAACCAAACTGCCACATCTCATCTTTCTGGCGGTGGTGTGATTTTCGCCAGCACATCGATCACTGTTCAATCTGCGCTCATTTGCAAATTCGTGCCTGTAAACGGATTAGACTTGCTTTTCGGATGATCCAAAAAGCCAACTTTTAGGATTGGATCATCCAAAAATTTTAGTTTTTGGATTCGGAGCCGACCGGTTCTCCAAAAGTTTTCTTTGAAGATTTCTGGAACAAATCCGAAAATTCGAAGACTATCAAGCATAAGGCATCGGAAGTTTCCCAAATTCCCGCTTGTTACTTTAGATTTTACATAAAGTCCCGCTAACGTTTTTTACTTTATCGTTGTTTCACAAAAGTATAAGCAACAATTTGTGTAGGGGTTAACGTGAAAGTGGCCCGCCCGCCCTTTTTGCTGTGCTGAATCGATCAAAGGGCGAATTATTTGTGAACGGGGTCAAGGCACACCCCTTTCCTCCTTTGCCTCTCTGTTACTGCTGTCATTGTTTTTATTCACTATATTCACTTGCGTTCATATTCTACAAATTGTAAAGATCTGATTCTATAGCAGATCAGCAAAAAAGGTTTTAAGGCTAGACTTTAGGGAAAGCAACAAAGTCTCCGTAGTTTGTGGACTGATCAAAGGGGAATCTTCTTCTTTTCCTTGCCGCTCTTTGCCCTTTGCAACAATGACTCTAGACGTTTTTAAAAGAAAAACTCCAATTGATATAAGTTCAGCTTTTTGGGCATTAGAATTTTCAATGCAATGACAGTTCTATTTTTATTGATATCTTAAAAATCTCAGCTGTTTTCAATCTAAAATCCGTTTTACTTTCAAAACACAATGATGGATTTGGGCAGGTTTTAAATGTACTTGAAAGAGTATAATGCACGGTAAATTGCCCGATTCTCAATTTTAAAAGCCCTCTCATTTTGCTATTGATTAGTTGATCATTGAAATGAAAAATAGCAAATTTGTTATTTGTTATCTTTACTTAACACTCACATTAACATCTAAAATATTTTCTACTTTTATTCATTTTCCATTGTTCATTCATTTCATTCATTTTCTATTTTCCTATTTTTCTTCTTGTTTGCTCATCTTTTGCCATTTTTGTGTAATTGTCCATCCATTCAATTGTATTGAAGTATTGGTTTTTTTTACTACTAAACTTTTTTTTGCAAACTAAACTCATCGTAAATTTTCCAGGAAAAGAAATGGCTTTCTCCAACTTGGTCACCGATTTACCCGTCAAGGGGAAAACGTACAAATTCTACGATTTGACCGCATTGAACGATCCGAGATATGGTAAATTTACAATAAAAAGCTTTTTACTATTCTTTAACTGACAAAATTTTAAATTTCAAATCATTCTAATTCTAGAAAAACTCCCAATCTCCATTCGTTACCTTCTCGAGGCGGCCGTTCGCTATTGTGATGATTTTCATGTGAAAAAGGTAAAACATTTAAATATTTGAAATAATTAGTTGATCATTTGATGAAAATCTAATAAAACCTGATTCCAGGCCGATGTTGAAACGATTCTGAACTGGGAAGAGATGCAAACGGCTCAAGCCGAGATTCCGTTCAAACCGGCGCGTGTCATTCTCCAGGATTTTACGTGAGTTTCAAGACATAAAAATTAAATTTGAATTTGTTATAAAATAAAACTAAAACCTTGAAATACACATTTTTTTTTGTTTCATTTCTTTCCGTTCACTGGTTGTGATTTCTATTAGTTGTGAAATTCAAGTAAACCTTTGATATAGCGTTTTTTTTCAATTTCTATAGCTCTTTTAGCGTTTAAAACTTGAAATTCTTTGAGGCAAGTTATGTGTTTTTACTTTAAAAGAACCAATTACTTGAGAAAATAGAATAGTTAACATCACGGCTGTTTCTAGAGTCGATTTTTTTAGGCCAACCCAAATCAAGGCCAAGGTTTCAGGCCTAATTCAATAGCAATTAGGCGAATTCAATAGCATGGTTGTATTGACTGGCTTTTGTTGGCTTTTTGGAAAAAACAGGGTTAAAATTGTTATATTTTTATCAATTTCCAGCGGAGTACCAGCTGTGGTCGATCTAGCCGCCATGAGAGACGCTGTGCAACAAATGGGAGCCGATCCAGCGAAGATCAACCCGGTTTGCCCGGTCGATCTTGTCATTGATCATTCCGTTCAAGTTGATGCTTATGGAAGGCAAGAATAAATAAGACAATCTTCAATACTTGAACGTATTTGTTGCCATTTCGAAAATTTCAGTCTTGACGCTCTTGCGAAGAATCAAGCGATCGAATTCGAGCGAAACAAGGAACGCTTCAATTTCTTGAAGGTACAAAATTGGAAACAAGCTATATAGAAAATCTATCAATAGATTTGCTATTTATTTGATAAATTTCGTTATTTAATATTGATAGATTGATCAAAATTCTCAGCTAACAATTTAGCTCAATGAAATCGATTTCAGTGGGGCTCAAAAGCTTTCGATAATCTCCTCATCGTTCCTCCTGGATCGGGAATCGTTCATCAAGTGAATCTCGAGTATTTGGCGAGAACCGTTTTTGCGGACAAGGTAAAATAAAGATAATATAAAAGAAATTCAAGGGAATATTTTTAAAGCCTTTGAACTAGTTGATAAGGAAATCTCAACTCAAATGTAGTAGCCAAATGACATGTGCCATAGACAATTCGATGACGCTGAATCCGAATCTGCTTTCCGTTTCTGATATGGAGCACTCTGTCAATAGTTATAAGCGCTCAAAGTTTTGTATGGGATTTTTGTAAAAAAACACCCTGAGTTTATAAGCAGATTTTCTCGGGGGTCGTGGGGAGCAGTGGTGGCCGAGTGGCAGTGGGTTAGATTACAAGGTGAAAGCACCCCTATGGCCTCTAGTTCGAGTCCTCCGCTCGACTTTGGTCTTTTGCTTCTTGGGGTTGCAAAGTTAAGTGGTCTCTGTTTCAAATACAGGTTTATTTTAAAATAGTTTTCATATAAATGTTTACTTTTATTAACATTTATTAATGTATTAACATGAAAAATTTCGCCACATCCAGTTGAGTTTACAAACGGAATTCGAGTTTTTCTTATGTGTTTGATATTGAAATTGATAATGTAAATTGATTTCGATTTTCAGGATAATATTCTCTATCCGGATTCGGTTGTTGGCACTGATTCACACACGACGATGATTGACGGATGCGGTGTTTTGGGATGGGGAGTCGGTGGAATTGAGGCCGAAGCGGTCATGTTGGGACAGCCGATTTCAATGGTTTATTTATGCGATAAGATTGAATAAAGATTGTAGAAAATTTAGCTAATCTTAAGCTTCAACACTTTTAATCAAAAATTGCTTTATCAGGTTATCCCCGAGGTGGTCGGATATGAGCTGACCGGCACTCTTCCATCAGTCGCCACAAGCACTGATCTCGTTCTCACAATCACTAAGGTAAAAGGAAAGAAAGAGAAATTGAGTTTCTTCAATTTAAAATCACTTTTCAGAACCTTCGTGATCTTGGTGTCGTCGGGAAATTCGTCGAGTTCTTTGGCGAGGGATGCGCCTCATTGTCGATCGCTGATCGGTAAGAAAAAGATATATATTAAGTCCAAATCCGAATTCATCTCTTTTCAATTAACCATTAACCAACCAAGCTTCCATTGAAAGCTCAATCAACAATTAACCAACCAAGTTTTCATTGGAAACATTAGAAACGTTGGTTTTAGTTGACTTTTAATAAGCTTTCTTGCAATCTGAAGCCATTATTATTTGAATCATTATTTGAGGCGTTATTTGAGAAGCCAAAAAGCAATTTTGTACACGGTATGCCGAAATCTTCTCACAAAACTTTAATAAAAGCTTTTGAAATAGCAAATATGTGAACGGATTTCTTTACACTGGATGCGGCTGGCTCAGACTGGCTCAGAACTGGCTCAGACTGGCTCAGACTGGCTTAGACTGGCTCAGACTGGCTCAGAACTGGCTCAGACTGGCTCAGACTGGCTTAGACTGGCTCAGAACTGGCTCAGAACTGGCTCAGACTGGCTCAGACTGGCTTAGACTGGCTCAGACTGGCTCAGAACTGGCTCAGACGTCCGAATCTGTTCTTTGGATCGAATCCGATGCAAGCTGTATTTAAATTGATGCAAATATGGGCTTAGTACATAGTACTGGTTTGTACTGTATATTCTATAAAAGTCTAGCTCTATCTTAGTTTTATGACTTTATAGCAAAAAGGATTTATCGATTTGTTTCAATACTATGCACAGTATGGACCAGTACCAAGTACTACGGGCCAATATTATGTAAAGTACGTAGTACTATGTACAGTGCTACAGGGCAATATTATAGAATTAGCATATTTCATCAATTTAAATACAGCTTGCATCGGATTCGAGCTAAAGGACAGATTCGGACGACTGAGCCAGTTCTGAGCCAGTCTGAGCTAGTCTGAGCCAGTCTGAGCCAGTTCTGAGTCAGTCTAAGCCAGTCTGAGCCACTCTAAGCCAGTCTGAGCCAGTTCTGAGCCAGTTCTGAGCCAGTCTAAGCCAGTCTGAGCCACTCTAAGCCCGTCTGAGCCAGTTCTGAGCCAGTCTAAGCCAGTCTGAGCCAGTCTAAGCCCGTCTGAGCCAGTTCTGAGCCAGTTCTTAGCCAGTCTAAGCTAGTCTGAGCCAGTCTAAGCCAGTCTAAGCCAGTCTGAGCCAGTCTAAGCCCGAAGTCCGAATCTGGCTCGGAGGCTGCACCAGATTCAGACGTCACTTCTATATCATTTAGAGATATAAATCTAAATTCCGAACTATATTTCACCATATTATATGCATTTTTTAATGATTAAAACCATCGAAACGATTAAAACGTTTAAAGAACGAGATTTCAGTGCCACTATTGCGAACATGTGCCCAGAGTACGGAGCCACCGTCGGTTTCTTCCCGGTCGATAAGAGAACGATTGAGTGAGTGAAAGGATGAAGAAAAAAAAGGATTGCATAACGGTGAAGCAATTTCTAAAAATTGTATAGTTATCTGCATCAAACTGGCCGCGAAGAGGAGATGATCACCCGCACTGAGGCCTATCTCCGCGCCAATAACCTCTTCGTCGATTACGCGGATCCGAATTTCCGTCCTAACTACACAACGGTTTTTGAAATTGGTGTAGTTCGTTTCATTTTCAGATTTAGGTTTTGAAATTGGATCTTTCGACGATTGTTCCCTGTGTCTCGGGACCGAAAAGACCGCATGACAGAGTCGATCTTGACAAATTGCATAAAGAGTTTAACGAGGGTTTGGGAGCGAAGATCTCGTTCAAAGTGAGTGGGAAAAACTTGGGGAAGTTTAGAAAGCACAAAGAAAACACAAAGAAAATAAAAAAGACTTTTAAAAGAGAAAAATCTAGACTTTCCCTAGTAAGGACTTCCTAGTAAGCGTTTATAACGTAGGACGCTTACTAGGGTTCTAGTAGGGCGCTTACTAGAACCCTAGTAAGCGTTTATAACGGCTACCTTAGCAACAACCTCTAGCTATATAACTCTCTCAGCTAGATGACTCGCTTCTCACTCAGCAAACAGCAAACGCTCGGTGGTGCAGTGGTAGTAAAAGCAGTTCTTGGCAGCCTCTCGTTCTTAGCAGCCGCTCAGCTATATGACTGAGAGAGTCATATAGCTGAGAGAGTTCGATCCTTCTTGAATCAATCTTTTACATTTTTACATTTAATGGCGCAATTACACTAAGCTGGCGCAATTGACGCTAAGCTAAGGGAATTGAGGCTAAGCTGACGCTAAGCTAACACAATTGACGCAATGTTTTAAGCAATAAAGTTGTTTTTTAAGTAGCTTTAAGTATCTTTGAGTATCTTTGAGTAGCTTTGAGTAGCTTCGATTCCATTCTTTTGCAAATATTGCAAAGATGAGAAGAAAAAAAATAGCAAAAACAATGACACGCGTGGGAGTCGAAACCGACTAGCAAATGAAAGTGTGAATCAGGGGCGCTACCATTGTCCCACCTTGACGCTACAATGCTCCGACAAAGGCAACCATTATATACCTTGAAACCGCTCAGTGCACTAGGGAGTCAAATTTCAAATCTAGACTTCAAAGCTAGACAAATCTAGCGTTCTAGACTACAGAAATCTAGAGCGTTTATGCAAAAGCTAAAAACACCATCGTGTTGCCCGTGTCCGACTTGCTTAAGTCATCTAGCTTTGGTTCTTCAGGGCTTGCGAAAGTCATATAGCTTTGGTTCGTCAGGGCCTACGAAAGTCATCTAGCTTTGGTTCTTCAGGGCCTATGAAAGTCCTCTAGCTTTGGTTCTTCAGGCCTGCGAAAGTCATCTAGCTTTGGTTCGTAAGCGCTTGCGAAATCTGATTGTTCCCTAGTTTGGTTAAAAAAGCCAATGAAATATCGATTAATAGAGATTAGAACTTTTGAAGAACTTAATTATTATACATTCAGTTGTCAAGGCTAAATATTTAGCTAAATCCTGAATGAGAATTGAACAATGATAAAAGAAACTGATCAGGACTTTGCTTTTTTAGTCAAAGATCAAGAACCAAAGTGTTAGCTCAGAATCTAATGCTTTCAATTGTGATTTTGAATTTATTTAATCGCTAAGCATTTAGGGTTTTGGCTTGAAACCGGAAGAAATCTCGAAATCGGTGAAAATCTCCGTTGACGGTCATGACACTCATTTGGAGCACGGATCGGTTGTGATCTCAGCGATCACCTCGTGCACAAACACGTCCAATCCATCGGTGATGCTAGCGGCTGGATTGGTGGCAAGAAAGGTAAGGGGTTTTTGTTTTGTTAAAAGTTAAATATCTGGAGTTTGTATCGTTTTAAAACCTCAACGCTCTTAGGCTATTAAAGCCGATTTAGGCTATCAAAGTCTCGATTTAGGCTATAAAAATCTTGATTTAGGCTATCAAAGGCTCGATTTAGACTATCAAAGCCGATTTAGGCTATCAAAGTCTCGATTTAGGCTATCAAAGCCGGTCTCAAAGTTCCATCATTTGTGAAAACGTCACTCTCGCCGGGTTCCGGAGTTGTCACCAAGTAAATTCAGCATTCAAATGCAAATACGCAAACCTTTTAGATACCTGGAAGCATCGGGTCTTTTGCCTGATCTGCAAAAGCTTGGGTATCACATCGCTGGTTATGGCTGCATGACATGCATCGGAAATTCGGGACCACTTCACGAGGCGGTTTCAGCCGCCATTGAAGAGGTTAGAAGTTCGATTCGGTGAACTTTTTCTTGCTAATACGAGTGCTTCTGAAGAGCTGGGTATTTCCTTCTCTCTCTTTCTTCTTCCTTCTTTCTCTTGGCAAGTTAAGGTACCGGATAGATCAGTGGAGAGCATCTAGCCGATCAGAAGATCGAGGGTTCTCCCTCTCTGGAAATCTAGTTTTTCCTTTACTTCCTTATCCTTTACTTCCTTATCCTTTATTTCCTTATCCTTTACCTCTTGATCATCCAAACCCTCACTTCCAGAACAATCTGGTCGTCTCGGGCGTGCTCTCTGGCAATCGGAACTTCGAGGGTCGTATCCATCCGCTTGTTCGCGCCAATTACCTTGCTTCTCCACCATTAGTTGTCGTTTATGGATTAGCGGGAAATGTGAACAAAGATATCTTCAATGAACCGATTGGGCACAATGAACAAGGGAATGCGGTCTATTTCAAAGATATCTGGCCAAGCAGAGATGAGGTGAGATGGGGATAAGCTAAATTCTTGGTGGCATTGAATCAAAACTAGATTCCTGATTGCGGATAGCAATAAAACATTTCCTGATAGCAATAAAACATTTCCGAAAATTGGGGAAACGATGGATGATGGAAATTCGAATCTTTTGAACTAAAAGGGGAAAGATTTGGAAGTACCAAAGTAATAAAGTACCAAAGTACTGGATTGATTGGTAGTACGAAGCACTAAGTAGTACGAAGTACGAAAGTACGGAAGTAAATAAAGGATTCAGTACAATAGTATATTGTAGTATTGTTTTAAAAGAACTTCTTTTCAGATCGCTGAATTCGAAGAGAAATACGTGATGCCTCAATTCTTTAAAGAAGTCTACGAAACGGTGGAAACCGGATCACCCGAATGGCAACAATTAGAAACACCACAAGTTCGTTGAAAACTGCAAACATTTTCATTCTATCAAATTCTAATACTTTAACTATTCGAATAGAACTATAAACTTCAATTTTGGTAACTTTTGCCTTATCCGGGTTTCCCTTAAAGTTTATCGAGTTGAAGATTCTCAATGAAACAAAATTCTTGACAACTGAGTCATTTTCAACCTTTAATATCACAAAATTAAACTTAAAATAGAATAATTAGTATTTTTGTCTAGCTTTGTTAGTACAATAGCTTTGTTAGTACGATAGCTTTGTTAGCTTTGTTAGTATTATATCTTTTGAATCTTCTAGATTCTGAATTCCAATTCTAGGTGAAACTCTATCCATGGGACAAAGCATCAACCTACATCAAGAAAGTCCCATTCTTCGAGAATATGGTTTGTGTTCAGAGATTCTAGATCTAGATCTAGATCTAGATTTGATTTGATTTGATTTGATTTGAAGATTGATTTGAATTATTGAATCTAGATCTAGATTGAATAGAAAATCAATCTAGCCAAGTCAATTATCTTAAAACTTTAGACAAAAGAGCTCCCGAAACAGAGCGACATTCAAAGTGCCTATGTTTTGTTGAATCTCGGCGACTCTGTCACCACCGATCACATCTCGCCGGCTGGCAATATATCAAAGGTAATAGAAATGATCTAAACAATAACTGAATATCTTTATTTGGTTGGAATAGGAGCAAAGTCTATGAAGTACTGGTACTGTACTTTCTATGAAGTACTGGTACTGTACTTGGCCTATGAAGTACTGGTACTGTACTTGGCCTATGAAGTGCTGGTACTGTACTTTCTATGAAGTGCTGGTACTGTACTTTCTATGAAGTACTGGTACTGTACTTGGCCTTTGAAGTACTCGTACTGTACTTGGTCTATGAAGTACTGGTACTGTACTTCATTTTTAAGCTCTAAAGTAAGCTGTAAATCGATTTAATTCTTTCACAGCTTTCTGAAAAGATTTTTCCTTTCAGACCTCTCCAGCTGCTCGCTTTTTGGCATCGAAGGGACTCTCGCCGAAAGATTTCAACACTTATGGAGCAAGACGAGGAAATGATGAGGTGCATTTATAGAGCTAATAAGATTGTCGCGTGCTTGAACGTGTGTTACTCCTCTAGATTAGTTCCAAATCTCATGAGTAACAATATATACTGTTGGACTTGTACTTAACTAATGATAAAAGAAGACATTACTAAAAAGTTCAACAGTTGGAAGTTCAATCAATTGGACCAACGACCAATTCTTGCCAACATTGCCAATTCAATTGGACCGATTCAATTGGACCAACAATTGGACCATTTTCCTTTTCTTAAAACGCAGATCAGATTTGATTTGATTGTTGTTTAAATTTCTATATTATTCTATATTATTCTATATTATCTAATAGCTATAACGAACAGATCAAACAGATACAGAGTGGGTAATAAGATGTGGGTCGCGTGCTTGAACGCGTGTTACTCCTCGAGATTAGTTCCAAATCTTATGAGTAACATACGAAAATGTTGCTAAGAGTCTAGGGAATCTAAATCTATGCATGAAATTTTTAGACAGCCACTGTGAAAGTTTTTATTGCAATTCTTGTGCCTTTCAAAAAAGGCTTGAGGCCGAGGTCTTGAAATCATTCTAAGCAAGAATTGCAATAAAAACTTTCACAGTGGTTGTCTAAAAATTTCATGCATAGATTTAGATTCCCTAGACTCTTAGCAACATTTTAGTATGTCGCTCATGAGATTTGGAACTTATCTCGAGGAGTAACAGGAGTTCAAGCACGCGAGGAGTTCTCGAGGAGTTCAAGCACGCGACAATCTTATTACCTCTGTAACTTCAAATCTCAACTTCTAGATCATGGCTCGTGGCACTTTCGCAAACATTCGCCTTGTCAATAAGTTGGCCTCAAAGGTGGGCACGTTATTTAATATTTATTAGATTAGATTCAATCGATTTATTGTAAAATTATCATAAAATAATCCAGGTTGGACCTCAAACCACCCACGTGCCAAGCGGTGAAGAGTTGGACATCTTTGACGCTGCTGAGAGATATCAAAAGGAGGGACATTCGGTGAGAAAGCCAGAATTTAAAGCTGCTAACTAGATACGAATCTTATTCATCTTTCAAATTGTCATTTACAATTTCAGGTGATCATCCTTGCCGGCAAAGAATACGGATGTGGATCGTCGCGTGATTGGGCTGCTAAGGGACCCTTCCTGCAAGGTGTCAAAGCTGTCATTGCGGAGAGCTTTGAGAGAATTCATCGGTTAGTTCGATTCGTTCTTCTCTGGAATCTAGGTCTTTTGAAAAAGCCGGATTTTTGACAAAAAACGGGTTTCTCCTTGGGAAAAGCTATCATTTGCAAAGCCCAAAAGCCAATTCGATTCTCATGGACCTTCTAGGGACAAAGGCTTAAAATAAACTCTGCCAATAGATTCTACGACCCTTAAAACCCTATGGCACGAATTTTCGACATTAAATCTCCTTAGAGATCATTTACAGAACAAAAGAAAAATCACTGTGTAAAGTGATGAGGCATCCTCTGTGCGCGTGCACAATCGCTTCCGATCTGGCGAGCCGACCGGTATTGGATGCCGACCGGTATTGGATGCCGACCGGTATTGGATGCCGACCGGTATTGGATGCCGACCGGTATTGGATGCCGACCGGTATTGGATGCCGACCGGTATTGGATGCCGACCGGTATTGGATGCCGACCGGTATTGGATGCCGACCGGTATTGGATGCCGACCGGTATTGGATGCCGACCGGTATTGGATGCCGACCGGTATTGGATGCCGACCGGTATTGGATGCCGACCGGTATTGGATGCCGACCGGTATTGGATGCCGACCGGTATTGTGCCGACCGGTATTGATGCCGACCGGTATTGGTGCGACCGGATGATGCCGACCGGTATTGGATGCCGACCGGTATTGGATGCCGACCGGTATTGGATGCCGACCGGTATTGGATGCCGCCGGTATTGTGCCGACCGGTATTGGATGCCGACCGGTATTGGATGCCGACCGGTATTGGATGCCGACCGGTATTGGGCCGACGATGCGACCGGTATTGGATGCCGACCGGTATTGGATGCCGACCGGTATTGGATGCCGACCGGTATTGGATGCCGACCGGTATTGGATGCCGACCGGTATTGGATGCCGACCGGTATTGGACGATTTGGAGTCCGTGAGGGAGAAGAGCGGCCAGCGACTGATCCCGTTTTGCCGTCGCCAGCCCCAAAACGACCGTACCCTGCGAACCGTCCGAACCCCACCTCGGACAGGCCGCCAGACGGCCAGCGATTACCCGGCCGCACAAAGAACATCCCACCGGTCTACACAAAGATTTCTCCTTTGCTTTGTAGATGGTACAAAAAGATATTCAGCTGTAAATTTGTACCCGGTTGTTTTCGGGGTCGGAGAATCGATTGGAGATATTCATTTTTATTGAATCTTCTCCGGATTGTCTGATTGAATCAAACTCAATCGGAGAACTGAAGAAATTGAGGCGGATAGTTGATTTAATCTTTCTTACCCGATATTGATAAACCGATTTACTAATCCTTTCTACAGAAAACCCTCATCAAAAATTAGATAACTTCATCGTATCATTAACATCGACCTGCCAATAGTTTTGTTTTAGTGAGAATCGATCTTAATTTGGCCGTCTTTTAAAGCGGAAATAAGCTGTTAATGAAAAAGATCCAAAATGGAAAGAAGACCGAATAGAACAGAATCGAGCTTGAAAAGAAAAGATCCGACTTTCCGAGAACGTTGGATTTCTTGAGATCAACCCAGAAAACTTATAAAATTGTTAAAAAATTAGTTTAAATACTCTATTCACTTCAGGCTTACTGTACTTTCAATTATAATCAAAATTATTGTATAATTAACTAGTCAAATTCATCTCGCATGAGGTACAACTCGATAAATGATGTACAATCGAATCTCATCGGAATTCTAGATCGAATCTCATTGGAATGGGCATCGTGCCACTTCAGTTCACTCAGGGACAAAACGCGGACAGTCTTGGACTCACTGGAAAGGTCTGTCGAACCTTTTTGTTTAGCTTTTTAGTAACAGCGATTCTAACGAATACGCTACGGATCCCTGCGAACATCTGGTAGAAATTTGGTAGTCTTTTGTGATTATGGGAATCTGGCAGATGTGGCAGAAAGTCACTAGTATGACTGTGATCCAGAAAGTATTATAGTCGACCAATTTACTACAAAAAATCAATCAAATTGAGCTCGTCTACAATATTACTCTATTCATTTGAAGCTTACGTACAGTAAGCTTAAAAGAAACGTTTGGCTAAAGAAGTACATTCTTTAGCTAAACCTATCTTTTCTAGTTCTTGAATTCGAAAATTTCAGGAACAATACTCGATTGAGATCCCGGAAACGTTGAAAGCTGGTGACATCCTTAAAGTTCATGTAAGTTATTCGAATTCTTTGGTTTATGAACATGAAAAAACTGTTTGGAAACGATTCTTGTTCGAAATTAGCTTTATATTAGCTTTATTAGCTTTATATTTGAGTTCAGGTTTTAAAGGGTTTTAAAGGGTTTTAAAGGGTTTTAAAGGCTTAATGAAGGCTTTTAAAAGCTTAATGAAGTCGAAAAGTGGATGAAAATGCAACAAAAAAACATTTTTGAACTCTTGAAAATATTAGAATGATTCTTAGCATTTGAACCATAAATACTGTAATAGTACTGCACCGCGATAATGACGGTGCAGAGTGTTGTGTAGTCTAGCTTTGAACGAGTTTTTCTCGACACTGGTTTATGCTACAATGCTCGCTTCGGTATCAAAAAATAGCCCTGAATTTCAGCTATTTTTTGATACCTAAGCGCGCATTGTAGCATAAAGTAGCGCGGAGAACGGGATGTTTAAAGTTAGACTAGGCAACAATCCCGAAAAAACGCGTTTTTCTCGACACTGGTTTATGCTACAATGTGCGTTTAGGTATCAAAAAATAGCTGAAATTCAGGGCTATTTAAGGGCTATCTTTTGACACCGAAAGGAATACTGTAGCATAAACCAGCGCCGAGAACGGGACGTTCAAAGGTAGACTACGCGATTGTACGCCCGTCATTATGGGGATGGCGTTCTATTAAAGTATTTACGGTATTTTATTTTTCTGATTCCAGAGGCTGCCAGAAATTATGGAATAAATAGCTTGCCGCAAATACTGTAATAGTACCCCACCCCCCATAATGACGGTGCGGAGTGTTGTGTAGTCTAGCTTTGAACGAGTTTTTCTCGACACTGGTTTATGCTACAATGCTCGCTTCGGTTTCAAAAAATAGCTGAAATTCAGGGCTATTTTTTGATACCAAAAACGCATTTTTTGAAAGCACAGGAGCTTTGCAAAAAATGAAATACTAAAAAACTTTTGCGACTACGCGACTGTGCGAGAGGGGTACTATTACAGTATTTACGGTAACTAGTACAATACAACCAGTAAAATCCCAGTACTCTGATGTTCTCACAACTCTCATAGTACCCCTACTATTACAGTATTTACGGTAACTAATCCATCTTTTCTAGGTTTCCAATGGTAACTCTTTCGATGTTTTGTGCCGCTTTGATACCGAAGTTGAGCTGACATATTATCGTCACGGTGGAATTCTTCAATACATGATCAGAAAATTGATTCAATGATTGCAAAAATCTTAAAAGTTTCTTACCGTTTTTCTCATTTTCTTCTTTTCATTCACTTATTCGTTCAAGTTGTGATTTTTTCGATTCTTTTAATTTCATTTAGCTCAAAGATGTGATAGATTTCATAAGAATAAAGTATTTAGATTAAAAATGAAACAACAAAACAAACGACTAGAGAAGACATTCGTTTTCTAACTTTCAAGAACTAATCTTCCAATTTTCTTGTTGTTCAAAATGTTCAAAATTTCCAACCTTGGCCTCGATGCACTTCTTCAATCGCTTGCGGAAGTTGCCGACAATGGTCGCGCATTGCTGAACAGTGATTTCAGCCCAGGCCCTCTTCAAAGCGGCTTTCAAAGGATCCACGGAGTGAAATCTCTTGCCAGAGATCTTGTCTTCCAAGATCAACCGAACGGAGAAGTCCAGGGGGTTCAAATCGGGGCTATTCGACGGCCAAATGTCCTTACCCCGGAAACAGCTTTCTCATTGAACGAGTGGGATTTCGACGGATTCGGCATCTGACTTTGTTTGTGTTCTCTGGAGTGACGGCTGTGGTTGGTCGGCCGCTCCTTGGACGGTCCTGATCGTTGCCCCGCTCCTTGAATCGTTCAATGGTTCCATAGAAAGACTTTTTTTGGATATCCGGTGATTCGAACAATCTCCATCGGTATCTTTCCGGCTTTGTGCAACTCAAGTATCACAGGGCGCCTCTTTTTCATCCTTATAAAAAAAAAAAAAAAAAAAACGTTTTTTTTTTAAAAAAAAAAAAAAAATTTTTAAAATTAAAAAAAAAAAAATACAAAAACTCTTTTTTGAAATTTTATGCAGTCGTTTTAAAAAAAGTGTCAGAACTTTTGCCGCACCCTGTAGAGTGTGTTCCTCTAGAGTAATGCGTTTCTATGGAACGATTGAACGATTCAAGGAGCGGGGCAACGATCAGGACCGTCCAAGGAGCGGCCGACCAACCACAGCCGTCACTCCAGAGAACACAAACAACCGTAATCAAAACGTTAGTTTGCATTCGATCAGCTCGATTTTGATATCATTGACTGAGCATTGTAATTCCTCATTTTTCCTCATTGAATGACACCAAAATCGGGACGAATTAAATGTAAACTAACGGTTTGATTACGGTGCTTTTCTCAAATAAATGCATTCTAAAAAATGCATTACTCTAGAGGAACACACTCTAGTAAGAACGGTAGTTTGAATACGGTAATTCTCGCGATTTTCCATTTTCGGCGTACAGTTGCTTAGTAGTTACTGTTTTATTGATAATTTGGTGAGAATTCAAAGAGAAACTAAACTATTATAGTTATTCGATGGCAAAATACGAGCTTTGATGAAGGGAAACACGTTCAATGAAGAGTATGCGGTCGGATCTCATTGTTTTCTCACTTTAGTTGCTTCTTTAGGAAAACAATTGTTCACAGGATGTGGAATTTGTGGGAAAAATATAGCTGAATTTAGGGGATAAGTTGTTCCCAAAAACTTGGGCATAGTGAGGCCTAGAAAACCTGGACAACCTAGACAACCTAGACAACCTGACAACCTGGACAACCGGACAACCTAGACAACCTAGACAACCTAGACAACCGGACAACCTAGACAACCTAGACAACCAAAAAGCTCAGTCGCTGACCGCTCCTCACGTTTACAGACTGTGATAAAGAAGACCTTATACGGGTTTGCCAGATGGCGAGCGCACAAAGAGCACGGTTGCTTTGTAGATGGTACAAAAAGATATTCAGTTGTAAATTTATGCCTGAGGGTTTTCGGGATCGGGGAATCGATTGGAGATATTCATTTTATTGAGTCTATCAATTGGAATCTTTTTTGAATCTTTTTATTGTCTTCTGACGGCTCCAGGGCTAATTGAGATTCGATTTTTAACTAGATATCTCTTTTACAGATCTACATACAGATCTACATACAGATCTACATACATATCTACATATCTATAGATCTACATATCTACATATCTACAGATCTACAGACATAAAAATCCATATCTACATATACATATCACTTATCTACGTATCCTCATTGAGGATTTGTGTGTTCTTTGTGCAGCCGCGTAATCACTCGTCGTCTAGCGCAGGGCTTTTAAATAACCCCCTTCCCTCTCTCCTCTTCAATCTGTTCTGACCATTTCCGAATCCTCCAAGTTGAACACTGAAGTTAAGCTCAAGCTAAAGCCGAAATCGATCAGATCTCGGAGTGCTTATTCCTCGAGTTGTTCAATGATGTACAGGTAAAGTTGTTTGGAGTCTATGCCTGAAAAACACGTTCCCAGTTCCATGCAAGTGTCTCTTTAAATATCCAAAAACAAAGTGCTTATTTGAAAATTCTCAACTCACTCGATCTCCTGTTCCCATTCCTCTTTCCCTTTCCCCTCTTTCCCTTTTCCCTTCTCAATCCCATTGAGTATCAGCCGCAACGCAATCGACGAAAGGTGAAAGCGTCACGTTTTTCTCTTTTCATCTCTTTTCTTCAAATCAGATCAAAGAGAAAAGAAAGAGAACAAACAAGTTACAGCTGATCGTTTTCTTTGCATTCACTCCATCTCTCATTTCTTTTCTCTTGCAAATATTTGAGGCAACTTCGTAAACAGTTGCGAGTCTCTTTATGCTTCAAGTTCAAGCCTAGTTCTGCCTTTTTGCAAATTGAGATTAAATTCAATGAAACATTTCCTTTGCAATCTTTCGATTTGAGAACTTTTTTCTTTTTTCCTTTTTTTCCTTTCCTTTTTTTCCTTTTTTTCTTTCAATTTCGCTCCATCTTCCTATAAAATGAAATTAATTTAAAAAAGAAATAGAACAAGCAAAAGAAATAGTTATTACAGGTAGAAAATGAAAAAGAAATCGGCTGTATTCTTCTTTTTTTAGTTTAACCTAGTTCTGATCTATTAGGTTGGCAAAAAAGAAATGCGCGTTTTCGTTAAAAGTTTATTTTATTATAAAAACAAGATAACAATACATTAATCCAAAAGGTATTCGCCATCTGCATCAATGACTTGTCGCCAACGTTCACGCAGAGAATGGATGCCCTTCTTGAAGAACTCGACCGGCTGCGACTCGAAGAAGTTGGACACCGAAATTTGGACCTCGTCACGGTTCTTGAACTTTTTCTCGGCCAAGAAGTGGTGCATTGATCGGAACAGATGGTAGTCGGAAGGCGCCAAGTCTGGGCTGTATGGCGGATGAGGCAGGACTTCCCAGCCCATTTCTTCAATTTTCTGCTGGGTGATTTTTGCGACATGCGGCCGAGCGTTGTCGTGGAGGAATTTTGTCGACGCCGTATCCACGCCTTGACGCCGCAGCGCCTGGTCCACGCGGTCAAACTGGCCTTGGTAGAGGTTCGCCGTAACTGTTTGACCCGAATCCAGAACCTCAAAGTACACCAGGCCTTTACTATTCCACCAAACACAAAGCATCACCTTTTTTCCGTGGATGTCCGGTTTTGGAGCTTCACCGGGGTCCAACCACTGCCGCTTTCTTGCTGTGTTGCCGTATTGGATCCACTTCTCATCCGACATAACAATGGAGTCGAAAAACCCACTGTTCTTGGCGCGGTGAGTGAGAATTCCGGCGATTGCGATGCGTGTCGCCTTGTTTGCCTCGGATAGCTTATGCGGTACCCATTTTCCGCATCTATTCGTCTTGCCCATGCCATGCAGATGGTTCTCAATGGTGACATGAGTGCAGTCGAACTGTTCTGCCAGGTCGCGAGTGGTTTGGCGTGGATCCGACTCAATGGCTTCCTTCAATGCGTCGTGGTCGATGATTTGAGGTCGACTCCCGTGTTTTTGGTCTTCCAAGCTTTCGTCGCCGTCTCGGAAGCGCAGAAACCATCGTTTACACTGACTTTCGGATAGAGCATCTTCGTCAAACACTTGAGATAGAGCGCCATGAGCTTCAGCAGCCGATTTGCCTTGCTTAAATTCATACCACAAGCAGGCCCGCAAACTAAATTTTTGGTCCGACATTTTCTAAACACTCTTTCTTGCAAAAAAACAAAGTAAACATAGACAAATTATATATCAAACGATGCGCAAGAACACGCTCTTTCCAATAGAATAAACTATTTAAAAAAATCTTTTACTGTGAATAAAATACAAATCAACAAACACGACGCTCATTTCTTTTTTGCCAACCTAATAGATTCTGATCTAGATTCTGATCTAAATTCTGATCTAGATTCTGACCAAATTCTCTAATCCATCTTTTCCAAGTTATCGTTCTTCAATTCCATTTAATATTCAAAAAGACAGGTCAAACCGTTTTCAAGCGATTTATAAATGAAAATAGCTTCAAGATTTTTTAAACATCGCGTCCTTTAAGTCATCACTTTTTTAGATTTTTTATTCAGGAAAGAACATTTGTACATCTTAAAACAATTTCTATTTATCAACTATTTATTTTACCAAAGTCTATTCTATTCCCTTTATCGTATTCTCTCTAATAGTAGTGCACCCAGAGCGTCGTCTAAATTCCTCGAAATCTCGAAAACCGCTTATCAGAACCTATCGATGTGGGGTCGGAAAATGTAGCTGACGATGAGAGCTTGTGGGGGATTTGAGTGTTGAGCTTCTGGGAAACCTTGGAAACCGTAAAATAGTCATCAACTCGGCTCGGCTTGGTGACTACTATTAGAGAAAATACGGTCAATTAGAGAAAATCTTATATTATCTAATTATTAGAGATTAGAGCTTGATTAGATTAGACGTTCGATAAAGATTGTATTCTTAATCGAATCAATTACGGTATTATTCGGATTCTCAAAGTATAGCAACTGGATATAATTCCTTCAAAGACTTCAGTGATTCCAGGCTTTGATTTTACTTTGGAAATATTCAAAGAGCTAGATTTCAATTGAAAATCTTTCACTAAAATAATGCAGAATCAAAACTCAAACCTTTCCCTGCTTCCTTTGCTGGCCGTTTTTCCATTCGCTAATCAATTTGCTTGAAACTCACTCGACTCTCGTATTTTCTCTGAATCTTTTATTTTCTTTCTTTTCTTTCTTTTCTTTCTTTTCATTTCTTTTCCGTGAAATCCTTTGTGCTGTACGCGGACAGAGTTCTTTTTTTACACACCCAAAGGGACAGCTCAATGCCCGGCTATCACGTGGAACCGTGTACAATTTAACAATCTATCACTACTATCACTAGAAAATCTTTTAGATCAAATATTCTTTGATATTCTTGGTAATACTTGTAGTAATTTTTGTAGTGATTTTGAGATCACAGAACGGAATTTTCACACGGATTAGCTAGATGTTTTTACGGTTAATCTAGTTGCAGTTAATCTAGTTAATCCAGTTGCAAAAAGTTCCAGGCAAAAACTCTTTATTATCTTCTATTATTATTATTATTATTATTATACAGAGTGGCGCACAATTACCCGCACTCAGTTCAAATTCACATTTTGAACTGATCTCTAATCGAAATTCATTGTTGTTCATTAAACATGAGCTAGATTTTGGAAATAATAAGTAAAAAAGGAGTAAATGAAGCTGCTTTTCTTTCATTTTAAGCCATTGAAACTAGTTACAAAAGCCAGAAACTCGCTATTCCGCCGCAGGAAACTCCCAAACTTTACAGCCCTCTAGCTAAAGCTTAAAAACTTTTCAGATCAAATCCAGAAGGGGCCCAGAAAGGGAAGGGTCTGTGGTCGACCCCGTCCGATCTGCCAAGTTGAGCAACGTCGGCGCGGGTTAGTCGTGGGTTCGACTCCCATGGGCTCCCCTCTGAGCGCCCCAGCCCGGCCATCGGAGTATCATCGGCTACGACAACTACACTTCTGCCTCAGTAAATGTGGAAGCGGGTTGTGATCTGCCCTAAGTGCGAAGACAGATCAAATCATTATTTTTATTTTTATCAAATCCAGAAAACAAATAGCAGAAGAAAGATTCAATTTAATAATTTTAAAAAAAATTAGGTTGATTGATTGACTCTTCTCTGAGCTGGAGAAGCTGAACTTGAGTGCGGGTAATTGTACACCACCCTATAGAGGTATAAAGTAATGGAAAGCTATAGGTGAAACGGTGAAACGCCAATTGTACGCCACCCTGTACAAAACCATTATTACCTTTTAAAAGAAGTGATTTTTAATTGAAAATCCCAAGAGACAAAAGGGATTTTTATCTAAATTTGTTGAAAAATTTTGATTCAATTGAATGATTCAACTTTTTACAGCTTCTTTACAACTCAAAAGCTTAAATAAGTCAGAAATAAATACTTGAACCTGTCAGCTCTGAGCCAAACTGATATTTTAGTTACGATTCCAATGCGGTTCCTTTTTTAATCTAATAGGTTACAATGCGGTTCCAATACGGTTCCAATACGGTTCCTTTTAAGGTTCCAATACGGTTCCTTTTAAGGTTCCAATACGGTTCCTTTTAAGGTTCCAATACGGTTCCTTTTAAGGTTCCAATACGGTTCCTTTTAAGGTTCCAATACGGTTCCTTTTAAGGTTCCAATACGGTTCCTTTTAAGGTTCCAATACGGTTCCTTTTAAGGTTCCAATACGGTTCCAATACGGTTCCAATACGGTTCCTTTTAAGGTTCCAATACGGTTCCAATACGGTTCCAATACGGTTCCTTTTAAGGTTCCAATACGGTTCCTTTTAAGGTTCCAATACGGTTCCAATACGGTTCCAATACGGTTCCAATACGGTTCCAATACGGCTCCAATACGGCTCCAATACGGTTCCTTTTAAGGTTCCAATACGGTTCCTTTTAAGGTTCCAATACGGCTCCAATACGGTTCCAATACGGTTCCAATACGGAAAATGGAAATAATAACAATATTATTGAATGATTAGAGATGGCGGGATATCAAAAGGGATCCACTCTCTTTAACTTAACCCAAATTCTAGTCCACATACGTTTATACCTAGGAACGAATAAACCCAAGATACTTCCATCACTTTCACATTCACTAAGTTTTGAAGATTTGATTTGAAATCATTTTGTAGACAATTTTCCAATCATTTTCTGATCTATTCTTTGACCACAGAAGCTACAAACATTCCCAATTCATTTCCTTTCTTTTTCCATGAAAGAAATCTTTTTCAATTAAATTGTGATATTCTTTTTCTAAAGGACTTCTTTGTACTTTCAAAATCTTTCTGTATCTCGTCAGATTTTCTAAATTCTTGAAAATGCACCTTTCTCTACCCAAATCTCGATTCTCGCTCGTTATCGGAATAAACCAGACAAATCGCTCCACCAACTAAGAACGGTCATGCACCACCAACCACCGAATCAAGAAAGTGCTCTCAGTCTGTCAATCCTTACAGTGTCCGGGCCGGGTGAGTTTTCCCGTTTTGAAATTCTCCTGAAAGCCTGAAATTCTTTTGTTTCTTTTGCCATTTTCCCGCAAAAAAAATGCAAAAAAGGAAAGTCGCACGTTTTTGCCACAATAAAATCGTTTTCATGACCTTGTGCGATGAAAAAAAACTGAAATCTTGAAGAGTTTTTTAAAGACTTCTTGAAAATGTATAGTTTTCAATCAATAGGTTTAAATTCTTAAGATTTTTACAGCTTTTTCATAGTTTTATGAACTCTATGAATTGAATCTGAAATGGCAAAATTTTTCGACCACGGAAGGATTCGAACCTTCAATCTTCTGCTCCGTAGGCAGACGCGTTATCCATTGCGCCACGCGGCCAGATGTTGCGAGCCTCAAACAGGTCATTCAGATGCCTCCAAAGACAAAGGAATCCAGTTTTGGCACTTTTCTGACACCTGTCAATCGCCCGAGGGAAGCCTCCTGGATTGAAAAGGCATTTATGGAGGCTCACCGGTCATGGCCGCGTGGCGCAATGGATAACGCGTCTGCCTACGGAGCAGAAGATTGAAGGTTCGAATCCTTCCGTGGTCGAAACTTTTTGACAATTCTAATTGACAAGGAAAATTTCTTACTAAAGAATTCGTTCTCTGAAACCTATATACTTTTTCATCCTTTGTCCTTTCCTAATGTCCATTTCTCTCTATTTCCCTACTTTAGAAAGAGAAAACCTTTATCTGCATCGATCTAACCTTTACCGAAAAATTTCTTCCTTTCTTGCTAATTTCCCTTTCTCAATTCTATCTTCTATCTCATTTTTTCGACTTTCAGTAATGTCTCAACCCCGGCCGTTCACTGACCAATCCTGACTATTCAAAAAGGAAAGAAAAAAAGTTATTGGCAAAAATGGAGGCACGAGAAGCAGCACAATATGGAAATCTGCCATTGTTGATACATCTCCTTGACACTGGTTGGTTCATTTGAATTTGAGAAACGAAATGATTACATCCTTTTAATACACTCAATCTACAATTCCCTCAGTACTCATAATTTCAAAACTTCAACAAAACCATCTAGTTTTTCTGTTTTTAAAACTTGTTTTCACTTGTTTCACAAGGCTATTTTCATCTATTGAGTTGGTGAATTGAAAACCGTCGACTATTGTGATATGTGGCAGTTTGAGCACTTTCTTCCAAAGAAACCCATTCTGGTGTCAATGGAAAAGTTGTAGAGAATCAAAAATCAAGCTTATATCCAAATTTTCAGAACGATTCAGAAACTGGTTTTCAAGAAATGCGAAATTTACGAATTTTCACAAAACTTGCATTTTAAGCGAAACTACTAAGTGTATCTTTTTGGAAATTTGGCTATAAGCCTAATTTTTGATTCTCTACAACTTTTCTATTCACACCAAAATGGGTTTCTTTTAAAGAAAGTGCCCAAACTGGGACATCTCCAGTCCTCGATTTTTGAGTCTCACACTTGTCTCACACACAAACCAAAATCCTACTACGAAAGAGGAATCCGCAAATTGCCTGTAAAATGGGCAGAAGTCGTCAATTATAATGGAAATTATTTGGAATGAATTCATGGTTTTATGTTGAATAAATTTTATTTCATAGTCCGGCAGTTTTCAATTCACCAACCTAATATAAAGAAATTACAAACCCTTAAAGAGTTCCCGTGCCAATGTGCAACATTTCGGGCTTATTGAAGTAAAAGCAGAGAATTGTTCCCAATTGATCTTTTTCAATGTATCGTGGACAAGAGTCTCTGCTAAAATCTGAAAGGCGACATGCTACAGTGTTAAGGCACTTTCATATCCTTGGATTTAAATCGAGACTTGGGGCTTGGATGTCCCGAGACCTCAATAACCCCCAAAAGTGGCAGTGCGCCTTTCAATAAATTTATGTTGAATAGATTTTAGTTCAAAGTCCCGCAGTTTTCAATTCACCAACCTAATACAAGTAGATGTACGTACAATATCGTACCTAATACAATGTACGTAAAGAGACAGATTACGGTAGTGAGATAATGTTTTATAGAAGATTTTATAGAAGGTTTTATAGAAAATTTTGTGTTGAGCTGGGATTGTTAAGGAATTCATGATAAAATAAAGAGTTTCCTCAAATCGTTATTGTCAAAGGTCATCCACTTGATCATCCTTGGCCATTTTTTGATCTATTGGGTTGGGGAGAATGAGTCGGCGCCGAAAATCAAAAAAATGTCTAAAACTTCTAGCAGACTTCGTCAAATAATATGCGTTTGATATCAATAGAATGGTTAACTAATTCTCTATAAAATGACATTTAAAAGAAAATTCAAACAGCGCCTCCGCTCAAGAAAAAGCCATTTTTTCACAAAAACTACAAACTGTGATCTAGAAAAAACCATTGGTGGGATCTTCCTGCAAATTTGGCAACTTAAGTAATTGAATGTGCTCTATCTTTTTTATATAAACACCAAAGAAGGTTTATGTGAAAGAAACTGTTCAAATGATGAGTCGGGCTCTTTGCCATTTTGACTAGCTGTGTTTGGGAGTCCATAAACTCCACGAAAGAAAAGCTTTGTGGAATCTCTCAAAAGTGATTTTGTAGAGAAATAGTGGATCCTTTTGATGAAACCAAACGTATGTTTAAAGAAGGCTTTATGTGTGCAAAAAGTCCCTTTAAAGTTTGGCGCCGACTCATTCTCCCCAACCCAATATCTACTTACTTTTCTGAAAATAATCAAAACAATCTCGTGCTTACCTTGTAATTTAAGATTTAAGTAAAGAAAACGACAAAGAAAATTTCAATTAGCCAAATTTAATAGAGATTTTATTTTCTAAAGAGTTTAGTTTTCTAAATTTTTGTGTAATCTTGGTTAGAGTTGCTTCTGAATTTTTTTTAGGTGAATTTTATTGGATTGGGGTGAATGAAATGGCGCTGAGAATCAAAAAAAAGCCTCTTAAACTTCTAAAAAACTTCGTCAAATGATATGCGTTTGATATCAATAGAAAGGTTAACTAATTCTCTATAAAACCGCTTTCAAAAAAGAGAACTCAAGCGCCTCTGCTCAACAAAAAGCTCATTTTTTACATAAAATCTTTAAACTCTCATTTAGAGAAAACGGTTGGAGGGATCTTTCTGAAAATTTGCGAACTTATGTAATTGAGTGTGCTCTATCTTTTTTATATAGACACTAAAGGAGGTTTATTTGGAAGAAACTGGTCAAACGATGACGCTTTGCCATTTTGACTAGCTAGGTTTGGGAGTCGATAAACTCCACGAAAGAAATGCTTTGTGGAACCTCTCAAAAGTCATTTTCTAGAGAAATAGTAGAGCCTTTTGATGAACCAAAACTTGGATTTAAAGAAGGCTTTATACGTCCAGAAAAAGTGTCTTCAAAGTTCGACGCCATTTCATTCTCCTCAATCCAATGCAAAAGTTACCCCAAAGCCAAACGATTTCTTGGTTGATTTACGGACTTTTGACCGAACAGCCTTTTGATGACAAAACTTGGAGTTAAAGAAGGCTTTTTGCGTCCAGAAAGTGCTTTGAAAGTCCAGAAGTGTCCAGAAAGTGCCTTTAAAGTTTGAAAAGTTTTTTTTAAAAACCCTTTTCACTATCTCTTGATATTTTTTATTGAAAACTAGGGCTAAACACTGAAATTGATTGAGCAAAAAAATGGGGTTTGCTTTTGAATAAAGTAGAGTAGAAAAAGTAGCCATCTCTAAACATAGCCATCTATGTTCCTTTTTATAGCCATCTCCAAACACACTTTTCCTTATCAAGCATTACATTTTTACATGTAATTCTGTAATTCTGTTTTCATTTCCTGAATCGGTTAACTATTTTCAAACCTAACCCAATCCTGATTGTACTTTTCTTTTCGAAACCCGCCCAAACACTGTAGAGTTCTCTAAAAGTTCTCTAAAAGTTCATTTTCGAGTATTGATTGACCTTGGAATTGAGTGAAAAGGGGAAAATGCCCGTCTAGCTTTCCAGAAGATCATTTTTTCTTTCTCACTTTTTTTTGGTGAAAAGATTTCACTTTCATTTTCTCTCATCTCTATTTTGAAATGGGAAAAGGCGCGAAAAAGCGAAAAAATGAGAATAACAAGAAATAAAAGAAAAGATCTAGAAAAACTTGTATTTTATAAAACCCAGATAAAGACTAGAAAGTTTGAACTCAAAAAATGGAAACAAATTCCAGGAGCAGTTTCTCCTTGTTGGACGGACGCGGATGAGTGCTCGTTGCTGCATTGGGCATCAATCAATAATCGATTAGAGGCATTGATTTCATATTTCAGAAAATAGTATAGCTGGTATTCAAAAATCGATACTTTGTGACTAATGTTGGTGATTTGTTGAACTATTGTTGGTGAATTGTCCACTGTTGGTCAATTGAATTATCAATACCGAAAGAAAGCAATTTCAGTTTCAATTCAGCAGTTCAAGACTGCAAAAAGGTTTCGACCACGGAAGGATTCGAACCTTCAATCTTCTGCTCCGTAGGCAGACGCGTTATCCATTGCGCCACGCGGCCAGATGTTTGCTGCCTCAAACAGTTCATTGATATCCATTCAATGATAAAGGAGTCCAGTTTTGGCACTTTTCTGACACCTGTCAATCTCTCGAGGGGAGACTCCTGGTTTGAAAAGGCATTTATGGAGACCCTTCGAACATGGCCGCGTGGCGCAATGGATAACGCGTCTGCCTACGGAGCAGAAGATTGAAGGTTCGAATCCTTCCGTGGTCGAAACTTTTGGCATTTCAAATTCTAATTGACAATGAAAATTTCTCACTAAAGAATCGACTTTCTTTGAAACTAATAGTAACCAATTTTGCAGTACAGTACAAGGAAGACACAAGAGCTCAAAAATCATCTTCAGAACCTGCAATTTTATCTTAAACCATGAAATAGATCGATGAGTACATTAGAAGTAGATCAGGCAATACTACAATGTAGATATAATTCTAGATATGGTTTTGAATCTTTCAAAATTGTTCTTTTGATTTTTGAATTAGACGAAAATCAGTTTTCTATTACTTTTCTTTGCTTTAGATTTTGCTTTTTGAGTTCTTAGCCAGCTAGAATCATCCGAACATCATCTAAATCGAAATCCCAGAAAAATGAAGCTTATCAAGCTATTGAAATCCCATTTAGGTAGCCGATTATCTGATCTCTCGGGGATGTCGAGTGAACGCAGTTGGCGGTGTCCTTGCCTCGACACCGCTTCATTGGGCCGCTCGACAAGGGCACATTCGAATGGTAGCACTTCTGGTGAGACGCGGCGCTGATCTACTTGTGAGAGATGTTGAAGGTAATGCCATCAGCTTATCCAAAAATACTATCAAACACTACAGGTTTCACCGCACTTCACGTGGCTGCTCAATTCGGATGCACCCCGGTGGTGGCCTACTTGATCGCAATCGGGCAATCGATCGACTGCAGCGATGTCACGCGGATGACCCCATTGATGTGGGCTGCGTATAAAGTTCGTCTTCAACTATAAACTACAAACGTAAACTATAAACGCTTCTAACTTGCTTTAAATCTATTGGATTGATACGATCTATAGCTCAAAAGATAGAGAATCTCAAGCGCTTTCGAATGAACTAAAGTAGACCGAGAAATATTAAAAAGATAGCCTCCAGCACACAAAGCTTAGATAGAAGCACACATAGCACACTCCAGCACACATATAGAAAGCTTAGAGAGTGTCTTGGCTTTGAAATAGTACGCCTATTTCCTGCTTGCATATAAACTACACAATTTTTTTCGTTCCAATGGTTGTACGTTCCAATGGTTCCAATGGTTCCAATGGTTCCAATGGTTCCAATGGTTCAAATGGTCCAATGGTCTGTTCTAATCAACAAGTACAAGTAAACAAACACTGCTAGCTGCTAGAGTAATGGATTTAACAATGTCAAATTGTTATTGTGGAATTGTTAAATTGTTATTGTCAACTTTGCTATTTTAGATAAATCAAGTGGATCCTTTGAAACTTCTGCTGACTCTTGGCGCCGATCTTGAAAGAACTGATTTGACCTATAGCAATACGGCACTCCATTGGGCAGCTCTACAAGGCAACTCAACGGCTATCAATTTGTTAGTGAAAGGTAAACACAAGCAACTTGTAAACATTGTAGAACAAGTTCTAAACACAAGCAATCTGTAAACATTGTAGAACAAGTTCTTTAGCTGGAGCTGATCTCACTTGTACAAATCGAGACAACGAAACAGCACTGGATATCGTTTTACGGAGAAATGACATTATTTCGATGAAGATTCTCCAAAGGGAAGCAAGAAGGAAAGGATTCATTTCATCAACGTTTCGACAAAGATTAGCTGAACATCCGGTAAGATTTGGAAGCACATTTTACTGTTTCTAGATACTTTTCTCGTCTATAGACCATAAATCTACAAACTTTCTACACTCTTTTGAGAAGAAAATGTTTACAATTAGTTAGAAGCAGTTAGCTAGAACCATTCAGGGATTGTCTAAAAGATTTTGACCAAATCTGGTCAGGCAAGCTTAGCTCACAGCCTGGATTGAAGCTTGTAAACCAAGCTGTAAGTGAAGCTGTAAGCCAAGCTGTAAACCAAGCTGTAAGCCAAGCTGTAAGTCAAGTTGTAAGTCAAGCCGTAAGCTAAGCTGTAAGCCAAGCTGTAAGTGAAGCTGTAAGTGAAGCTGTAAGTGAAGCTGTAAGCCAAGCTGTAAACCAAGCTGTAAGTCAAGCTGTAAGCCAAGCTGTAAGCCAAGCTGTAAGTCAAGTTGTAAGTCAAGCTGTAAACCAAGCTGTAAACCAAGCAGTAAGTCAAGCTCTAAGCTAAGCTGTAAGCCAAGCTTTAAGTCAAACTTGGCTCTAGACTTTTATGGACCAAAGCCAGAGAAAGCAAGGCTTACAAACTATCAAAAGATTAAATGAATTGGATCAAATTGAAATTTCCTAGATAACCGCTCCTCGTGCCCTGTGCATTCTACCCTTTTTCATCTACTTAATCATTGCAACAATCGCCCATCTCAACGTTGAAACTCCTCTGAAATTAATGGCCGTTGTCGCCTTTGCTCTTCTCCTCAAAATGTCTTTACCGTTTGTGCTGAATGCTGAATCTTTTTAAAAGAATCTTTTTCAGAAAATTCGCCTCCGATTACTTTAATTCAATACTGCCTGTTAGTGTTGCTCTTTCCACAAAGGTCACTATCATTCTCACGTGGTTCTTCTATCTTCAAGCGATCTCATCTTGGTGAGTGAGTTTGGATATCCCTCGTATGCTTGGATATCCTTGGTACTAAAGTATTCAGTGTCAAGACTGAATATCTTGATCTCAACCTAAGCTAATGTTAGCTGAATGGGAACCGAAACTGAAAGGAGCCAAAGCTTAACAGCAGATCACCGTAGCGCAGTCGAGAGCGTGCTTGTCTATGACCCGCTCGATCCCCCTTAGCTCCTGGTTCGATTCCAAACCGGATTTCTTTCGGTTCTCTTTCACTTTCTGCTCTAATACCGATTCAACTATCGTTCCAACTGAACATTAATTGCATCAAGACTTTTTGGGATACTTTTCTTGAAAGATAATTCTTTTGATTGAATATCTAACTAGAGTAGCATACTTTGAGTGAGCCTTAAGCTTTTCCCTT
This sequence comes from Mesorhabditis belari, assembly GCA_958450365.1. Taxonomy (NCBI): domain Eukaryota; kingdom Metazoa; phylum Nematoda; class Chromadorea; order Rhabditida; family Rhabditidae; genus Mesorhabditis; species Mesorhabditis belari. The sequence goes on along the minus strand of CAUEEP010000936.1, from coordinate 1,412,439 downwards.
CAACTCTCTTTTTAGGTACATGCAAATTGCGTTCACTGTCATCATTTTCGTTGTTCCGTTCATTTTCATCTCGTTATGCTACTCGGATCCCGGATTTATTCAACCAAACTATAAAGAAAGGTAAATATTGGGTTGGTGAATTGAAAACTGTGAGCTATTGTCATATGTGACAGTTTGAGCACTTTCTACAAAAGAAACCCATTTTGGTGTCAATGGAAAAGTTGTAGAGAATCAAAAATTAAGCTTATATCCAAATTTTCAAAACGATTCAAAAACTGGTTTTCAAGAAATGCCAAATTTACGAATTTTCACAAAACTTGCATTTTAAGCAAAACTACTAAGTGTATCTTTTTGGAAATTTGGCTATAAGGCTAATTTTTGATTCTCTACAACTTTTCCATTGACACCAAAATGGGTTCCTTTTGAAGAAAGTGCTCAAACTGGGACATCTCCAGTCCTCCATCTTTGAGTCTCACACTTGTCTCACACACAAACCAAAATCCTACTACGAAAGAGGAATCCGCAAATTGCCTGTAAAATGGGCAGAAGTCGTCAATTATAATGGAAATTATTTGGAATGAATTGATGGTTTTATGTTGAATAAATTTTAGCTCAAAGTCCCGCAGTTTTCAATTCACCAACCCAATACAACTAACAAATATTCCAATTTTCCAAAATCGAATCCAATTTCAGATGTGCTTCGATAATTCGAATAGCTGAGGGTCATGGGTCAAATAATGATGTTTTCTGTCCATCATGTTTAATCTTTCGAGCCCCACGGAGTAAGCATTGTGCCCGATGTGATCGATGTGTGAAACGGTTTGTTTTCTAATTCATTTAAACTCAATTTTCTTCAATTAAGAAGATATAAGATATATATATAGTTAAAAATAGAACCTTTACTTAACCCTTAAGCTTAAATGGAAAAGAATCGAGATTAAAACTCGAGTTCCAGCTGGTAGACTCATAAGGGAGGATCAGCTGGCTGAGCCGGTCAAATGACAAGCAACTGGTACCATTCAACGCAGAATTTCACGCTGATTCCGAATATATATTCCGTTTTTGCTGAACGTTATTCTGGCAGGTGTTATAAACGGCTAAAGTTGACTTAGGACTTGAAAAATATGGGTTTTGGGTCTTAGGTCCCTTCTGCAATTCTAGTGGCTGAGCTGGCTTCAATTCTAGTAGGTCGTGGTCGAGCGGTAGAGCGGTAAAGCGTCTGTTTCCGACCAAAGATCTCTGGTTCGAGTCCTAGTATAGGATTTCTTTGGTACAGGCCAGCTCAGCCAGTTGACCAGCTCAGCCAGTTGATCTTCCCGTCAATAAAATGAATAAAAGCAAAACCCATTACATAACAATGATGAAAATCTAATGATAATTCAAATAAATAAATAAATTTTGTGATTTAAATTTCAGTTTCGATCACCATTGTCCGTGGGTTTCGAATTGTATTGCTCGAGAGAATCACCGAACATTTCTTCTCTATCTCATTCTTTTAGTCGCCTCCACAGCACTCTATTCGTTCTCCGTCTTGATCTGTAAGTATTGCAAAACGAAACTTAGAATCTCATTAGCTCTACAGGGTGCGTAAAAAAGTTCCCGTACTTGTATTGCATTTTTGGTAATTTTAGATAAAAGATACGATTTTAAAAGTAAGAAATTCGAATTCCTCGTGAAAAAGTGATTTAGAAAACGTTTCTGGTTAATTTATAAGTGTAACACTATGTGACAAGTGATTGAGAAGAGGGTCCGCTTAGGGGTGCTTTGGTCCCACAGTTACAGGGCACAGTTACAGGGCACAGTTGCAGGACGCAGTTACAGGGCACAGTTACAGGGCACAGTTACAGGGCACAGTTACAGGGCACAGTTGCAGGACGCAGTTACAGGGCACAGTTACAGGGCACAGTTACAGGGCACAGTTACAGGGCACAGTTGCAGGACGCAGTTACAGGGCACAGTTACAGGGCACAGTTACAGGGCACAGTTACAGGGCACAGTTGCAGGGCGCAGTTACAGGGCACAGTTACAGGGCACAGTTACAGGGCACAGTTACAGGGCACAGTTACAGGGCACAGTTACAGGGCACAGTTACAGGGTACAGTTACAGGGCACTGTTACAGTCATTTCCTTTGATATAAATTTGTATGGGAAAACCAAGTTCTAACCTGACTTCCGACTCGGTCGTTGACCAAAACTTTCTACACCCAATATAAAAAATGTCACATTTTATGTCTAGTTTTCGAGAAACATCTTGGCCCTTGAAAATCTTTTGATCCATAAAAGTTACAGGCCTGAAGCCCCAAAAAAAATGCGCGACCAAAGCGCCCCTGAGCGGACCCTCTTCTCAATCACTTGTCTTAAATAGTGTTGCACTTATAAATTAACCAGAAACGTTTTCTAAATCAGTTTTTCGCGAGGAATTCGAATTTCTTACTTTTAAAATCGTATCTTTTATCTAAAATTACCAAAAATGCAATACAAGTACGGGAACTTTTTTTACGCACCCTGTATACCATCAAGTTCTACTTCTAATTTCCACCTTTCCTTTCAGATTTCCAACAACTTTGCGGGAACACGATAGAGGAGATTTTGGAGTGCAATCAGTGGATCGTTTTCACGTTGATCATTGCTGTTTGTGTGCTTGTGTGGACGGGTGCGATGCTTGTCTTGCAATTCTATCAAATTATGCTCAACGTGACGACAAATGAGCGGTAAAACAGAGAAAGAAATGGGGGAAATATTGAGAATTCTTTAGATTAAACATTGATCGATACCCACATATCGTTTATGGATCAACAAAATTGCACATAAAGAGCCCATACTCGTGAGTTTTTTTTAGTAATTGATAATGAAACTTTGTCTTGTCAGCTCTTGGAATCTTGGAGTCTTTTAGAGTCAAACGAATTTTATTTATGCTAATAAAAAACTCTAATCTTTAATTAAAGCCTCTATTTTAGGGTTTTCTATCAGAAATTTGTTTTTAGCTTATAACTGGAGGTGTAATTGCTAAAGTTAGTAAACGATAATCTGAAGGAATTTTGTGAAAAATTCAATACCAAAGTAAAGAAGCGAAGAAATTGGCAAGAAAAAGTGGATTCCGGGATTGAACCCTTGACCTTTTGCTTTTCGGGAAATTGCTCTAACTATTGAGCTATCCGGTACCTTAACAAGAGAAAGAGGGAACGACAAGAGGGAAGAAGAAAGGAAGAAAGAAAGAAGACGAATTCCCAAGCATGCAAAACTTACTGGTCTAATTGCTAATGGTTCATTCGCATCTGTATAAGCGATATAAATCAAGATTTGAGCATGAGCTTGAGCTATCCGGTACCTTAACTTGACAAGAGAAAGAGGGGAAGACAAGGCGGATGGAGAAAGGATTCCGGATTGGGGATTGAACCCTCTATCTTTTGCTTTCCGGGAAATTGCTCTAACCATTGACGGTACCTTAACTTGACAAGAGAAAGAGGGGAATGAAGAAAGGAAGAAAGAAAGAAGGCGGATGAAGAAAGGAAGAATGAAAGAAGGTGGATGGAGAAAGGAAGAAGGAAAGAAGGTGGATGGAGAAAGGAAGAAAGAAGATCAGATTGATCTGACATTGATTGCGAGAGCGAGTGTGTTTGTGTAAGAGCAAGTACTTTGTGCTTGTGCAGACTCAAATTTCCACATCGTCTAGTGCTATGCCAATCCAATTACGTGTTACTGTTTTGATTTTAAATCTATTCTATGATTTATAAAGTTGTCTCTAATTTGAATTCCCTGCTAGCTTGTTTCAGCTTTCAAAATTCTCCACTAAACTTGAATTTCCAGGCAAACTTGCACTCAAAACGTTCGGGAGTTTGTTTTCGCCGATCGCGAGTTGCTTCAATGAAAAAAAAAATGTATATTTCTTCACAGATTGCATAGAAAATTGAGATTTCATTTGCTAGAATCACTATAGATTTATTAAGCTTCAAATTTTGCCGGTTATCAAACATTTGATAAGTCCCATTCTTTTCCCATTAGCAATCTAACTTTAAACTCAAATTTCTTGGCTTTGTGGTGTTCAATTTCAATGTTTTTATTGTCATTAGATGCGCCAAATCTTTCTCTATCGATTAATATAAAAACTATTTAAATTGAACGCCCCAAAGCCAAGATATTTGAGCTTAAAGTTAGGCTGCCAATGGGAAAATGGACGGGGAGATTGTTGGACCTTTTATATAGATTGCCAATGGGAAAATAGACGGGGCTATTGTGGGACCTTTTATACACGAAGCTCCGCCCCTTTTCCAATTAGCAATCTAACTTTAAACTCAAATATCTCGGTGTTGGGCTGTTTAATTTCAATATTCTTGGTATCACTAGATGCGCCAAGTCTTTCTCTATCGATTGGTCGAAAAGCTTTTTAAATTGAACAGCCCAAGATGAAGAAATTTGAGCTTAAAGTTCGATTGCTAATGGAAAAAGGGGCGGGGCCTCGCGTATAAAAGGCCCCACAATTGCCCCGCCCCTTTTCCCATTAGCAATCTAACTTTAAGCGCAAATTTCTTGGCTTTGGGGTGTCCAATTTAAATAGCTTTTCTACCAATCGATAGAGAAAGACTTGACGCATTCAATGATATTAAAAATATTTAAATTGAACAGCCCAAGACGAAGAAATTTGAGCTCAAAGTTAGATTGCCAATGCTTAGAAGGCCTATCAAATGTTTAAATCATTTTTGCCATTCTATATTTCCATTGTATCTCTTTCATCACTCAAAAAATGAAACTCGGTGCGTTATGTGCATAATTTTCTTTTCATTATAGGCTTTTTGAATTTCATGAAATTAGTAATCAATCTAAATCTGTATACTTTGTGCTCGTGTAAACGAATCCTTTCTAACAAGATGTTCACTTTGCCAGATAGTGTGCGTTTAAGAAAGCAAAGTCCTTCACACACGTAGAAACGTATGTCTTCTGGCGCACTAGCTTGCTAGAGATCCAGTGGGCCAGATAGTGTTCGTTTAAGCGAGCAAAGTACTTTCACCCTCATAGAAACGTACTCCTTCTGGCACACTAGCTTGCTACACATTCAGTGAGCCAGTTAGTGTGCGTTTAAGAAAGCAAAGTCCTTCACACACGTAGAAACGTATGTCTTCTGGCGCACTAGCTTGCTAGAGATCCAGTGAGCCAGAAAGTTTTCGTTTAAGCAAGCCAAGTCCTTCACCCTCATAGAAACGTACTTCTTCTGGCACACTAGCTTGCTACACATTCAGTGGGCTAGAAAGTGTGCGTTTAAGCAAGCAAAGTAGTACAAAGCAAAGTAGCAAAGTGTACTTGTCAAAAACTCATCTTTCCTGGCAAACTCGTTCCTTTCAGTGTGCCAGAAAACGCGCGTTTATACAAGCACATAACACAGGATCAATCGCGTCTTGTTCTTTACACTTTTCACAAACGCATACTCTCTGGCACACTTGTAAAAAACCAGTGTGCTAGAAAGTAAGCGTTTGACATGAAATTCTCTTAACATTCTATTTCTGAGATCAAAAGCTCACGAGTTATTGTGTTTCTTTTTTCGGTTGTGATTATTTAAATAAGTATAAATAAAAGTTATATTTTACCAATCGACACTCGCTTTTACGTATTCTTTAAAGTTTTTCTCGTGTTTCTCCTCAGGGAATTCGAGCTGAAAGGATTTTTTAAAAAAATTTACCTACATTTAGCTTACTTGAAGATTGAGATACCCTAAGTCATAGTGTTTTTTCGGTTTTGATCCATAGCTCACATAATCTTGTGGGATGTGGTAGTTGAATTTCCGATAGCCATTCTAAAATCAGCTTTGTTACCATAGTAAAGTAAAGAATAACAAAGAAAAATGGAAAAATGGAAAAAAAAATAAGTGGAGAGGGATTGAACTCTCCACTTATTTCCTCTAAGCACATGATGCTGACCACTAAGCCATCCATTTGGTCTATTGTTGGCAGAGAAGAAAGAGCAGATACAAGGGGAAGAGAAGGGGGAAGAGAAGGGGGAAGGGAAGGGAAGGGAAGGGAAGGGAAGGGAAGGGAAGGGAAGGGAAGGGAAGGGAAGGGAAGGGGAAGGGAAGGGAAGGGAAGGGAAGGGAAGGGAAGGGAAGGGAAGGGAAGGGAAGGGAAGGGAAGGGAAGGGAAGGGAAGGGGAAGGGAAGGGAAGGGAGGGGAAGGGAGGGGAAGGGAAGGGAAGGAAGGGAAGGAGGAAGGGAAGGGGAAGGGAGGGGGAAGGGAGGGAGGAAGGGAGAGGGGAAGGAGGGAAGGGGAAGGAAGGGAAGGGAAGGGAAGGGAAGGGAAGAGAAGGGAAGAGAGGGGAAGAGAGGGGAAGAGAGGGGAAGAAGGGAAGAGCAGGTACAAGGGGAAGAGAGGGGAAGAGAGGGGAAGAGAGAGGAAGAAAGAAGGAAGAAAGGAAGGAAGGAAGTAAGGTACTGTAATCGATTGTTTCTTGTGTTTTCAAAACATTGCTCTTTAAAAAAGTAACCGTACTCCAAGCTAGTCTTTTTCAATGTTCGAGAAAGTCTTTAATAGTTTTAAATCGAAATTTTGAGTATTCTAGAAGAAAACTATCATGAAAACATAATGAAATCTCTTAAAATAAGGCTAAACTTACTATTTACATCAAAAAGTACAATGAAAGTACAAGGACAAGTAAAAAGCATAAGTACAAGTACAAGTACAAGTGGAAAGTACAAGTACAAGTACAAGCACAAGTACAAAAGTACGATAGCTTTTGCGTACTTGCGTAGAAATCGATTGCTGAGTATGTAAATGTAATAATTTTGGTTCTACTAGCTTTAATGCTTTGAAAAAAATCACCTTTTTCACTTTCTCTTTATCTTCATCACAACTATGATAGAAAGTAAGCGTTCCATCAATCGTTGTCTCATTTAACGGAAAGCCATTCGTGTTCCCGTCAATGTGAAACGATCCATCGACACCGGTTAACTTTTCGTCAAGAATTTGATTTAAATCTAAGCATTTTAAACTTAAAACTTTATTTATCTATATTATCTACAGGGTGACACAAAAATTTTCAGCTTCTTAACTCCTTTTTAGCTTTTTACCGTTTATGGATACTTTAAAACACTTAAAAATTAGTTTTAGTAATGAGAAAAAAGGTTTTGACAGTGAGGGGATTCGAACTAGAGACCCTGGCCCAAGGGGACTGCGACGGGCAAGCACACCACTACACTATTCGGTTGCCTGGCGTTGGGAAGTAATTTAGTGTCATACCACGGCGGTAGCACACTATCCACTACACTTAACAAACTTGCTGTGCTGTAGAAACGCGCTCTCCCGACTACTCTACGGCGCCACGTCATGCGGTTTGTCGTTAGGCGTTTTTTTTACGGCTTCATAGGGCCTCCGGAGTAGATTTGAATACAGATTCGAAATCAGCGTGGAAAACTGGTCTAGATAAGCTACGTCTAGTTTCGAAACCCGGTGATAGCT